>JAOEGL010000005.1:129725705-130240705 GCA_034509955.1 Urosaurus nigricauda
CACACACACACACACGAGACTGGCTGGATAGAGGGATTGGCCAGTGTTTCTCTGAAGCAAGACCAGAACACCAACACCTACACCACCACCACCACTACTACTACAGTACTACTTCTTCTTCTTCTTTAGAGTTGGAAGCGACCTCACAGTTGAAAAAGTCTTGACTCTTACAGTACTGGACAATTACTGGCCAGTTTCCAATGTATCATGTCTCAGAAAGATACTGGAGCGTGTGGTGGGGTCCCTACTTCGGTGGTTGAGATGAGAGTTTCTCTAGTTCCATTTCAATCTGGTTTCAGGCCTGGCTAAGGGACAGAGAAACCTTTGGTCACCTTGGTGGATGACTTCCACCAGGAACTGGACAGGGAAGAGTGTGTCCTTGTTATTTCTGTTGGACCTTTCACTAGCTTTTGATAATATCAACCATAGGTTCGGGACCTTGGGACAGGCCTTGGAGGCACAGTGCCTCTATTCTGAATGGTGCTATTGTTATAGTATTGTATTGTATGAGTTTAAATTGATGCTATGCATAGGTGATATCATGAAATTTTATTGATACGGTATTATGTCTATATGTTAAAGTATTAGGTTTTTATTTTTATTTTGTTGATGTATATTTCCTTGTTGTAATCCCACCTTGATCTGAAGGAAAGGCGGGACATACAAATCATTATTATTATTATTATTATTATTATTAATTCTTTCCTGGAAAGTCAAACTCAGACAGCATGCTGGCGATTCTTGTTTGAGCAGGTGGCTATTGGCCTGTAGGATAGTCAAGATTTTACAACACATTTTTACCATATATGGAGACAAAAATGCCAGATGTCCAAGGTGGGTTAAGAAATGAAAAAGGCACAAGACATAACACTGCAAACCTATGATGGCTAATGTCATGTACTAATTAATTAATTAATTAATTTCAGAAGAAAATCAGCCTGTGCTTTACAAATTATAGCAAAGCTTTTGACTGTGTAGATCATAAAAACTATGGGTTGTTCCAGAAGAAATGGGGGTGCCATTTCAGAAGCATAACATATCCTCTGGACAAGAAACCGCTATTATGACAGAATATGGAGAAACAGGATGGTTAGTGATTAGCAAGGATATGAAACAAATCTGCATTTTATCAATCTATTTAATTTCTATGCATAATGTATTACACAGAAAGCTAGACTGGACTCAGGGGAAGGAGGTGTGAAAACTAGAGGACTATCAACAGTTTAAGATATGGTAATGACACTGTAGTACTAGCAGAAAACAGCAAATAACTGGAATGTCTACTGATGAAAGTTAAGGAAGAAAGTGAAAAACCAGGGTTATTGCTGAATATTAAGAAAACAAAAATAATTATCACAAGAGATTTATATAACTTAAAATGGATGGTGAAGACACTGAGATAGTTTAAGATTTTCTACATCTTGGCTCAGTCTTCAATCAAAATAGAGACTGTAATCAAGAAATCAGAAGAGTAAGAGTTGGAAGAGCAGCTAGAAGGGAAACTAGATAAGATCCCCAAGTGTAAAGCTATAGCATTGAATACCACAATCAAGACCAACCATGCTATAGTATTTCAGATTTCTACTTATGGTTGTGAAGTCTGGACAGGGAAGAAAGTTGAAGGGGAAAGAATCAAGACATTTGAAATCATACGACTACCCAAAAGCAAAATGAATGGGTCTGAGCAAATTAAGCCTGAACTAGAAAACCAAAAAGACTAAATGAAGCTATCATATTGGGGACATATTGCAAAACAGAGTGCTCAGTGGAAATGGCAACAATGCTTGGTAAAGCAGAATGCAGTAGGAAAAGAAGACCACATTATGGTTTAGTTGACTCAATCAAGGAAATTCCAGACCTCAGTCTGCAAGACCTGAGCAGGGCAGTTGATGAACAGGGTTTTTGGATGATGATCAGAGTGAATTCATAGGCTCATCCTAAGTTAAATCTGACTTGACAGTAAATTAACAGCAAATAACCCTTTACAACTATCCATCAGATGTTTTGGATTATAACTCCCATCAGCCTCAATAAACATGGGCAAGAATCAGAAATAATGGGAATATAAAACATCTAGAGAATTCTCACCTTCCTACTCCAGTACTGAAACAAAATGTGCAATTTACTATATAACATGCCAAAATAATAAGTAACTGAGCATAATTATTTGAAAACAAAACACAGAAATTCAAACATAAACTAACAAAAGAAAAGAAAGCTATCACAACTAGGTATTTTAAATCAAATGCATTTTTAAAGAGAACACAGAATGTGTTATATAAATTAATAAATTCAGACTGGAATAAGTGACCAAAATCAATCAACCATAGTTACATATTTAATGTCAAATGATTTCAAAAACATTATACTAAGATTCTTGCTGAAGTCTGGAATTAAAATGAAAGACTAAACTCTGTCAAAAAATATAAACTACTGTACACTGGGCAAGCAAGCAGTTCAGGGCTATCTGGCTGCAAAATATACAACTCATTTTCTTCTTTGGAACATGAAGCGTTTTAAGAAAAATACATTTTAAAAGGATACATTTAAGAAATATGTTTTCAATCTTCAAACTACCAGAAGATGACATGCACATTAAGCTACAGTTATAAAAATATTTTATTTAACCAAACCAAAGTTAAAAGTAAATCAACATGATAGCGGAAGACACTTTGTCAGGTAGCAGTCACGATTTGGTCATTTCATTACTGGCCTATAATAAGATATTTAAAATTGGTGTGCAATCCTTGAGTTTGTTTTCCCAATGGGATACACACATGTTTAACTTCAAAGATGGGTCTTACTGCATTCTTCCATCGGCAGCCCATATGCAGCTCAGGCTTATCCAACAGCTTTTCAAGGACAGGTTTTTGCCATCCTTGAAAAGCTGTGGGATAAGCCCAGGTTGCATATGGGTTGCTGACAGGAGAATGTGGTAAGACCCATTAAACATGTGTGTATCCCATTGGGAAAACGATGGGATAAAGTGCATGCAATAATCTCCTTAGACAGCTTCAGCAGGTCCAGGTATGCCTCCCCGGTGGAACTGGGAGAGCCGCACCTCCCTTGTGCCCCCGCTTATTTTTATTCTTGTAAATCAAAAAGCCCCCACCCCCGCACCTCCAGGTGAGCAAAGAGGGCAAATGCACTTCATTTTGGATGCCCCCTGGTTGCCTTTCTTTCTATTCAGTAGAGGTCTTTTATTCCAAACACAAAGTGATCAAAACCCAATTCTGAAGGCCTTCCCAACTAAGAAGAGGTTAAACCTTCCCCATGCAATAAATTTGTACACATAGCCCCAGAAGATGTTCCCTGTTCTTTAGTAAATAAATTGGAAGTGGGGCAGTACCAGGACTTTAGTCTTTAGACTTTAGACTTTAGGCAGTAAGGATGCATTTTGATCACTCTTGTCATGAATGGTTCAGTTCATATATTTAAATTAAAACTCAATCAGAGTCATTTCCAGAACATTTGAATTAATCATAATGCTATATTTTTAAATACCACGAATAAATTATTAGTGTTAACATGAATTGTGTTCTTCTCACCACTGCTGGCATAGTTAAGAAGTCATCCTTTCACTAGGATTGAACTCAAAATCTTCTACATGTAAAGCATGTCCTCTACCATTCATCTAGATAAAATAAAATGACAAGCTCTATGGGTACACAAAAATAATTTAAGACACTTTTCTGAATGTGAGGAGAATTCCTCCACTTTCCCTATTTATGTTCTTCACAAATTAAATGGTAAAATGGTGATGTTCTTGTTATATACCTTCAAGTTGAGCCAACTTATGGTGACCCCAACATCATTTTCTTCACAACATTTATTCACAGGAAGTTGGCCATCACCTTCCTCTAAAGCTGAGAGTGTGATTTGCCCAACATAACATGCCCAAAAGTTTCCATGACTGAACAGAGATCCTAACCCTGGTCTCCCAGAGACCTAATCCAACACTCAAAACTACTACTCCATACCAACACTCAAAACTATTACTCCATAAAATGTTATAAAGGAGAGGTTCTGAAGAAGGTGCTGCCACAGTATACTTGCTGCGCTTTGTATCACATGCAGAAGAGGATGATAGAACAATAAACTACAATAATTCCTATTTTTGAATGTCTCCTTACCATTAAGTGCTTCCTCCAAATAAAAAACAAGTACAACAGACAAATCCTTAGGTAGAATTTGTATCTTTGTTGGAAAATGTTTCTGTTGTAAAAGAGGGGTTTTGTTTTGTTTTGTTTACATGTGGGCAAATAGTAGTTCTCCTTGGCATTTTTGACACTGCCAAGGCATTATCACTTATCTTGGAATATTATGCCTTAGAGATGCTGCCTATATTGTTATGGTACATTTTGATAAATTGATTGTTGTGATCTCTTTTCATTTGGATAGATGGACACTTTTAAATTTGAGCTGTAAGTTTACGCATAGCTTAAAATAGAACCCCTCTTTAAATACCTGTCAAATATCTTCAAGAATGTATCAAGTTTCAAAAATGTAAGATCAAGAAATCCATGTCCATCTTCCTTAAACAGAAGCTATGTCTTCTTCAAAGAAATCAAATAGAATGAGGGCCCACCACATAAATATGTGAAACAAAGTACTGTTCCAGCAATGCATGTTGGATTCCTCACCACCTCTGATTTCATTAAAGAGGATGCAACATCCATTTAAGGAAGGTGAGTCTGACTTTCTTGGTTTTTACTTGTATTACTGGGCCTATCTGTTGCCTTGTATTAAACATAGGGATTTTTCTCCTTGACAGAATTCTTCATCCAGGGCTGTTTTGAATGTCCAATACTTTTCTACACGAATGTCATTTTTTGGAAGTCAAACCCATTTTTCCAGTATTCACCTTACAACTCCGGTGGTATTCTCTATAACGAACAAATTTACCTTAAGTCTCTTATACAATGTGCCTTTTATAAGACTATATCACTAAGAAGTTACCAGTCACAAATTTTAAAAAGGTTTTGGCTAGGCATTTGTTTCAAACCACTCCGTGAAAGGTATAGGGCACTGCATGCTGTGAATAAAGAAGATAAATGTTTCATTTAAGACCCATAAGCTAGCCAATAATATCAAAAGCATGCTTTTTAAGCCTCACTGAGTCCTTGTAATGGGAAGAAGGCTGGGCATAAATAAACATAACAACAACAAAGGATGAGACCCAATCAACAAGCTAACAAAGCCATACCACATTCCTGGAATTATAACCCATAGGTCTGGAAGAAAACTATTGTTTGAAATGGTATTAAATTACATTAAGTAGGCTATGAGTGAATTCCTATCGAATATCATATGAAATCATATGCGTGAATCTTAATAAGAGTGCATAACTTTATGGAACTGTTACAGATCACTTAAATTCCTATCATTTTCTGTTATGCCACAGTACTTGGAGTCAATTTTATCACACCTGCTCACAGGCAATTCCATTTACAAGTACTGCCACAAACCAGACTAGTGGGAACAAGAAGAAATCAAAAAATATTTAAAATACTTAAGAGCACAAAAACAAGAAACAGCCCAGCAGGAACAGAGCATAGTCAATAGCCACAGAAAACAGACTGACAGTTAAATGGGCTGAGGAAGGAATAGCAGGGAATGGGGAGGTGTGGAACACTGAGCTAGACTTTGATTGGGAATGTTCCTGTAAGGTGGAAGGATACATTGCAATATTGTGTTACAGTTATCACTTCTTAATTACTATTTTGTGCAATTAGTTCTTGATTTGTAAACTTTTGATTAACTTTGCATACACATACTTTTAGGCTTCAGTGGCTATTAGAAATCAGAACAAGTAATGGTTCACGGCCTCATAGCTTCTGAATTAACAGTAAAGTGAAATATCTTCCTTTCAGTATTATAATAATGTACCTACTTGGCAAAGATCTCCAATTTCCTGTGTACAAAGCCCATAAAGCCACTCTGATCTTCAATGTTTTGCAACCCAACACATTATCATTAATTAATTAAAGACAGACTACATGCTTTTTTTCATTTACACTACAGACTGTAAAAGAAACTTCACACAATTTGCTTCCCTCCCTCTCTGATTACAACAGGCCTCTCACACTGCAGTGTTCGGCTGCAGGTCATAATAACTAACACATTACAACAGGAGAACTCAGTCTACTTTACCATCACATGTAAACTATGTTTTCAAAATTTAATATGCAGATGTTCTTAAAAACAGCCACAAAATGCATTAAGCCAGCAATATAAGCTGCAGAGGAAGAGATTATTCAAACATTTCCAAAAAATCTGGAAAAGCCATAAAGTATTAAAGCTCTATAAAACAAAAGCTCAACTTAAATCATCCTAGTAAATGCAAACAGAAGAGCGTTTTACCAGCATTCCAAATTGCTTGAAATGCAATGTCAAAAGTTTAATGCTTCATCAAGATGAATTCAAAGTTCACTTTTATAAATTTTCTGAAACAATTTTTCAATCTTCTCCTGATGGAAATGTCAAGAGATCTCAAATGAAAAACAGTCTGTGGTTTTTAGCTGAAAAGGAGAATATTTGCAGTTGCAAATAAACCTCATCTCAAATGAGTTAAATGTGAAAGCTTCACTTTTTAAACCTTTTATCAAAACCAAATTATGCATGCTTCAGATTTATATCACAGGATGATGCTATCATGACTCACCTCGTGTTTCCCAAGGCATTGCCTGAAAATAAACAAGAAAGAAAAAAGGTCAAATAATTTGAATTTTACTTCTTGAATAAATCAGTCACAAGAAATTCAGCAGTCAATCAGGTGCTGCATGTGGTCCAGGATTGCCAGATTTGATCGACTTTAGGTCAGTAGATCAGTTAAATTCTTAGTTTATTAAACTGGCAAGGCTGAGAGAGCTTTAGTTTATTTTTAAGTCATTTGCTACACTATAAAGGACACATTAATTAAATAACTTTTCTTTCCAATAATAAGTTCCTTGTTTAATGAACTTTAAGTACTGATAGAGTGATTGGCCCATCCCTTCACCATAGTGAGTTTCATAACCAGAAAATCAAATTATTTCTCCCAAAATTTGCCAAATAAGTTCTAAGATCATTAATGAGTTAAATCATACTCCATGTTGCCCTCCAATTATGCCACTCAAACTTTGCCTGCCTGATAATTTCTCCTTCTTCTTCTCTCAATGTAACCTTGAAGTTGGATCCAGTGGTAACCCCCCCCCCCCCAATATATATATGGTTTGACAAACCAGAGATCGCACATAGCTCTGAGCACTAATATCTTGCTGCCACTTCCTACCATAGCATAATCAGATGGGGCAAGGGGTCAGGAGATAATCCTGCTAATACAAGACAGTGTCCAAATAAGTGGGATCTGGAGAAAGGGAGGAATTAAATCATTTTGCTTAGTTGAATAATATCTATCCTGAGAGACTAGTAATAGGCAATTTATTCATGCAAATAAAGAGGCAATCAATCAGCTAGAAAAATTTTAATTGGTTTACAAGACTAGCTAAAATATATGAATTTGCCCCCCCCCCAAAAAAAAACTCACTGTCAGTCTTGCACACCACTCAGTTCCTGGGCAATGAAATGTTGACACTGACCAGCCCTCGTTTTCACAATACAAGACAATGGGGATTTAAGTATGTTGAAATGTGAAATGAAATGAGGACACTTGGATCTCCCACAACTAATAAGTAACAACTGTGTATATGAGCTATAAATAATCAACTAGGAAAGTAAAATGTCCTTTCAACAACAAAACAGGAACCATACTTTACACTAAGTAATGTTTTGGTCTGACATTGAAACAGTCCTGCTCAAGGCTTCCTAACTTTAAGCATCTTATTAAACGTTTTCATTGCTAAAGTTTTTCTCTTATTAGTTTGTGCAATAAGACGGGTGATGTTCTGCCCTTAGGAATAAGATTATTGTTATATTGTGTCTAAAAGAATGGGTAATAAGACCTCTGGTAAAATATCCTGCCTGAAGCCCATAGTACCGAATATTTTCCAGATAGCCCCCAATGCTCCATTCTTGGACAAGGTGTTAGAGCATGTGGTGGCATCAGATCCTGTTGCGTCTGAACAAGACAGGTGGTTTATATGAATTTCCACCTGGTTTCAGATCTCTAATAGACTACTTTAGTCATCCTGATGGCTGACTTTCACATTGAACTGGAGAAATATTCTCGTATTGGATTTTTTGGATCACCTAGGTGATCATAAACCTTACTGGATATATAAATGTTATTGGTGATGGATACTTCACTTTGCAGCTTGTGTGCAGGTACTTTTTTTTTTTAATTTTCAAAAATGTTGGAAAATCAGGAAGAGTTCAGAGCCTTGAGAGTATTAAAAGTCCATAGGAACCATGGTAAGGATGACCTTTGGTATCACACAGGGTTCCATCTATCTCACAGGCTACTTATAACATATACATGAAAGCTCTGTGAGATATCATTTGAAGTTATGAGGTTTGATGACAGCAGTGTGCTGACATCCAACTCTTATTGAATATTTACTTCATCAATAACAGGGAGGCTCTTCTAGTTCTACCTGCCCCCAACCAGGGCAAATAATGGATGAGGGCAAATGAACTCAAGCTTAATCAAAATGTTCTTACGAATCAATAAAAAGATTGTAAGCCTGAGGGCAGGGAACTGTCTAATTAAAAATAATAATTATAAGCCACTGTGATAGCCTTTAAGGCTGAAGGGCGGGGTATAAATATTCTAATAAATAAATAAATAACCCCAACCATACAGTGCAACAGCAATTCTATCAAGGGGTTATTCAGACAGTGAAAATAATCCCAGTAGAATATGAATTGAATCTTTGTTGCCCACATGCATTATGAATGCATCTGAGTAAGTTTGGGTGAGGGAGTTGCCAACCCCCCCCCCCCCCCAAAGCCAGGATAATCAATCTCAGTTTTTTTCCCCAGTTTTCCTGGAACAAATCCAGGATTATTCTGCATGCCTTCAATATGTTTCAAATACATCTGCATCATCGATGCACATGTGAGCAACAGAACTCGCAGAGATGTGGTTCCAATTAAAAAAAACAGTGTGAACAACAAAACCAGACTGCATGAGTGAGATTATTTGCATAGGTCCAAAACACACTGTAGAAATAATCCAGTTTGAGACCACTTTAACTGTCCTGGCTCAATGCTAGGGAATTCTGGCAACTGTAGTTTTGTGAGACATTTAGCCTTCTCTGTCAGAGCACTCTGGTGCCACAATAAACTAAAATTCCCAGGATTCTTTAGAACTGAGTGGTCTCAAAATGGATTATTGCTGCAGTGTGTTTTGGACCATAGTTGCACTAACAAAAACAACGTCTGAATAACTCCAAAGACTCACAGGTCAGAGTGTATTCTTGAATTCTGCCCTAAAACTGAATATACAAAGTGCTGGCTGACGGAGGAGTATCTAGCACAGCTATGGCTGATGTGCCAGTTGTGCCAATTGCTGAAGACATAGGACCTGGCCATGGTGACACAGGCTTTAGTTACTTCGCTGCACTTCCATAATCTACTTTACATAGGACTGCTTGTGAAAAGTGTCTCAGAATTACAGCTGCTCCTGAATGCTTTGAACAGGGTGCAATTGCAAAAAGCATGTGACTTCTTGTCATGACAACTTCATTGGTAACAAGTTTGCTTCCAGGCATAATGCAAAGTGGTGGACATGAGTTATAAAGTACTATATAACTTGAAACCTGGCTGTTTCAAATGACCTTCACTCAGAGAGGCCCTTCTCTCAATCCCATAACCATCAGATGTTTGTTAGTGGGAGGGAGATAAAAGAGAGGGTCTTTTCAGTAGTTACTCTCAGGCTCTGGAATTCCCATCAAGGCAAGGTATGCTGCCCCCACTTTTCCTATACTCCACAGGCAGAAAAAGATCTTATTATTCAAACAGACTTTTTTTTAAAGCTGGGTTGAGACAGAGGTGATGTCACCTGAGGAAGACAGCCACTTAGTAAGTCACTTGACCACCAATATTCTCAACGTTTGGCACTAAACATAAATTACAAGGAGTAATCTGGGTTTCTGGGGTAATAACTACTGCAGCTACTTCTTTTTAATGATTTGTGTCAGTTATGTTTAAATTTTCCTTTGTGTTTTAGTTGTATTTTGGGGTTTTCAAATCCATCAGTGGGATGTATGACATGGAAAGTACATGTTAATATCATTATTACACATAAAATAGATCTAAAGATCCTATCATTAGTCAGCGGGCTTTCAATATTTGTAATTAAGTACAAAACAAATCATGTATTTCTCAAGACAGATGTTTCAGAAATTGCAGATGTAACTCAACAAGCATAAAAAACCTGTTGAAAAAAACCATTCTAATAAAGCTGAACTGCACACAAAGTTCAGGAACTTTCAATAGAAGTTATCAATTCGCTTGTTCTTTTGCACAAGCTCCACTATTCTAGGGATGGAAACTATGCCAGAATACTAGGATCCTTGTGCTCTAGAATACCTTCCTGCTAAATGTGTCCACTGTGAAAAATTGCAGAGCAAATTTTAACATTTCAGAGCTGGGCTGTGGAACACTAACCAAGGACTGGTTGGCTATTTTGACTGATCTAAATTTCCCTTTGAAATGCCTTCTTTCATTTAAACAAAATCCAAGTTACAATAGCACATGTCTCAATGTGATTAAAACAATGAAACAAAAAATACAAAGAAATGTGACATTTCAACGCATATTTTCATACTCACGTTGGAATAGGGACTAGACATGGAGGACATGGTAATGCTGTCTGAATAAAGGCAGGCTCAACTGTCTGTTCCCAAGGCCCAGCAGGCTGATGCTAAGAAGAAAGAATATTTTAACATTAAGTTGATATACAGCATTTATTACGGAAATTAATACTGCTGATGTGAACAAACTATTCCTATGAAGTCCAGAATTAGTCTACTTGTCATGCAAATAGCTGTTCATCACGACATTTCAACTCAGACCATAAAACCCTCTATCAGGTTCAATGTATACCCCATTCAGAGAAGATCAAACTCCTTCTGATGTTCGAAAGCCATTATTAAGTAGTATATTGACAAGCAGGAACATTCTCATTTTTATATTTGTTATTTTGTGTTGGGGAGGACAGAGGAAAGCACTTGGCAGTACAAGAAAGGGATTTTCTGTGTGAATATGAAAAAATAAATGTGCTAGTCACTGCCTCCAGTTCTTGGTATACAAATACTTGATTCCCCAACTTCAGATTATTCATATTGGCCCCATTTTCCATCTCTTACTTTGTTCCAATATTACTTGAAAAATATCCCCTTCCATTTCTTCATAATAAGCACTACATGAGTATCTTAAGACTCAACTGGGTAATCTCTCACCAAGCCAGTTTGCTTCACTAATGCTTCATCATGGCAAGGAGCAGGGCACAAGTGTCTACATTTTTCTAAGGTCTTCTTGCAAGGCTGATGGCAAGGCGGACAAGGCCCAAAGTGGCAACTGTGTTTCTCCCGACTAGGATGATGGCAAGTAGGTGGCTGCCTAGAAAAAGAACAATCAAGACTTACTAAAATAATTTCAGTAACAAATATAGTCACAGATGCTTGGTTTATATATTGCTTTTCTATATAGATTAGCCCAAAGTGACTAACAAAGAATGTCAAAACAAAATTAAAAATATATTAATAATAGACTGTTATATGTAACAAGCCACAGAAGGTACTATTCCAAGGCACAATGTAATAAAGCCCCGAGCAGCACGGCACCAGGCTACACTAAGGAATACCTTCTCCCATCTTATGGAGAGGCTGTTTTCCCTCTGTCACAATATCTGGTGTGTATTTGGTAGAGGCTTGAGAAAGTGCCTTTTCAATGGCTGCACCAACATTTAACTTTATACCAGAACAGACTGATATAGCCTCCTCACTACTGGGTCTTTTGTTCATGAGAATCAACCTCAGGAGGGGGGGGGGGACACACAGACACACTGGTATTAAGATTACTGGGTTAGTTTATTTTCTCTCTGCTGCTGTCTGCTTAAATCTGTGTTTTTAATTAAGTTATGGCCGTTGTTTTATCTGATTTTCTGCACAGTTTTCTATAATATTGCTTGTTCATGGATTAGAAGAAACAATAACAGTACACAATGCTTCATGGTGATCATATTTCAATTTCTTGTTGCTATGACCCATCAGGTTAGTTTCAATGTGCAGCAATTTCAATCAAATCCAAGAAATCTGCTATTAACACCTCTCCTCATGTCCAGAGAAATACTGTTAATACTGCACAGAAGGAAGCAGTGGTAAGCTAACTGGATGTCTTTTGCCAAAGAAATCCTATAATAAGGTAATCATATTTCAGTACGGTTACAAGAATGAGTATTAAAAAACAACTGAAACATACAATAGTTCAATTATTTCACAATAAAAAGCATAGGATGATGTACCCACATAGCCTTAATTTTGAAATACATGTAGTATCTGCTGTGTTAGATTAAATATTAGCTGACAAGATGCCTGATCTGTTGCTGCCAATGAAACAGAGCGTGAATGGACTGATGCAGGAAGTCCAAGGGACAATGCTTTTGCTTCAAAGCTGTCACATGGACTTGCAAAAGTCCACTTCTAGCTCTGAAAAAAAAAACAGTTTGGAATGTTACTTTTTAAAGCAGGGTTCGCAACCTAGCGTGCCCACACCCCTAGAGGATAAGAAATGGAATTTCAGGGGGTGTGACAAAGAGTGGCTTGTGTCCTTGAGTAACAACTCACAAGTCACTGCTCAATTTTTTCTGAATAAATTAGAATCAAATTGCTCAATTTAGATTTGCATTTTATGGTCTTTTTTAAAAATTCAATTTGTTCACTCTCAGGATTGTCTGCTGTGACAGGTCCTTCCTTATACACTGAGGTTACCTTTTACCTCTTATCCACAGAAGGCCCTTGTCACTGACACCTGCTCTGCTTTTACCATTTCAACACTCTCCCTAAATGATAAAGGGCTAGGGTCCCAAGTCTCTTCCCCAAACCAATGGGGAAATACTAACCTTGGGTAGTACTTGGATGAGAGACCACCAATGGATATCAGGTGCTGTAGACTATATTTCACAGGAAGGAACTAACAAAACTACCTCAGCCTTGCCTAAGAAAACCCTATGAAAACTACCTTGCCTAAGAAAACCCTATGAAATTCATAAAGGGACAGACAATTTGAAGGCACATATATACAAACAAACACCTTACTCATGACTCTAAAAACCACAGCAGACTATCCAACTTGTACAGCTCCTGCATGGCAGGGGGTTGGACTGGATGGCCCTTGTGGTCTCTTCCAACTCTATGATTCTATGATTCTATGAAATTATTACAATTCTATTGTGCAACTGGAAAATGCAGGATAATGCTCTCTCGTCCCCTCAAGTGGCCAACTTTTTGGCACAGTATCTGAATACTGACTGGGCAGTGAGACCTAAGAGAACATGTACTTTTTATTTAGAGTACTTAAATCCAGCCCTTCAGCCCAAAAGGCTCTCAGTGTGGCTTTGAATTAGGCCATACACACACGTACACAAACCACACACACGTCCCTCCACATTCACTGGGGTTAGGGGCATAGGACCCCCATGAATGTGGAAAAACTGCAAATAACAAAAACACTATGTTTTTACCTGGGAGAACAAGTCTCTAGGAATCTAGGTCCTCCATCGCAACTCTGTAGTCAACATCTTCCTGACGCTGACTACAGAACTGCGCTGCAGGACCTACAAATGCCTAGTGGAGTGTTCTCTCTAGGAATCTCTACACCCTTCAGTGTGACTTTTGGTTAAAGTTGACCCTAGAGTTGCACAGGAGGACCTAGATATTCCTAGAGAAAACATATTAATAAAATCTGTGAATAATCAAATCCACAAAAGTCAAAGCCGCAAATGTGGAGGGGTGAGTGTATAAGGTTTTTAATGCAGGCAGGGGAAAGATAGCATGGAACTTCATCTGTCTGACTCAGCTTGGCAACTACTGCTGATATTCCTGGGCACCTTCTTCACTGCTACTTGCTCAGTTTGCATAATTGTAAATAAGGAGATATTAGGAAAACCACAAATCACCACTTTGCTCTTGCTGTCTCCTACAGGACTGACTTTGGCGGTGAGCTGGAATTCCTCAATACAAAGGAAAAGGAGGAAACAAGACATAATATTTTTGACTTTTAATTTTGAGTTTGGGGAGCTCTTTTTAAATTTTTAAAATACTTATTTAATTTATATCCTGCCCTTTCCCTTGCAAGGACTCGGGATGTCCTGAATCTAACTTTGGGAGTTCTGCTTTTAAAAAAAAGGAAAATAAAAATTATTAGCACTCTCATTATACCCACTCAGGTGGTAATTAAATGTATTTTTATCTTGGTTCATGTTCAGATTTTATGGTTGCTTTGTGTTTAAATGCATAGTTATGACATGTTGTTTCAATATTAGTTCTTCTTCATTTTATTCAGAGCACTTAGAGTAATATTTATTAAGAACACAATTATAAAATGACAATCATACCAGCCCCTAAAAATTATTTGAATTATATATAACAGGTTTCCAGGTATTAGGAGGAGGGTTTCTCAAACAGGGTTCCCTAAAACTCTAGAGCACCATGAGAGGTCGCAAGAGGTTCTGCAAGAGACCATGATGGGGGGGGGGGCGAGATGACACATTTTATAGATCTATTTATTTGGTAAGATTTTATGTAGGTGTTTCCTGAAATCTGAAAATTAATTTAAGAATTCCTCCGGTGTACAAAGATTGAGAAAGATGTATTAGAGTCTTGCAGCTTGTCATTAATTCCATATTTTGATGGTACATTACTTTGGTTATTAAACATACTACCCACAGCACTACATCTCTCTCAAAACCTTTATAGGCTACCAAGGATATGCTGTGTTATTTTGGCTCCATCTACTGGAAAGAAAGAAAAATCCAGAAGATGCCATCAAATTACAATCAAAATAGATGGTTTCCAACACTATAGTCCAGGTTTAGTTTTTATACTGTGACTCTATGCTTTGACAGCTGTTATGAAGCATATGCTTATTTAAAAAATCACTAGTCACTCATCTTAAATTAATAAGATCCACCTTATTTGCCATCCATTCTCTAAATAACCTCCAAAGAAAAACAGGGGAAGTGACAAACCTGCATTTTATTTGCAGGAACTCACTGGCAGCCGATAACCAATCTGGTTGCCATATTTTGAACTAACTGAAGTTTCCACACTTGGTGTAGAGGTAGCCCAAAGTACAGCACTGAAATGCAAAAGTCCAGTTTTGAGGTTATCAGAACATACACTACCATCTTTAGGTCCTCCAGATCTAGGAAGGGCTGTAGATGGCATAATAGCCAAAGGTAATACTAAGCACTCCTGGCTGTCACATCTACCTGAGCTGTCATTTGGAGCAGAGTGTAAACACAGTCTTTCAGTGGGGAGTATAACTGCATCCAGGACTGGCTGGTATATCTTGAAAACCAAATTATAACCCTTGACATTAAGCACCTTTGTCCTCTCTGGATTCAGATTCAATTTGTTTTTCCTCATCTAGCCCATTACCTTCTCTAGGCATTTGTTCATAGGAGATACACTACCCTTAGCCCAGGCTGTCTTTGAAGACATCGATAAATATATTTGGGTGATTATATATTTGGGTGAGAGGGTCTCTCTTGTTTCGCTCAGCCAAGGACAAGAGAGACCCTCTCACCGCCGAAGGAGTCTACCGCATTCCATGCAGCTGTGGACAGGTCTACATAGGGACTACCAAACGCAGTGTGCAGACAACAATCAAAGAACACGAGAGACACTGCAGACTGGGTCAACCGGAAAAATCAGCAGTAGTAGAACATACTATAAACCATCCTGGGCATAAAATGCTGTTTGAAAGCACTGAAATTCTGGACCATGCCAACAACTACTGTGTCAGAATGCACAGGGAGGCCACTGAAATCCATAAACACCTGGACAATTTCAACAGGAAAGAGGAAACCCTGAGAGTAAACAAGGCTTGGCTCCCAGTCCTAAAGAACAGCAAGGTCAAAACTCAACCTATGCAAATGAGAAACAGCCTAAGGCCAGGGGATTCCCAGCAGACAATGAGCACCAGTTAGCAGACATTAATCCTTGTTTGCATATCCTCCCACCCTGAGGACTGCCATTAGCAACAGAACAATACATTTGCAAATTACTCTTTCCTTCCCAGGGTCACACAGGATATATATCTCCAATCTTCTCCCAAGCTACCGTTCTCTGAAGATGCCAACCACAGATGCTGGCGAAACTTCAGAAAGGAACTCTTCTAGAACATGGCCACATAGCCCGAAAGCTCCACAAAAAACTATGGATGCCAGCCATGAAAACCTTTGACTCCATATTTGGGTGTCATCAGCATACTGAGAATTCCCTGCCCCATCCTCTGGAAGATCTCTCCCAGTAGGTTTATGTAGATGTTGAATAGCATTGGGGATAGAATAGCACCTTGTGATTATTATAAAAACAGCTCCTTTTTTGAGGAGTAGCTATCCCCAACTACCAACATCTGGAACCTATTCAAGAGATAGGACCAGAATCCCTCTGATTCACAAATACCCCAGGTGTTCCAGAAGGACTGATGGTATCAAATGTCACTAAGAGATCCAAAAGCACCAGCAGGGTGTGGATACTATCATGAGAATGCTTCATAACTGTAACAGAGCTGAGAAGCCCTTTCAGGTGTCCCAGGCAAGAACTGAGACTGTTGCATAATTCATTATCTGCAGGAGTAAATGAGATACTCCATTATGCTCTTCCCTCAGCTGTCACTACCAGCAGCCATTATAATAATAATAATAATAGTTTATTTATAGCCCGCTCCTCTGTACATACACTCGGAGCGGGGTACAAGTATGCAGGGTGCAATAGAGGGAAAAGAAACAAGGCTGTTCTGCCAGCCTCCCTCAGTGACTATTTATTCTGTCTTCTCCATTCCTTCCCAGTCCCTTCTCCTTATGTGTTCATGTCTTTTTTAGACTGAAAGGACTGCCTTGTTTTTAATTATTGTACACAGGCCATTCTAGGAATCTCTTCAGATGAAGTCTGGTCTTTTTACAAAAAAATCAAATAAATCATCTCTCCATAGTTGTGTTATCACCTGTGCTCTTGAATGATACTATTCCTTATACTGGGTGATTCAAAAATAATGGTGTAAAACTGAGTAAGAAAAGCTTTACTTTTGCACCATATTTTCCTGAATCACTATGCATACCCAATTGATAAAACCTTTTCTGCTTCCCATCTGCCATTAACATTGAAATAAATCAAATTTCAAGATATGAATTCTGCATGTGGTAAATTTTCAGTGAAAAATAGTGAAAACTCAGTTTAAAAGCCAAGTGATTCAAATGTTTTAAGTAGTTCCACATTGCTATGAAAAATAAAGGTATCCATCAAAATTATCTAAAAATGTTAGATAAGAACCTTGACTGGGATCTGTAGAGAGGCTGTGTATTTGGAGGTTACTACTCGCCCTCAAAACAAATTGTTTTGAAAATAAAAGGTATTTTCAAAAACAGTTTGAGATGTGCAATAGAGATATGGTGCTCAAAGGGGAGAATCAAAAATTATTTTGGACACACTTACATCATTGGGCACACCTTCTTGATGGCTGCGTCCCAACCTTTTTATTGCATGAAGATACAACTGTAAAAATACTGTTCTTTATACTAACCTGCATAGTTCTTTGCACCTGGGAGGTTTGGTGGTACGTTCTCTACCACAAGGTACTTTCAGAACAGTTTTGCCGCAATTGCACTTCACATCTACAGTTTCAGGACATGGATAGCAGCTACCTAAAATTAACAGAAATAATACATATAAGACAATCTATATAAAAGAATAGTTAACACAATTTACTGGGGAAGCCATCAAAACCCCTAGAATTACTCCACAGTTACAAATATGTCTAAAGCAGCAATTATATAAGAGAATCAGCATTTTGAGTACAATGTGAAGGTATTCATTCAAAATTCTGACTTACTTACTTATATACATACATACTATATATATATATACAAGCTATATGGCCTAAAGAATAAATTACCAGATCTGTTGAACTACAAGTCAGAACAGCACTATGAGTTTCTGTAATGTTGGATGGACCAAAGCACAACACCTAGAATGTGCTATCTCTAGTCATGATTTCACACAATAAAAGAGACACTGCCTCTTTTTTCTTTCTGAAAGGTCAGAAGAGGACATGAATTTGCTGACATTTACATGAAGTATTTTTAAAAATCAAATGGCAGAAGTGATAATCTTTCCTTAATCTACACAAATATTCACAATTTGTTCACCTTAAACAACTTTGAAGAAACAGAAATATGCTTATGTAGCATGAAAACTGAAAGTAGGGTGGTGTGGATAGGAAGAGAAAAAGAAAATTGGTCAGTCTTTTTATCAGGCCTGGGAAGCCACTATCCCAAACACCCTAGAAATTTCAAATGCCAAAGGACAGCCACGGATTTCTACATGGTTATACACAAAGTTCTTGCCAACATGACAAGTGCCAAGCAATGTTTCATTTGATCCTTCATGTTCTTTCATGTTCTATGTTAATATCCTGGAACAAATGGCTTAAAAAGCAGCAATGAACTCAAATAATGAATACTGATCAACATGAGATCCCATGTGGTTTTTCACTGTCTCTTGCACTGTAACCTATACTACCGTCATTTTTCCACTGTATACATCCTTTTATCATAAAGGATAGGCTTTTTTAAAAAAACCCAACAACAACTAGATTTGATTCCCCAGGGTTCTGAGTACTGAAGACTGAGAAAAAGAAAGGACAGCTAGATAACTGATACTATGTAAAAATTAAGAAAAAGAGGTTAGTATATTGGTGGGCGGTTATAATTTTGTAATGTGTCTAGTAGATATGGGTATATAGTGCATACTGATATTTTAATGTGTATTGTGCAACGTGTACATTTTGTAATGTGTATTAAAATTAATATGTGAACATATTTTAAAAAACAAAAAATACTTAATTATAATTAAAGCTTGTGAACAATATGTTTCCATTACATGTGCAAACAAAGTTTCAATTTAATAAAGTAATAAGTTAAAGTTTATTGTAGGTTGAAAGGTTATAAAGAAGGCTTTCTGGATTTCTGACCTCTGTGGCAGACTGAAGGACACTTGTGATTCCGACATCCCAAAGTTCTTCCACAAACTTGATCACATGCTGGACAATTTCCAGGACAGCACTGTAACAAACACAAATGTCTTGAAATATAGCAACATGGTAAGGCTGAAAACCTGGGCACCTTAATTGGGGATTCACACACACTGAACACAATGGGATCTACTTATGAGTAGTTATTCAACTAAGTACTGTAGTTTATTATTACCCAAATTAATAATATGAGTAAGTATAGACAGGCCTTTTCTATAAATGTCTGTTTACCAGTGTATTTCAGAAAATGTGGCTATCATTTAAGTGCTATGTTAAAATGTATTTATTTGTCTGGACTGTTTTTCTATTGTAATGTTATTTGATGTTTTTACTGTTATTGTACTTAGAGGATAATTTGGTTTTTATTTGTTAAGATGGAAATCAAGTTAAATGCTTCTAAAAGATTTTTAAAAAGTAATGCTAATCACAAAATAAGACATTAGTTTGTTCTTGAAGCATTCTGCCATCTGAAAAATGTTTTAGCAATTTCAAGATGCCTGTCTCCCTCCCCTCAACAAAGAAAAAAAGAGAGAGAAAAGAGAGAGAGAGAGATTGTTAGTTCATGACTAAGGAGATTATCACACAGCCATTTTCCCCTGGCCATGCTCAGGACAGGATTGGGGTGGAATGGGGGGGAAACAGGTGTTATCGCACAGTAAAACTGCTGCTGCACTGTTACTCAGGCGCATTTTGCTGGCCGATTTTGGTGGTACAGAAAGCAATGGTCAGGTGGCAGCGCAGCAGCAATTTACTGCCCGATAACACTCGTTTTTCCCCGTTCCGCCCCAATCCTGTCCCGTACACGACCAGGGCAAAAATGGCTGTGTGATAATGTCCTTAGTCATGAACTTTCATAATGCAGGTGACAAAACAGCATCAGTCCCATGAACTGGAAGATTCCTAAGTAACCTAATTTCTTTCTGTGAATAAAAATGCAGTACAAAAACCAAAAGCAATTTTTAAAATTATTCACAGATCTTTGTTTCAAAAAGAAACAGCTAAATAATCCACGTTATAAGCTGAGATATGTCATTGGGGTGATTCTACTACTATATAGGACTGGTATATGTTTAACACTTGCCTTCCTCTTGCACTGGTGTTTTTGACAGTCACGGATTTTTGTACACTTTGTTTCACAAAGATATGGCTTATGGCAGGGCATCTGCTTTGTATGCTTTCCACAGCGGCACTGTTTCTCAACTTCCTTTCAAGATACAGAAGAAAAGAAACAAAGGGTAAGAGATATAAATTACTCACACTGATATTAAAGTATATAATTAATAACTAAGTTCATGGAGTTACTTGGCTAATCAATATCCTAATAAAAGGAAAAGAGAGCAGCTTAAAAAGATCTGATGGATTTATTATTATAAGCTGAGTAAGAAGCTAAAATAAATGGTTTCACTGACTATAACTTGTACAAGACACAGGTTCTCTCGCAGACCATTATAATAAGGGTAATAAAAATGGAGTAAATTTCCACAGAAATCAACTACTGAATTCACTCAGATCTAGTCCCTTTAAGGTTGCACTGGAAGCCTTTGTGAAGATTATTAAATGTCTCTCACAATCATTATGGAATATGTTACATCTACTTTTACCTAATTTAGAAGTTGCACAAATCAGGGTTTTTCTAGCAGTTTCCCTGAGAATCCAGAATGGTAAAAATTTGATTATGTAGTCCAGCACCAAGTACACATGAGGAATGTCAAAAAAGAAAGTCTTTGTTTTGTAATGAAATAAAAAAGTAATTCAAGTAAGGGGATAAGAAAGAAAATTAGTTATAACATCTGAAACCTAAGGTGGGAAGTCAAGTAAGGAAAACAGGAAAGAATGCAAAAATTTATATTTTTTATTTTAACTTATTTTCAATATATTGCCACAGCAAAAGAGATGAAAAAAGGAATAAGAAGAAATGCGGTAGAATAAAGTAGAAAAACAAAACGAGAGACAGATGTCAATAGGAAAGAAATAAGAAAGAAGAAGAGAAAAGGTATGGGAAAGGAAAAGAAAAGGAAGATACCAGTAAAGCATGTGAAAACGGTAAAGAGAATGTGTGAGTGTAAGAGGAAGTAGAAGAGAAAATAACGAGAATAGGTGGAAGGAAAAGAAAAGGAGAGGTAAAGAAGGATCACAGAGAATTTTTAAGAGAGAGAAAGATACCTTGAAAGAAGGATAAAGAAAGGAGGAGAAAAGAAATTGATTTAAGAAGGAAGTAAGGGAAAAAAGAAGAAGGGGAAAGAAAAGAAAAAAGAAAGAGAAAAGGTTAACTGGGATAAATAAGAATGGGCACATAAAAGAAATGAATGTAGATAAGATTTATGTTGATCAAAAGGTAAATGTAAATGGTAAAAATTGAAATTGTAAATGAAGATGGGAGAATAGAAGTGAAGACAAGAAAGAAGAAAAGAAAACAGAAAGAATTAATACATTTGTTATAAAACAGAACAGAAAGGAAGATGATATAAAAAACTGATGTGTAATATAGGAAAGTAGGACGTGGTGGAAATTATGGATGGAATTTTGGTGAATAAATATAATTTTTAAAGGGAAAGTTTTAATATACAAGGTGCATAAAACAAGACAATTTGAGATTTTCATGTCAAAACAATAGTTTAGCATTGCACAAAATCTTTCTTCAGCCTGTAAATAGTTCTAAGTCTCATTCTTATGTAAACAAAACAGAAAAGTATTTATCTTGGATTTCTATTAGAACTCACTGAGAATTAACAATCCCTGATCGATTAGTCGACCTATATTGCCTTATATTAATTGTAGGATTAAAAAAATTTATTGAACTAGACTATCTTGTGCAATAGTGGAATGCCTGCGATTATTTGCCCAAATAATTCTCTTTTACCTTTCTTGACTTCAATCTCTCTACTCTTTCAAGCATGTATCCGTAAAATTCCAGGTCAAGCCCAAAAATGCCAGTCCATGTATTAAGACCAGGACATTTGTCCACATAGTTGCCATCTTAAAAATGGCTACATGCAACTCATGGTAGAAAGTAATTTTTGGCTGACATACTAATTTGCAACCCTCAGTGGCAATATTAATATTTCAGGTAATATTGATGATTAACTGCTTAACACTCATTGGACAAAATGGAAAACAGACAAAACCCCCATACAAACCAAGGCAAGGTAACCTGTATCATTCAAGATGGTTTTAAGACTCCAACTCATATTGCTCTTGATGTTGGCTACTCTGGCTGAAGCTAACTCAAGTTCAAGTCCCACTTCCACAAGACTTCAGCAAATAAAACCTTGCCAGTAAAACTTTATCTTCTTATTTATTACTTGGTCTTACACCAAGAAACTCAACTCCTTTCTCTGCTATTTGGACAAAGCATTGGGATGGAAAGGTCTAAGTTTTCTCTTATCGATGTTTTGATTTCCACTGTACTTTCACCACCTTTTCCCAAATAAGAAATCCACTTCAAAGTTCCTTTGTCAAAATTACTATTTGTAACCTCTTGGGATAGTTTTACATCCAATAATCCGAGTGCCATTTTGTCTTACTTTCGCATTAATTTCTGCAAAAATTTTCTCTGTTGTAATCTAAAGTACCTTGTAGTACCCTGAAGTAAAACTTTTAAGACTTCATCACAAAATTATTTGCACTGACACACTGTGTATTTCAGTAAAATACTTTGTGTGCCAGCTTTATCTAACTATAATAAAGCTGTCTCCTGGCAAAAGAGAAGGAAAACAGTAGGAAATAATTTTCCTTCTGATACTTTCCTCAGACATTTGTGTTTCAAGTGAGTTTTTCCCTAAACAAAGGAGCACTCTGAAGATGCATACAAATACAAATGTTTTAAGCAAACATGGTATCATGGTTGAACACTCCTCCATGCACAAAATCACAGCACTTAAAATGTTATCATTTCAACAGAAAAGCTAGGCTAAAATTGTTCTCTCAATTTTCTATGTACAGCAATATTGTTTATTGTGTGGCTAACACAGTAAGACTTGCAGCCTGGAGAAAGATGGTTTAGAAATTAACTCATTTACTATTTGAATGAACTCAGCCTAAAAAGAGACAAAGCCACAAAATAAAAAGAGCAAATGAAAGGGTCTTGGAAAAGTCACCTCTTCCAGAAAAGGTAAAATTGAGAATATGTCTTTTCCTGCAACTGGAAGTCAACATTATGAAGAAGCAAATTTGTATCATCTGGCAAAGAAACCACAAAGTAGAGAAGATAGGCAACACTGGTAGAGAAGGCAGCTAGGCAACTTTTTATGTCTATTGATTTTATTATTTTGTTGAACATTCTCATTCACCTGTGGTCTGTAGTAGTATCATTTAAAACTGTTTATATGCTCCTTTCTCATGACTCTCCTCCATCCAATACTACAGTTACTAAGCTTCTCTGAAGTGTAGTTGTTTGTGAACTGGTTTAAGAAAAGAAAATTTTGAACCTATACAAAAAGGACAAAATATTCTAAAGCAGCCTCATACATTTTTATGTATGCTCCTACACACTGATCCAAAAACTTCATGTAACATAGCACCCAACAGTATATGCAGTCTGCTGGATTTGAAAAAGGAAACCAGAAGCTCTATTTTTTTTGTTTGTTTGTTTGTTTCAGCTTGCTTGAGAAACAATAAGAAGCAGTGCAGATAGGATTCTTATGGATCCAGAAAGGGAAAGGACAGAAATAAACCATTCGAGAAGCACTAAAACAACAGGAACAGTTATTTAAAAAGTTCATGACTAAACTGACAAAGAAACACTAACCTGTCTACAGATTTCACAGGGACCTCTGTGGCAGCGCTGTGAACATCTATGAATGCCACATTCAAGAACTCTGTTGCAGCTGTCTCCACAAGTAGGCACATCCTCTGTACATGGCAGAGAAAATTCTAAGAAGAAATCAAAACAACAACTATCAAGTTGGTGTTACATAGCATGTAGCTGAGAAGAGTAATCTACATTCTCATGCGCTTCACAAAAAAAGAAAAAAGGTGATTATCAAGACAAGGATATTTAGATCTATGATTTAATTTAGCAAAGCTACATAGGACTTGTGTCTATCACTTGCAGCAACCTTTAAATAAGTAAATGTAAGCCTTAGATAGAGGCAAAAACACCTCTCCTCCCCTCAAAAAAAAAAACCCAACAAATCTTGCCAAGGCACCTTAAGAGTCATCATAAGACACCACAGAGTCTTTATAAGTCTGAAATGACTTGAGGGCATATAACAATAACAACAAAGAATAAGCATTTAACTATTGTGTACTGTAGTTTCCCCTGTAATCAGTCTGTTTCTGAATGCAGCTTGGATCATTTCAGTTTTAAGAACTATTTTGTTTAAGTGGATGCATGTCCGTTTAAAATAGGCTGCAAAGAAACAAAAGACTTACTGGATTTTCCACATGGACAAGACCGTTTCCCAGATCGAGGACATTCCCCACAGGGGCCACCATGACAAACTTGTTCACAGGCATGATAGCCACAAGGCAATGTTTTACCACAAACCTGATGGGAAAGCATATAAGTTAGATGCAAGTGAAGGAATTGCCGTATTAACTAGATATTGTGCATTTAAATTAAGGGTTGGCAGTTCAAGGCCCAAGTGCTGCATGACGGGGTGAGCTCCCATCACTAGTCCCAGCTTCTGCTTCTGCCAACCTAGCAGTTTGAAAACATGCAAATGCAAGTAGATAAACAGGTTCCACTTCTCAGTGGGAAGGTAGTAGCATTCGGTGGAGTCATGCTGGCCACATGACCACCAGAGCAGTCCTCGGACAACGCTGGCTCTTTGGCTTAGTAACGGAGATGAGCACTGCCCCCTACAGCTGGTTACAACTAGACATTCATGTCAAGGACTACCTTTACCTTTACCTGCAATCAAATATGTTCAATCCAAACATTCAGAACCAGAAACAGACAGAATAAAGTAAAAGTACTGGGGGGTACTACCTGTCCTCAATGAATTCCACTGCTATGCAAATTGACAAAATATTGGTTTCTTCCCAATAAGATTAATCTGCTCACAATAAGAGCACATCATTTCTGCTTTGCAGTATCTTGTTTAGTGAAAAATGACATAAGACCCTTTTCTGACCTAACACACTACAGGTATACGTCTGTTAACAATGTAGATGTGTTCCTGGGTTTTACTTCTTTAACTGAAACTTTGGTTCCAGAGGCAGAAATAATATGGACAAAATAGGGATAGGTTCCTACACCACACACACACACACACAAAAAGAGCAATTCAACATATTTCAGCAAATTTCTTATTCAAAATTATCATTATGCCCCTGTGAAATGAAACAACCTGGTTAGGTACGTGTTGCGTAAGTATTTTTTTCATCCCTGAGACCACTTAAAATCTTTTTCCAAGATGCATCCTGGGATGTTTCCCCCCCCCCCTTTTCCCCCCAACAGCCTCCACTTTTCCTATGATTTCCATTTTGTACGCAAAATCTATAAATCATTTTTTTTCCCAACATGCCAGGGTAGCTGGTGAGGCAGGTTAATCTGCTTTCCCATACATACTCAGCAAGTGATTCTGGAGACAGCTGTTTATCTTGCCTGTGGTAACACATACCATGTATACTCAAATATAAGCCATGGTCAGGTTTTGGGGCCAAAATTATTGATTTTTCCATAACCCGTGGACAGGTCGAGGGTAAGACTTGGAGCCCCCTTCGGTGTGTGTATGTGTGCGTATGGCAAAAGAGACTCTCACTGAGGCTTTTCGTCATTGTTTCAGCTTTCCTTTCAGCCAGACGCTGGGGCAGGAGGGGGACTCTTAAACAAACAGTAATATCAATCAATCACCCTGGACTCTTTCTGCTTGGCTCTTTCTTGCTAAACTCCTCTCTGCACTGCATGGGAAAATCAGAAAGATCTGCTATCATGTTTCCATAGTGACCCATAAATAAGTTGACCTGGGATTTAGGGGTCAATTTTGGGGCATAATTTTTTAGATTTATAGATGAGTGTATACCGTAACTTCAACAAGGTTGTGACACTTTTAAAAAATTACTTTTTAGACAACAGCTCTCACCAATGGCTGTGCTGGTTGGGATATTCTAGGCATTATTTTTTTTTAAGTAACATTTCTAAGTTGTGGCTTTTAAGACAGCCAGTAAGCATCAGATGTTCACATAGAACTGCTGAACATACAAAACTCCACCCCTCCCCACCAAGTCCCCAATTTAAATCCATTGTTGTGTTTGTTAGCCTGCAAGACTTTCCTCTTTCCTGCAAAGCAAAGCTTTAAATAGCTGGTGACAAATTAACATGGCAACTTACCTGATCACAATGCCATAAAGGACTTGCACAAAGTCTTTCTGCTACCTGTCTACCACAGACACAACGCTGCTTACTGACTCTTGGGCAGGGTTGACAGTCTCCTAAAAGTAAGGTGGAGTTAATGATTAGAAACGTATTATTTATATCCTGCCCTTCTTCCACCAAAGTAACCAAAGTGCTTGCCATAAGGTTAAAAAGAAGAAGAAGAAGAAGAAGAAGAAGAAGAAGAAGAAGAAGAAGAAGCAGCTACAATTTTAATGATACAAAAATTAAATATGAAAAACATTACATGAGCTCAAAGGCTTTCATGGCTGGCATCCATAGATTTTTGGGGTTTTTTCGGACTATGTGGCCAGGTTCTAGAAGAGTTTATTCCTGACATTTCACCAGCATCTGTGGCTGGCATCTTCAGAGATTGCTGGCCTGGAAAAGAGTTGGGTGTATATATACTGTGTGACCCTGGGTAGCGAGGAGTGATTTCCATGTTAATCGGTGTGTTGTTCTGCTGCTAATGGCAGGCCTCAGGATGGGAGGACATGCAAAGAGGATTAGTGTCTGCTTGATTAGTGCTCATTGTATGCTGGGAAACCCCTGACCCTGGGTATTTTCTCATTTGCATTTCCTGTTGAAGTTGTCCAGGTGTTTGTGGATTTCAATGGCTTCCCTGTGCATTCTGACATGATAGTTGTTGGCATGGTCCAAAATTTCAGTGTTTTCAAACAGCATTTTATGCCCAGGATGGCTTATAACATGTCCAGCTCTTTTCTAGGCCAGCATTCTCTGAAGATGCCAGCCACAGATGCTGGCAAAATGTCTGGAATAAACTCTTCTAGAACATGGCCACATAGGCCAAAAAACCCACAAAAATCTCTTACATAAGCTATCATGTAAAAACACCTGTAATTTAAAACAGTATAAAAATGATTAAAAGATAAAGCAATAAAGATAAAATGCAGTAATCACACTCCACCAAAAGCTCTTTGCATGATCTGTTAATTAACAATTATCCAGGAGAGAAATTGTGAGGGGAAAAATCGACAGCTGAGTGCTGGACAGAGGGCAGGTCTGCAACAGTACAACAGAATTGATTTTAAAAAGAAAACTTTTCTCTCAAACACATCCACATCTACCTGGATGACAAGGTTTCTCACAGTTGTGTTGTCCACATGGCAATTTCCGTCCACAAGGCAACTGGCATGACCATTCCTTTGTGCTGCATCTCCGTGGCACAGGTTTGGCCTTCTTACAGTAACAGGTTACTGTGATCATCTTTGGACAAGGTGGACAAGGACCTAAAGAGACCAAAAAGGAGCATGACATAACAAATGCTGTCTTGAGCAGCCTCACCACTACAGCAGAGATGGATCATATCACAAAATCTGGCCACTGTTTTGTTAAGATTTTCAGTTGATATGTGCCATTTGGTGTTTTTGGGACCCCGACTGCCTGAAGTAGAATTCTTGAAAAATAATTTTTTTTATAAACTGGGTGGGCCTAAAGGGTTCAAAGTCTGCAAGAGCTGCATTTGTTCCATGGGCCACACCTTCCCCATTACAATGTATGCAATAGAATGGATTATGTTCAGAGCCGAAGTCTGCCATGTAGCTAACAAGGTGACCTAAGCCAGTTGTCACCTCTTGGCCTCTTGACAGTGACACATGCCTTGATTATATCCCATTTGGACTACTGTAGTGAAATGGGGCTGCCTTTGGAAACTGTTCAGAAACTTTAGCAGGTACAAAATACCACGAGAATGCTGACTGGAGCCAGTTATAGGGAGCATATAACTCGCTTGCTGAAACAGCTTCACTAGCTACTGGTTCGTTTCCAGGCACAATTCAAAGTGCTGGTCATGATACAGTCCAGACTATCTGAGGGGCTGTATCCCCCCACATGAACCTGCTAGAGCCCTAAGATCCTCAGGAGAAGGCTTTCTCTAGGTTCACCATCATAGGCTTGTTTGGTGAGGACACAAGAGACAGCTTTCTCAGCGGCTGTACCTGCCCTCTTGAATGCCCTTCCACAGGATGCAAGGCTAGCCCCCTCCCTGCTGGCCTTTCAACAGCAAGCAAAAATGGCTTTATTCAGCCAGGTTTTTAATGTATAATCATAGGGTGGCTTGGGTATTTGTTATATAGGGTGGGTATCATGGTTTTAGTGTGATTTTAATGCCTGTAATTTATATTGTTTTTAGATGATATTTTTAATTGTTTTATTTATTTTAGAATTTTTATTTGTGAGCCATCTTGAGTCCCTTTCAGGGAGAAAGGTAGGATATAAATCAAATAAATATAAATGAATAAATATCCACAGTGGTGTTGTGAGGACAACATTGAGAGATATTGTGTGCAAATATGAGTCTGTAGACATGAGTGCAGCTAAAAATAAAGACTAAAATAGTCCTCACTGATAAATAGGGTTTCACAGTACTATCAGCTGCACAGACTAGTTTATCAACAAGTAGCAAAATTTAAATCTACATTATCCCATGCTTTCAAAGAGTTATATTTTCAGGTCAGCTTGGCTAACAAGCAATAATAACAGTATGTACCTGGGTGACAAAGCAGCAGGCACTTGTGTCCACAGGGAGGCTTGAAATCTCTCTCACATACTTGGCCACAAGAATGAGGAACTAGCCAGGGATCTAATGGTGGATCTTCCACTTTTCCACAGTAGCAGTAATATCGAGAAGGAGTCTCAGAACGCTTGTACTCAAACCTGCATTTTGGACTGAAAGCGGAAAGGGAGGAAATTAATAGAGAGTTTAGAGTTTAGGGTAATATCTAATGCTCTGCAAACAAACTTCAATGTAACAGCCATTTTAATACATCAGTGTGCTCTGTTTCCAATATTCTTAAAATGTCAGTAAAATAATTGTAAGTGGGACGTAATGATGCAATTGTCTTTGAACTGTAGTGGGGCCTTTGTAAATGTTATCCGATAAAGTGAATAAAAATGAGCAGAATCCTGATTTTGATGTGGTTTATGCCTACTAGAGACACTCAATATAGATTGGATTAGTTAGGGATACTTCAATATGAAAACTATTTTGCCAAAGCAACATCATAGCATTCTTTTTGCAGCTTGATAGCTCTACCCACCCTTCTTTCCAAAGCTATTACTTAGTTTTTCCACCACATAAAGGAGCTTTCAAAATAAAACCCTAAAAGCCTACCATGGCCATGGATAATCCTTTTTTCCAAAATCTTCATCTGTCAAGGGACAGGATATTAGGAAAAGGCTATCCTTCGCCCACTTCTGAATGCATGGCATGTGAAATATGCAGAAACATCCACAGCAACTCCAGACCTAAAAGACAAAGATAGACCAGAAGCCCTTACTAGCAAATCTGTTGACTGAACATATGACATTTATTATTACATATTCATGTTTCTTGTAAAAAGCCACCACCATGGTTCATAATGAATAAATCCACAAATGGAAATTAACAAAGAAAACATTATAAACATATCACAATAAAAATAATGTTCACCTGTAAAAACTATACAGTGGTCCCCCGGGTTACGAAGGTAATCCGTTCCGGATTACCTTTCGTAACCCGGAAGTCTTCGTTTCCCGGGGGACCACTATTTCTGCCGGACCGCGCGGCCAATTTAAAGGGGCCGCACGGTTTTTCTCATTCGCATCCCGGGGGATCCTTCGGATCCCGGGGGATGTTTTTTGGTCCCGCCGGTTTCGGGTCCCGGGGATTTCGTTCCCTGGGGGATTCATAAACCAGGGGACCACTGTACCATGTGATTTGTGTCTATAAACTCAGCCATCTGGTAACTTTTATCTTCTGTGATTTCTCCCATATCATCCTCCAGGAATTAACAAAATACTTAGGCTGCACCCATATGTCAGAAATAATCCAGTTTGACAACCACTTTAACTGCCATGGCTCAGTGCTATTGAATTCTGAGAACTGTAGTTTTTGTGAGGCATTTAGCCTTCTAAGTCAGAGAGCTCTACTGCCACAACAAACTACAATTTCCTGGATTCCACAGCACTGAGTCATGGGAGTTAAAGTAGTGTCATATCAGATGATTTCAGCAGTGCGCACACAGCCCTACATCTACACATAAAAACTGTCCTTAACAATGCTTACATTTCCTAAAAGATGCAGACAGAGGGTCTTGTAGGCTTCCTGCAGGAAGCACAGTCATAGAGAGGCTAGCGGCAAAGTCTCATCACAGTTCTGATTGATATTAAAAACAAATGCTCTAAAAATTGCTCAATGGGTAACAGAAAAGAGAGCATCTCTTCTCCCATCTCTCCTTCAAAGAGGTCACTTAGGACATCACTGCATGTGGTTTATAGACTGCGAGAAAACTGGGAAGGAAGCCGATTTGGCGATACTCATCACAAGACAACGTCCCCAACCCGTACATGCCCCGTCCCCAATGTGTCCCTTTTCATTCACAGAGGAAACTCATGAATAACCTGGCAATTGTGCTCCTGGGGCAGTTGCACAATTGCCAGTCACATTGGGGCTTTCTAGATTGGCAGGAAAATGTGACATGAAGTTGCCTTTTCCTTAATGCTTAGCAGCTGCACCACAGCCTTTAGATGGAGCTGCGCTCTTCCTCAATTTTTAAAAAAGCTGGGAAAACCAGCACCTTTTTAAAGGTGCTTCTTCTTCCCTAAAACGCAAAAAAAAAAGCATTTTCATGGCACACTTTCCCTTTTTCTCATCTAAAGGCTAGACTTTCATGCAGCGATGAACACACTTCTTTTTGCCAATCTAGATCAGGCCATAGTCTCACAATGTCCCCTCCTCCCTCCTGTCCCCTCGCCCTTGCTATTCAGAAACAGTCTGGTTTTCTTCTTTTTTCCTGTCAACACCTAGCAAGAAGAGAGATACATTGAATCAGTGTCACTGAATCTATGTCACACGGTTTAAAGAGTTTCCAATGATGGAAGCCTAAGTAAATTTGCCCTCTATCTTTGGAAAGTAAGGCAAATCCAATGGAACAGTAAATATAGAAGGAAATAATACTACTGTATTACAGTACTCGCAGTGTGTGATACTTACAGCTTGGTTTCTCTTAATTGAAGCAATACAAATCAAGCATGTCATTGCCCCAGACTGGAAAGTATCATTCATGTATTGTCTTGTGCGTTCCAATTCACTTGCATCTCCACCTTTGAACACAACAAAATGAATTTATTTCATGATACCAAACTATAATCATGAAAGTTTTATCCTAGCTTTTCTTTATGGATCCATGACAAAGAACAATCTAATTCATGAGGGATTTCTTTCCATGTAACAGATGCTGCACTACTATTTAATGCTTTGAAACAGAAACTCTGTATGAATCTAGGCCACGCCTATTTCATTCTTAGCTTATAAAGTCTCTTCAAACAATGTATGCCCTAAAAATGAGGATGAGTTAAAAGTAGTGCTCCTGTGCCTTGACTCACTATCTCTTATTTTCTGTTTCTAAAGGGACTGCATACAGTCGGCCCTCCATATCCACAGCTTCTTTATCTACGTATTCAAGCATGGCTTGGAAATATTTTAAAAATAAATAAATTCCAAAAGGCTAATTTTGTCATGATATATAAAGAACATCAATTCATTATGCCATTGTATTTAATGGGACTTGAACATCAACGGATTTGGGGGGTGTTGGAACCAAACCCCAGTGTATATCAGGGGCGCAATGTAGTGTCTCTTTTGCAAGGGTGGAATCTGCTTTAGACAGAGGATAAGAATTCTTTCCAATTTTTGATTCATGGCAAGAACACTATATACAGTAGTCCACCCTTATCCATGGAGAATACATTCCCAGCTCCCTAATGGTGCCTGAAACCGCAGATAGAACCTTATTCCAGTAATGTTTTTGGACCATGACTGACTGCGGGTAATTGAACCAGAGAGAGCAAAACTGTAGATTGGGAGTGGGGGGGACTATATGATATTTTCAGACTCTGGCTGATTGCAGGGAATCAAAAATATGAATAAGGGGGGACTACTGTATGTTACACCGAGAGAACACTGGCCAATTTAGCAGTACATAATGTAGCTTTTACCATAACCTACTCAGCATGGAGCAGCATGTAAGATACAAGCACAGAGGGGTACTGTCAGTGCTCTCTCAATTTCTATATTTATTGCCATACTTAAAGCTTTTGAGACAGCGAAGCTATATTTATTAGCAAATATATTTACATTGTTCTTACACTCTACTTTATATTTACTACATTATATTGCTCCTACGGTAAAACTATTAATACAGTGGTCCCCTGGGTTACGAAGGTAATCCGTTTCGGATTACCTTTCGTAACCCGGAAGCTTTCGTTTCCCGGGGGACCGCTAAATTCAACGGACCGCGCGGCCATTTAAAGGGGCCGCGCGGCTTTTTTCATTTCGTATCCCGGGGGGTATTTCGTATCCCGGGGGATACAAAGCCGGTCCGCCACCTTTCGGATCCCGGGATTTTCGAAACCCGGGGGATTCGTAAGGCGGGGGACCACTGTATAAGAAATCTAGTACCATCCCAGTTGGAAATCATCGTCTGAATAACCAGTATTCTCAATGTAATGATAGTTCATTGTGCATACTAAAATCTGAAAAGGGAGCAAGGCTTTACCAGTTTGAATAGTATAAGTTGTAAATGTTTTGTCCAATATTTTTCCATGTTTTCCTTCAATCTCTTCTTCGTCATCTTCAGAAGAGGAACTAAACTGCTCTTCCACAAGTTTTTTAGCAGCAGCTTGATTAGCCTTCATAATTTCATCAAATTTTTTCTTTGATGCCAGCTCTGTTAAAAGGAACAAAGTGATAACATTTAAACTAAAATACTAAAACAAACAAAATCTCTTTTAAAATCTAATAAATCACATAAAGAGAAGAAAACTCAAAGACAAGAGACAAGAGACAAATGCTACATTTCTGTATGAATAGCACTTTTTAAAATCATCCTCTAGTGTACAAAGCAAGTACACATGAACAATAAGTTCAGCTCTTTCATGCCTGACTTCTTGGTTTCTTACTCCATGTTGCTAAAACCACCCATACTTCTGAAACTAGCCATGTGTTCAATATAGAAACCTGTGAGTATCTCTGTGAAAAATAAAATATATCAGTCACTAATGGCTGGCTAACAAAGGGCCTAACTAAATATTACACATATATGCACATAAATAATTCAAGAGCCCCTGCTATTTGAAGACTATTTCCTCTTTTCTTCTATTCCCAACTGCAATAACAAAAATATCACCATGGCCATGAACAATAAATAATTACAACCTTAGATCTCAGTTCTATCAGACCACCTATTCAACTTCAAGGCTGCAATGCTTCACCCATTGCCTGAGAATGAGGTCCACTGAGCTGTGGAACTAACTTTTGCATAAACATTTACTGATTGCACTATAGGCTGTTTTTTCTACTGATAGAAGTCATAAATTCATACAGTTTCAGGCCAACATGGTATAGTGGACCAAGATTCTGGAGACCAGGGTTTGTACCCCCACTGGGTGACCTTAGGGAAGTCACACTCTCTCAGCCTCAGAAAGCAAACACAAGCTCCTCTGAACAAATCTTGCCAAGAAAATCCCATGATACATTTGCCTTAAGAGTCAACAGCAGTTGGAAATGACTTGAAGGCACTTTACATCACCCACTGAATAATATGGGGCTTGAGCGTCTGCATTTTTCCCACCCTTGAAAGTCTCAAAACCGAGCCCCCATAGATGGGAAGGGACCACTACACATATGTTTAAGGTTCAGAACTCAAGAGTCTATGGACCTTATCGGACAGGAGGAATTTCTCTTTATTGCGAATGGAGCCAATTCGAATTCAAGTGAATTTGCTAGTTTAGCGAATTTACATGAATTCCAGTTGTGTTCAGAATGTGTTCAGAATGACTTCCCATTACCCGAAAATGACCCCCCCATTGCCTGAAACTGCATGAGATCCTTTAATTTGCAATAAGGTAAAACCCATGATTGTGTTCAGAATAACTTCCCTTTTGCTCGAAATTGCGTGAGATACTTTAATTCACAATAACGTGAAACCCCATGATTGCGTTCGGATTGCCATTGGATTATACTTCCAATTTCCGACGTCTGATAAGGTCCTAGATTGTATTTTTTATAAAGAGATTTAGCTCCTAATGAAAACACATCAATATTCTAATGTTTAAAACAGATTTCCAATAGACCATCTATCAGCTTCTGAATGATTTGTTCAGATATATTGCTTATATACACACCCATCCTGAATGGTGGAATCAGTAAAAACTACTTCTCTTTTCTGCTGATAAAAGGCACTCATTAGGTCAAAACTCACTATGTGAGCATATTGGCACCACTATTAATACTTAATAACAATTATATATATATTTACATATATATGTGTATATATAAAATTTTGCAGTCTACTGAAAATGAAATATTTTCCTTCACTGACTCTTCAGTGATGTTCCACCCAATCCCACGTCTACTGGTGTTCCCAGCTGCCTACTAATGCTTACTAAAAGGTGGCACATGTGAATGCTCGCTTGGTGTATATTATGTGCATGTAATACCTGGCTGTGTCCAGATATGTGCAAAACAATAGCATGTTCGTGCATGTGCTTGTGTGAGAGAATGGTATGCTGGATATTTATGCTTGTGAAAACAGCGGGGTGTGTGTATGTGTGCACGCACACATGTTCTCGTTGTGTGCCTTTGAGATGTTTTCAACTTATGGCGATCCTATCATGGAGTATTCTTGGTAAGTTTCTTCAGAGGGGATTTGCCTTTGCCACCCTCTGAAGCTGAGAGTGTGTGACTTGCCTAGAGTCTCCCAGTGGGTTTCCATGGATAATGAAGGATTCAAATCCTATACTCCAACCACCACACCATGCTGTTTTTCTATGCACATCCATTGATTCATGTAAATAACCTATGCTGGGTGACCCTCAGCAAGTCACACTCTCTCAGTCTCAGGGGAAAGCAACCAAGAAAATCTAGGATAGCTTTGCCTTAGAGCAACCATACGTCGGAAACAACCTGAAGGCACACAACAAAACATATATGGTATTTTATAGATAGGTAATATCATATGTTTTGTTGTTGTTGTTGTGTACCTTCAAGTTGTTGCTGACGTATGGCAACTCTAAGGCGACCCTATCATGGGGCTTTCTTGGCAGGGAAGGTTTGCCATTGCCTTCCCCTGAGGATGAGAGAGTGTGACTTGCTCAAAGTCCTCCAGTGGGTTTCTTCCACAGCTAAGAGGAAAATATATAGAGATATACATATATGTGATATCATACACATACCATATGTTTCTATGAATATAAATCTATACACACACACACACACACATATATATTCTGTCACACACACATATATATCACATATCTATGTATAAATACAAATCATATATGAATGATAAATATAAATATGTATCATCTCACTCACACACAAATCACAGATCTATCTATATATGGTAATTTATATATACCTACATTCTGCCACACACACACATATATATCACATATCTACCTATGTGTGTATATATATATATATACAAATCATATATGAATGATAAATAATAAATATAATAATTATTATTATATATCATATATATATATACACATACATATATATATATATCACATTATCTATGTGTATATATACAAATCATGTATATATATATATATATATATATATTATACACATATACATATATACAAATCAGGGGAAGGCGTATGCTCCTTGCACACTTCGATCCTCTGGGAGGAACCTGCTACAGCCTATCAAGACCAGGCTGGTGCAGACCTCCCAGAGGGCTTTCTCTGCCACTGCTCCCAAGCTTTGGAATGGTCTGCCGGATTATGACATCTTTAGATTGCTTTTAAAAAGCCCTAAAGACACATCTCTTCTGGCAGGCCTTCCCTGAAATCCCCTAATCCCTGGCTCCGGATCCAGACTCTGATTTCGTCTACTCCCAGGTTTCCGATCCCTAACTTATGACGTGGCCGCTCAAGGAAGGGTTTGGATGATGTCTTGTGTTTTAATATTGCTAGTTTTAAATTATGGCTGGTTTAATCTATTTTTAAGGGGTGGGAGGTTTGGAAGTGGGTTATGGGATTGTTTTAACTTATGCCTTTTAACTTCTTGTACCCCGCTCCGATTGTCTCTACAGAGGAGCGGGTTATAAATAAGCTATTATCATCTTATTATTATATATGGATAATAAATAATAAATATCATATAACACACACACATAACATATCTATCTATCTATCAATATATAATATATCATATATGAATGATAAATATAAGTATATATCATATCACACACACACCCCACACACATATATAAAACATATCTATGTTAAAATTCAAATCCTATATGAATAAGTATAGGTATATATCACACATATCACATATCTATCTATCTATATATGATATATACACACACACACACACACACACACACATATATATCACATATCTGTGTATATATACAAATCCTATATGAATGATATATATCATATCACACACATACATATGGCATATCTATCTATATATGATATATACATACACACATATATACACACATATATATATATATATATATACAAATCCTAAATGAATGATAAATATAAATAAATATCATGTCACATACATACATATGGCATATCTATCTATATATGAAATATATACATATATATACACACACAGTCACACACACACACACACACACATACATATATCACACAGCTATGTATGTATATAGACAATTCCTATATGAATGATAAATATAAATATATATCATATCACACACATACATATGGCATATCTATATCTATACATATAGATAGATAGATACACATACACTCACACACACACACACACATATAAATATCACACAGCTATGTATGCATATATACAAATCCTAAATGAATGATAAATATATATCATGTCTCACACACATACATATGACATATCTATATCTATATATAGATAGATATACACGCACATACACTCACACTCACACACACATATCACATAGCTATGTATGTATATAGACAAATCCTAAATGAATGATAAATATAAATATACATCATGTCACACACACATACATATGACATATCTATATCTATATATATACAGATAGATAGATAGACACACAGATACACTCTCACACACATAAATATATCACACAGCTATGTATGTATATTGACTAATCCTAAATGAATGATAAATATAAATATACATCATGTCACACACACATACATATGACATATCTATATCTATATCTATACATATAGATAGACACACACACACACACACATATATATATATATATCACATAGCTATATATGTATATATACAAGCCCTATATGAATGCTAGATATAAACATACACATGACACATCTATCTCTCTATCTATGAATTATCTCTATCTCTATATCTAAGGGTTCCTTGTGGTGGGGTCCCTCCATCCGGGGCACTGACCAGGGGGGTCCTGGTGGGGCGAGGCCTGCTGTGGGCCTGCTCCTCCTCCTCCTCCTCCTCGGGCCCTCCCTGCAGGCCCTCTCTCCCTGAGGGCTCCTGCTGCAGCTCCAGCCCGGCCCCGGCCCCTTCCCCGGACTTCCGGACGCCAAGCCCCCGCGGCCTCCATCTTAGCTCCTCTCTGCAGCTCCTCTGAGCCAGGTGGGCGGTGACGTCACCGCCCGCCCCCAAAAAAATACAACTCCCAGCATGCCTCTCGGCGACGCGGGCCCAGGACAAAAGAGAGAGCCGAGGCTAGAGCGGCCGCGTTTTTTCCCGAAACCGGAAATGGCAACGTTTGGGAACCGGAAGTGCCTCTCCGCGTACGGAGCCTAAAAGCACCGCGTCACTTCTGGAAGCTAAGCAGGGTCGGCCCCGGAGAGCAAGCGGATGGGAGACCGACATTGAATACCAGCTGTACTCTATTTTATTTTATTTTTCATTATTTTTTTTAAAAAAAGTTTATTGAAGATAAAAAAATACATCTATGAAAGATATATGCATGGCAAACAAACGATAAAAAGAAAATAAATAATACAAATATCTATATTTGAGAGGACTGTGCTGCCCAAGAAGCCTCAGTTGTGTTGGTTATTTCACTGGAAGAAAAATGGAGAGTTTAAACCACATTATTCCATGCCTGAGGAAACCCTGCAAATTTTATTTGTTTATTTTTATTTTCATTACAAATAAAATATAGTCACTCATCGTACATCATGTACTGAAACCTAATAAATCCGGTGTCAATTTTTTCCACATATTTGTGTGTCAAATTCCCATTCTTGTCTCTGATATTTACATGTATAAATTGTTAAACCTATCAATTCCGCATCTTAAACTAATCAACCACTGTTTAATCATACTAGGGGAAAACAGGATTTAAACGAGAGTTAAACAGGAAATGTCCTGTGGTAAACTTAGGGTATTTCCTTTTTAACTCTCATTTAAATCCTTTTTGACCCCTAGTGTGATAAAGCATTTAAGTTTCTCTGATACATGTGACTTATACTTTGAGAGAAATAGATTTGAATCAAACACACGAGGTTTGATAGAGGAGACAAACAAATGGAGTGGAGATTATGCAAAACCATATAGTTTTATGCTTAATTATATAATACATATAGATAGAAAGGAACATGTATAGTATTCTAATCAATATATATCTAATAGAAGTATTATAGGTCAAAGGCTAAGGCCCTTTAACTAAAAAGGGATTTTATGAAATTAGTAAAAAGGGTTTTGAGATAAACTTTTGATACCATGCTAACTTTATAAACATATATTGGACTTCAATCTATTAAATATATTGTTTTGTAGGAATAAAGGGGGGGGTTATACTTTTGATGATTTTATAAAGCATAAACTAAACAAAGTCTTTTTCAGGTTATGTTAAGACAACTAGAATATTTCTTTGAAATTATAAACTTTATAAAAATTATAAACTTTATAAAAATCTCTTGATCCACACCTGGGATTCAAGGACGAAAGGGAGATGACGCAGTAAAGGCGTCGTAAAAAAATTGTTGTCTTCATCTGCACCTGGGATTCAAGGACAAGGGGAGTCAAACTAGTATCTAAAAAGTAAGATAAGAGAGTGCCATCCTCATTCAATGCCAAGAACACCATTTTTTTACATGGGTTACAAAAGTTCAAGAGATTTTCTTTTCTGCGCATGCCTAATAGGGGGTTATGAATATTAGAACACATCTTGGAATGTATAATGACTAATTTACATGGTCATGCATTGTATGAAGTAGGTGGGGAAAATACACATGGAATGGGAGTTTCTAGGGTTAGTACATTATCCAATGAAAATTCAGATAAAATATTGTAATGGAAAATGGTCTATAAATATTGTGTGAAACATCAAATAGGTGTGCCTATTTGCTTAGGACACCCCTTCTTGCAAGATTGTATTTAATAAAATTGGAAATAGCTGCTTCACTGGTTTTGTCCTGATTAATTTGATTTGGTACTTTGGTACTTAAGAAAACTATATCTCACAGATGGTGCATTGGCCAGGAATCTAAGTCATCAGGACCAATGGTTGACATTCCTGAAAATGGATCGGCATGCCCCACTGATTTTCAGTGGTTCCAACTTCGGTACTGGCAGTCATTGGCCTCACTGACAAAGATCCCGAGATATTGGACCAAGTGAAGTAGTCTAAATTTGTCTAAAAATAGTAGGCACAATTTCCGCGGCAGCCATGAAAATTTGTGCACAACTAAAGGTAAGAAAATAGACTTAAGTATTGCCTTTGGTGGTCGGGAATAATAGTGAATAGCAGGCAGAATAGCTTCTAGATGGTATTCACTATGGGAATCAGGACGTCCAGGAATAAAAAGCAGGAAAAGATTAGGATCTTTTGCCTGGGAAACATCATGTCCCATAGTCTGTTGGGGGCAGATGTTAATTTACCTTGTACAAGGGGGAAAGAAGGACAAATGATACAGTACTGTTGAAGGAGAATATTTTACCTCCTGCAGTCTTCTGGCCCAAGTTTGGGACAGAAGGAATATGGCCATGTTAACACCTCAAGAATTAGGTTAATGTAAAGGGACCTTTAGATAAGAGATGATAAAGGAGAATTCCAAAAAGCCATAAGAGTTAAAAGCTGTTTTAAAAATATACTGTATTCTGTTAAAGAAGGGGCAATTTATAAATAAGGAAAAACAATAAAAAATAAAATAATATCAAATTTGAATAATCTCTCTTTTAATAGTAATAAAAATCAGAAAGACAACACCCAGGAGTACTGATTTAAACTTTGTCTTTGTTCCTGTTGCAAAATACAGTATTGTTTTTTTTTAAAGGGTGAGCAAAGGAAGCTGCCTTCCTTTCTCTTTGTGTGTGTGTCTGCAACAGGTTGTTTGTTTTCAATGTGCTTTGAAAGTGGATTTTTCTTTGGTAAATAAAAGTGTATGTTCTTGTTCTGTGTTGTGTTGTTATTGTTGTTGATCATCTTCAGGTCATTCTTGATTTATGATAAACCAAGGGGATTTTTGTTAACGAGAGTTGTTGGAGGGAAAATGTATAGCCAAATGTGTGTGTGTGTTTCCCTCCTCCCTTTGGATACATGTTGTTTGAGAAGGCAGGAGTAGAGACAAACCTTTTAATATGTTGATCATTTTAAAAACTAAAAATGTTTTTTTAATAAATTAAGTCAAAAATTAAGAATTTAAATAAGGCTTTTAAAATTGAACAAGCAAAAGAGGAAATTCCTTCTATTTTCTTATAAAGGCTAAAAACATATGAAATGAGATAATATTTAAGAAAATTAGCAAGAGACCAAAAATGTCTAAAATTATTATTAGATTTTAGCTAGATATATAAAATAAAAATGTATTTTATAATATGAACTGTGGGAGAACAAGGTGGACTCAGTACAGCAGGCCTGGCCAGTCTCCTGTTCTGATGAAGCCAGGGATGATGGATTATATTGTTAATAGTTGTAAAAGAAGACTGTGCCTATCAAAGGTTAATGGGCTAGTTGTTACAAGGCAGGCTTTAACAAAAATGTATAGAAAAGTTTTAAAAGAGATAGTAAGGAAGAGATTATAGCATAGTAAAACCTTGGGGGAGTTATAATTTTTTACTGTTGTAACCCACCTTGACCCATTGGAGAGACGAGATAAGAATAAAATTATTGTTATTATTATTATTATTATTATTATTATTATTATTAGGTTGAAAGAAGGCATAGTAAGTAGATTCAGAGATGTGGTCAGGTAAGACGGAATGAGAGGTGAGGAGAGACGAAGGAAATGAAATTTGAAAAAGGGGGCTTAAAAAAAATAAGAGAGGAGAGTGCTGAGAGATATTTAAATAAAAAGGTGGAAGTGAGTGTCTTAAAAAAAAACAAGGAGAAAGAGATGGTTTGAAAAGGGTTTGAAAAAGAGTTGTTGTTGTTGTTGTTTGTATCTCACTCTTTCCCCAAAACTGGGACTCAGAGTGGCTTTATATATTTAAAAGCCGTACAGTTAAAAACGTAGAAAGATGATACATTAAAACAGAATTAACTTGTTAAAATATTAAAATAGATTATTTATAAATAGAATAAAAACACAGTTAAAAAGATAAAAATTTAAAAAACACTTAAAATGATACAACACCCTAGGTTTTAAAACCATTTAAGATATATTGATATAAATCGTGCGATACTTATATGGATGGTATCATTTAGAAGTTTTATTTATGTAAAATTTCCTGGTTAGATAAAGTTCAAGACAAAGGGGCAGAGACTCCATACTCGGTTTTAAGGATATAAAAATACTGTATACATTTGGGAAGGCAAAAACAGACAAACAAACAAAGATAATAATTTTATATATCTCCCTGGAGATGTCATTAAAAATGTTTTTAATGGGTTATTTTTTGTTCATTAATTATTTTTGGGTCTAACATAAAGGGGGCAAGATTTTTATCTTTATCTTTGTTACTGTTTGTCATTTTTGTTTTCTGTAACAAAATACTTTTTGGGAGATTTTAAACTGAGGCTGGATGGCCATGTGTCGGTAGTGCTTTGATTGTGAGTTCCTGCATGGCAGCAGGGGGGTTAGACTGGATGACCCTTGTGGGTCTCTTCCAATTCTACTGTTCTATGAATTTTTGAACAACGACTAAGGGTATTATATGTGTACATTTCCAAACAAAGAAAAAGCTGGCATTCTGATAAAAATTAAAGTATTAAAGCTGAAAAATTAAAAATAAAGAACAATCACCAATGTGGTCTCTATAAAAGTTATTGTTGCTTGGAAATTTACATATTTCATTTAAAACAACTTGATAATGTGTTTAAAAGCTATGGATCACTAAAGGCTCTTTCCCATTGCCTAGGTTTATGTAAAACTCCTTCCAGTCTTTCAGTCAAAATCTATTAGAGTATCTCACTCAATTTCGGGCAATAGGGGGGTCATTTTCGGGAAATGGGAAGTCATTCAGAATGCATTCCGAACTAGCGAATTCATGTAATTGCAAATTGGCTCCATTCGCAATTGGGAGAAATTCCTCCCATGTGATAAACTCCTATGAATTTCATAGGTCAACAGGGGAATTGGAGGCACACGGAGCGGCGGCTCAAAACGTATGGGAATTATGTGACTCTCTAAACCAGTGGTTCTCAACCTTTTGGCCTCCAGGTGTTTTGGACTTCAATTCCCAGAAGTCCCAGTCAATATACTCATTGTTGTAGGAGTTGAACTCTCAAAAATCTAGAGGACCAAAGGTTGAGAACTACTGCTCTAGATTTTGCTGGACTGCAACTATTAGCATTTTTCACTATTGGCTGTGCAGGTTGGGGCTTCTGGGAGTTGCAATCCAACATCGTCTATAGTCTGCACAACTACCCTTTATTAAAAAATAAAGCTTTTTTCCCTTTGACATGAATATCTAGTCATGTCCGGCTGTAGGAGACGGTGCTCATGTCCATTACTAAGCCAAAGAGCCAGCGTTGTCAAAGATAACTCTGTGATCATGTGTCCAGAGTTATTGCACCAAACGCTGTTATCTTCCCACTGAAGTAGTACCTGTTTAGCTAAACTCATTCCTCCATATTTGCGGCTTTGATATTTGCGGCTTTGATTATTCACAGAGTTGATTAATATGTTCTCTCTAGGAATATCTAGGTCCTCCAGTGCAACTCTGTGGTCAACTTTAACTAAAAGTTGCACTGAAAGACCTAGAGACTCCTAGAGAGAATACTCTACTAGACATATTTTTTAATAAATAAAGATATCATTCAATAGATGACTTAGATGACAGTATTGGGGGCCTAGTTATCAAATTTGCAGAAGACACCAAATTAGGAAGTGTGGCTAATACCCCAGAGGACAGGATCAAAATTCAAAATGACTTGAATTGACTAGAAAGCTGGGCCAAAGCTAACAAAATGAAATTCAACACAGATAAATGTAAGGTACTGAACTTAGGGCAGAAAAATGAAATGCATAGATATAGGATGGGGGACACCTGGCTGAATGAGACCACATGTGAAAGGGATCTAGAAGTCCAAGTAGACTACACGTTGAACATGAGTCAACAGTGCAATGCAGCAGCTAAAAAGGCCGATGCAATTTTAGGCTGCATCAATAGAAGTATAGCGTCTAGATCAAGGGAAGTAATAGTGCCACTCTATTCTGGTTTGGTCAGGCCCCACCTGGAATACTGTGTCCAGTTCTGGGCACCACAATTCAAAAAGGATGTGGAGAAACTGGAGCATGTCCAAAGGAGGGCGACTAAAATGGTGAAGGGTCTGGAAGCCATGCCTTATGAGGAACAAGTTAGGGAACTGGGGATATTTAGCCTGGAGAAGATGTTAAGGTAAACAAAGGGTCAATTAACCCATTCACAACCAATTATGCAAGTGAGGCATTTGTGAAGATTTCCAATCAGATTCATTTATTCCAAACAGTCTTAGTCTGCATGCAGTGTTCAGCCAAAAGTCATCTCATTGACTGAATGCCCCAAACATGGCGTAAACAGTTTTTATTAACCCACAAAATATTCATTGAGCATGCGTAGTTTAGCATTCATCCATATATATATATCTGTATTATTGTTCAGCTAGTCTAACTGGCAGGCTCTTCTGGCCTGACTCGCAACATCAAGGAATGTCTTTGTAGTAGAAACCTTATCAGCTTGCTAGCTACAGCGACCTTCAGGGAGGCCGTCTTTCTCTGTGAAGAGAAATTCACGCTTCAGCTCTTGTCTTCTTCCCCCCTCCTTCCTAACCCCACAACTCAAGCCTAATTCAAAGTACAAGTTTTTCCTTTGCTCTATGGCTGAACTTTTGATCATTAATGGCAGAGATTATTGGCTTCATTTGGTTATCAATGGCTTTATTAGTTTTCACCTTAACAAAGAGAAGGTTAAGAGGTGATATGATATCCTTGTTTAAATATGTGAAGGGATGTCATAATGAGGAGGGAGCAAGCTTGTTTTCTGCTGCTCTACCAGAAACTAGAATGCAGAACAATGGATGCAAACTGCAGGAAAAGAGATTCCACTTCAACATTAGGAATAACTTCCTGACATTTGTAGCTCCTCCGGTGCAGTTCAATGGTCAGTGTCTGTCGGACACTGAGTTGCACTGGAGGACCTAGAGAGGTGTCCTTCCTAGACACTCAGAGGTAATAATAATAATAATAATAATAATTTATATACCGCCTTTCCAAAAAAGATCAAAGCGGTTTACAAAAGTGGATAAACAAATATGCAAAATACATAGATGATTAACATAAGCAAATAAATTAAATATCTAAATAATATTTAGATGGTATGAAGGGAGGGTCCTTTCCTTCAGGCAAGCCCTGATGGAGCTGGGCCTGCCTCTTCTCTCCCTCCCAAGCCGAAGGATGGCAGTTGGCATGGAGGGAGGGTCCTTTCCTTCAGGTAAGGAGCCCTCCCTTGTAAATAATGCACTTGAACACCTCATGGACATGCAGTATTCTGTCATAGGCAAGTGGATCAGGTCCAGCAGATTTCTTTGTCTTCAATAAAAGAGCAAGGAAAACGGTAATGCCTAGATCAGGAGTGGACAATTGTGACAGGGAAGGAGTTTATATATTATATATGCCAGATATTATATATGCCTTTCATAGCAAGAGTTGATTTAGCTAAAAAGTGGAAAACCAAAGAAGTACCAGAGATAGAAGCTTGACAGATGGACTTATTGGAAGTTATCAAAATGGACAAATTAACACAAATAATGAATAAAAAGCCCTTAGAACAAATAGAACAAGAATGGGAAACATTAATAACTTACTGCAAGAACAATTAGTTTTTGAAGGAAGATAAGATTTTCTATTATTAAAGCAACAAGAAAAGTCTAGGAGATCCCAAGTTAATATAAGTAAGACTAAGAGCACTGACAATATAAAGAAACTATATTCATTGTATAGAATATAAATAATAATAATAAAATTTTATTTTTATACCGCCCTTCCAGAGATCAGGGCGGTGTACAAGATTAAAACAACATATTACAACCAGATAAAATAAAACAAATTACAATAATCCGATAAAACCTTAAAACATTAAAAGATTACCCCTTACATAAAGGGCGGCGACAGTGGGGAAGTGGGCAATTGGCAGGCAGTTTACATAAAACAATCCGATCAGGGATATGCCAGCCTGAATAAATAGGTCTTGATATCTTTTTTGAATTGGCTGAGAGTGGGGGACAAGCGGAGCTCGGAAGGTAGTGAGTTCCAGAGGCGAGGGGCAGAGATAGAGAACGCCCTCCTTGTTGTATTCATTAATCTTGCCTCTGGAACTCTCAATAAACATTGTCCAGTTGATCTAAGTGTGCGGGGCGGATTATATGGGGAGAGACGGTCCTTAAGGTATTCTGGGCCCAGGCCATATAGGGCTTTATAGGTGATAACCAGCACTTTGTACTGAGCCCGGAAGCGGATCGGCAGCCAATGAAGATCTTTCAAAATAGGTGTTATATGGGCGGCCCTGGGAGCACCAGTGACCACCCGGGCTGCCATATTTTGTATTAATTGCAGCTTCCGAGTGTGATACAAAGGCTGCCCCATGTAGAGCGCGTTACAGAAATCCAACCGAGAGGTTACCAGAGCATGTACTACAGTTTCAAGATCCCCCCGGCCCAGGTAGGGGCGCAGCTGGCGTATCAGCCGAAGCTGATAGCAGGTGCTCCTGACTGTCGCATCCACCTGAGAAGTTAGATGGAGCGACGAGTCAAGGAGCACCCCCAGACTGCGTACAGTGTCCTTAACGGGGAGCGTGACCCCGTCCAGGACAGGTGGAACCACCTCCATACCTGGACCCGGGGAACCTATCACGAGTACTTCCGTTTTCTCTGGATTCAGGCTGAGTCTATTTTCCCTCATCCAGTCCATTACCGACTCTAGACAGGCCACGAGAGGAGCGACGCCATCCCTGGTCACTGCATCAGTCGGAGACATAGAGAAGACTATTTGGGTGTCATCAGCGTACTGATAACACCGCGCCCCATGCCTCCGGATGATCTCTCCCAGCGGTTTCATGTAAATGTTGAAGAGCATGGGGGACAGAATAGCTCCTTGAGGGACCCCAGATTTAAGGGCCCTCTTATCGGAGCAGACGTCCCCCAGCTGCACCATCTGGAACCTCCCAGAGAGGTAGGACCGGAACCACTGGAGCGCAGTGCCCCCGATTCCCACCTCTACCAGGCGTTCCAGAAGGATACCATGGTCGATGGTATCGAAAGCCGCTGAGATGTCCAAGAGCACCAACAGGGACACGCTACCCCTGTCGATGCCCAGACGGAGATCATCGACCAGGGCGACCATGGCAGTCTCAACCCCATAGCCAGCCCGGAAACCGGTTTGAAATGGATCTAGAAAATCCGTTTCATCCAAGATCGATTGAAGTTGGAGTGCAACCGCCCTCTCGATCACCTTCCCCAGAAATGGCAGCAGCGAGACTGGCCGATAATTATTATGAACCAGGGGGTCGAGGGAGGGCTTTTTTAACAATGGTCTTACAGTGGCCAATTTAAGATGGTTAGGAAATTGACCCTCCCTCAGAGATGTATTAATAATTTGGCGTAACAACGTAGTTACCGCCAATCCCCCCTGGGCCACCAACCATGAGGGGCAGGGATCGAGAGAGCAGGTTGTCTTCCGAACGCTTCTAAGGATCTTGTCCACATCCTCGGTACCGACAGACTCAAACTGATCCAGTATAACAAAGTCCACGGAAGCTCTGGACGCCTCTATTCTGGTTTCTGTTTCAATCCTGGCATCCAGACCTTCATTTATCCGAGAGATTTTATCCGCGAAGAAGTTGTTAAATTGGTCACAGCAGGCCTTAGTAGGTTCAAGGATCTGGTTCGGGGCAGGAGGGAGCTGAGTTAGCTCCCTCACTACCCTGAACAACTCTGCTGGACGCGACTCCGCGGACGCGACACGAGCAGCAACGAACGAATTCCTAGCTGCTCGTATCGCCTCTCCATAGTCCTCCAAATGAAGATCTAGGAGAGCCTTGTCGGATAAACGCTGGTGTTTCCGCCAGGTGCGCTCTAGCCGTCGCAGGACCCGCTTCCTTGCCCGGAGATCTTCCGTATACCAGGGCTTCCTTTTGGAAGCAGGCCTGAGAGGGCGCTTGGGAGCGATACTGTGTATAGCCCTGGAGAGATCCGTGTCCCAGGTGTTGACTAGGGCATCAACAGTGTCGCCGTCACTTCCAACCATATACCCCTCTAGGGCTTCTTGGAACCTTTTGGGTTCCATCAGCCTTCGAGGGTGGACCATTCTAATAGGTCCGCCACCCCCGGAGGGGATCTGGGTAGATGCCTTGATGCTTGCCTCCACCAGGAAATGATCCGTCCATGACAGGGCAGAAATGTTGGTAATTTCCGCCCACGGAGTTTCCATGTCCGTACAGAAAACCAAATCGAGTGTATTCCCCGCCGAATGCGTAGGACCCATAATTAGCTGAGACAGGCCCATGGCTGTCATGGTATCCATGAATTCCCGAGCCGCACCGGATAGAACTGAGTTGGCCACGAGGGGGATGTTGAAGTCTCCCAGGACTAAAAGCCTGGGGGACTCCAACACCAGCTCCGAGACCAACTGTGTCAGCTCGTTAAGGGAATCTGTTAGCGCACGGGGTGGCCGGTACACCAACAGAATCCCTAGACTGTCTCTAGCCTTCAGGGTCAGGTAAATACACTCGATATAGGAAGTCTGACGGACATGGTTCCTGGTTAGAGACAAGGTGTTTTTATGCACCAAGGCAACCCCCCCCCCCCGCCCACCTAACCTGTTCTGGTCCTTCACCGAGTACCCGGAGGGGAGGGCCTGAGCCCACACAGCATCCCCCTCAGGCCCAAGCCAGGTCTCGGTTATGCAAGCCAGGTCACAGTTACTGTCCTCAATTAGGTCATATATAATGTGGGATTTTTTCTTGATAGACCTGGCATTGCACAGGAGCAGAGACAGGGTTTGTGGTACGGTTGGAGTAACCCTCAGGTCCCGTTGGTTAGGAGAAGGACAGGAAGGAGAGATAGATATTAAACATCGATCTCGCCTTCCCCTGCAACGCCAGTCCTTCCTCCTACCGTCATACCTCCCCTTGCCCCACACAACTTGAATGGGAGCTCCGCTTGCATCAGAAAGGTTATCCTCTCCCTCCCCCGATTGACCACTCCCTCTTCCCATCCTCCCATCCTCCATTTCCTCCATGACAACCGGTGTGAGAGAGAGAAGGGTAAAAGAGAACAAGAATTACCCAAACAAAACAAGGGGCAGCCAAGTCAAATACATAACCATTAGGACAGCTGTAACACAGAAGGGGTGAGTGTCCTTGGGTCGTTCTATATAACTCCTGGGCGACCACATCTGCTCCCCCTGCCGATTGAATCCTCAGGGAGGGATAACTGATAGGTGGGTCTCGTATTTGGCCCCGGACGTCCGCACTCCCACCTTCCGTTCCTAGTTCCGCCTCCCCTGCGTCGCTCTGTTCTAACCGTGGGTAAGTTGACATTATTGGGGTTGGCCGTGAAGGCCTCTCCCCCTCTCACAGCTGCTGGCCTCCGCTGATGTTGATGGGCTCGGCTTTTAGGCTTCGCCCGGCGCGGGTGTTGGCTTTGTTGAGGGTTTGGCCGTGGAGGCCTCTCCCCCTCCCACAGCCGCTGGAATAGCTCAGGAGGGCAATTATTTGGTGTCTCTGGGGGTTTGGCCGTGGAGGCCTCTCCCCCGCCCTCTCGCCGCTCTCTCTCGCAGCTGCTGCGGGTGGTGGTGGTGGAGCTGGGCCTTTTCAGGCGTCTCCCGGCGTGGAGTGGGTGGTGTCCCTGGGGGTTTGGCCATGGAGGCCTCTCCCCCGCCCTCTCGCCGCTCTCTCTCGCAGCTGCTGCGGGTGGTGGTGGTGGAGCTGGGCCTTTTCAGGCGTCTCCCGGCGTGGAGTGGGTGGTGTCTCTGGGGGTTTGGCCGTGGAGGCCTCTCCCCCGCCCTCTCGCCGCTCTCTCTCGCAGCTGCTGCGGGTGGTGGTGGTGGAGCTGGGCCTTTTCAGGCGTCTCCCGGCGTGGAGTGGGTGGTGTCTCTGGGGGTTTGGCCGTGGAGGCCTCTCCCCCGCCCTCTCGCCGCTCTCTCTCGCAGCTGCTGCGGGTGGTGGTGGTGGAGCTGGGCCTTTTCAGGCGTCTCCCGGCGTGGAGTGGGTGGTGTCCCTGGGGGTTTGGCCGTGGAGGCCTCTCCCCCGCCCTCTCGCCGCTCTCTCTCGCAGCTGCTGCGGGTGGTGGTGGTGGAGCTGGGCCTTTTCAGGCGTCTCCCGGCGTGGAGTGGGTGGTGTCCCTGGGGGTTTGGCCGTGGAGGCCTCTCCCCCGCCCTCTCGCCGCTCTCTCTCGCAGCTGCTGCGGGTGGTGGTGGTGGAGCTGGGCCTTTTCAGGCGTCTCCCGGCGTGGAGTGGGTGGTGTCCCTGGGGGTTTGGCCGTGGAGGCCTCTCCCCCGCCCTCTCGCCGCTCTCTCTCGCAGCTGCTGCGGGTGGTGGTGGTGGAGCTGGGCCTTTTCAGGCGTCTCCCGGCGTGGAGTGGGTGGTGTCCCTGGGGGTTTGGCCGTGGAGGCCTCTCCCCCGCCCTCTCGCCGCTCTCTCTCGCAGCTGCTGCGGGTGGTGGTGGTGGAGCTGGGCCTTTTCAGGCGTCTCCCGGCGTGGAGTGGGTGGTGTCTCTGGGGGTTTGGCCGTGGAGGCCTCTCCCCCGCCCTCTCGCCGCTCTCTCTCGCAGCTGCTGCGGGTGGTGGTGGTGGAGCTGGGCCTTTTCAGGCGTCTCCCGGCGTGGAGTGGGTGGTGTCCCTGGGGGTTTGGCCGTGGAGGCCTCTCCCCCGCCCTCTCGCCGCTCTCTCTCGCAGCTGCTGCGGGTGGTGGTGGTGGAGCTGGGCCTTTTCAGGCGTCTCCCGGCGTGGAGTGGGTGGTGTCTCTGGGGGTTTGGCCGTGGAGGCCTCTCCCCCGCCCTCTCGCCGCTCTCTCTCGCAGCTGCTGCGGGTGGTGGTGGTGGAGCTGGGCCTTTTCAGGCGTCTCCCGGCGTGGAGTGGGTGGTGTCCCTGGGGGTTTGGCCGTGGAGGCCTCTCCCCCGCCCTCTCGCCGCTCTCTCTCGCAGCTGCTGCGGGTGGTGGTGGTGGAGCTGGGCCTTTTCAGGCGTCTCCCGGCGTGGAGTGGGTGGTGTCTCTGGGGGTTTGGCCGTGGAGGCCTCTCCCCCGCCCTCTCGCCGCTCTCTCTCGCAGCTGCTGCGGGTGGTGGTGGTGGAGCTGGGCCTTTTCAGGCGTCTCCCGGCGTGGAGTGGGTGGTGTCTCTGGGGGTTTGGCCGTGGAGGCCTCTCCCCCGCCCTCTCGCCGCTCTCTCTCGCAGCTGCTGCGGGTGGTGGTGGTGGAGCTGGGCCTTTTCAGGCGTCTCCCGGCGTGGAGTGGGTGGTGTCCCTGGGGGTTTGGCCGTGGAGGCCTCTCCCCCGCCCTCTCGCCGCTCTCTCTCGCAGCTGCTGCGGGTGGTGGTGGTGGAGCTGGGCCTTTTCAGGCGTCTCCCGGCGTGGAGTGGGTGGTGTCTCTGGGGGTTTGGCCGTGGAGGCCTCTCCCCCGCCCTCTCGCCGCTCTCTCTCGCAGCTGCTGCGGGTGGTGGTGGTGGAGCTGGGCCTTTTCAGGCGTCTCCCGGCGTGGAGTGGGTGGTGTCCCTGGGGGTTTGGCCGTGGAGGCCTCTCCCCCGCCCTCTCGCCGCTCTCTCTCGCAGCAGAAGCTTAAAAGTATGAAGGAAACAAGGACCATCGGAACATGAGGAAGTCATTAAATTAGAAGAAAAAACAAAGTTCAAAATTCTCAAATATAAACAACAATTATCTGTTATTTAGGTTAACTTTGATGTAAAACTGACAAATAGTTAAACTATGAATATGTTGTAAATCAGGAAAAAACGTAAAATATTGAAAATAAAAATAAATATATAGAAAATAAAAGTTTTGCTCTAAGTATCCAATTAGTCACTCTTCTCTAACAGGTTTCTCTTCATCTTGTTCCGGAAATGAATTTTGGCGGGACAGTAATTACAAGGGCAGCTGGGAGAAGAAGCATTCGATTGAAGGTGCACACATTGGATCCAGCTGCTGGACAGTTTAAAGGAAATGTTACAGAAATTGCACATGAAGTACAAATATCAGTAAGTTCTTACCTCCACCTGCGATGGAGGTGGAAACATTCTGTAATACGGGTTGATTCTGTCTCACTGCTCCGAATAGGTGGGGAAAACAGACTGGAAGGAGTTGCCACCAGAGGGAGCAGTCTTTTTCCTGCCTCGGCTCTGAGTAGGCTGTGTTTTTCATTCTCTCCTCCTTCCTTTACTTTCCCTTAAAGACTTTAATATTTCTTCTAATATTTATTGTATTCTTCCTATATTCATGTTCTGTTCTCTCCTGCCTTGACAACTATCCCTTTGACTTTCTAATTGCTAAAGCAAAGCCAGGCAGGGAGAGAAGCTGCTTTACTGCGAGGCAACTGGGCCCAATTCAAGCATTAAAGAAGAAGACATCCCAGCTATGTTGGCTGAAGGGGTGAGAGCCCAGGTGCATACATGACTTTTGTATGAAATGCGTTAGATCAAAGTAAAATATACAGATTAAATAATAAGTTCTACTGCTGACTATAAAGTGTCAGCTATTTTCTTAAGCTCCCAGGGGTGGGGGAGGATTTGTTCCCTACCTCTGCCCCCCCCCCCAGCCTAGAGATTCCCTGTCCTGAAAGGGAGAGGATGAAAAGCTAGGGGCCGCGTGTTCTTGTACGGTGTGTGTGTGTTTGTGTGTGTTTAAGTTTAATTTCTTATGGAAATAATTAGATATTCCAACGCAAGCTTTGTTTGGACTTCCCAACTGCAGTATCCATGTGGTGGAACCAGGATATTTAGGTATAATAATAATAATAATAATAATAATAATGTTTATTTGTATTTCCCGCCACTCCCATTGGATGCTGGGAGAAGCCAGACCTCTTAAGCTACACAAGGCTTGGAGAGGTTTCATTTCCTGTAAGAAAGGAGGAGGAGGAGGCTCTAGTCCATGTGCTTGGGTGAGATCTAATCTAATTTACACTTCAGCCCATTGCATTACTGGGAGCCATTGCTGTGAGAAGCCAGACCTCTTAAGCTACACAAGGCTTGGAGAGGCACGCGCCTAACGGTGCACAAATTTTGATTTTTCTTATCTAGTCAAGGAGAAGTCACAGCAGACTGGAGGAGGGCAAACGTTGTCCCCATCTTCAAAAAGGGAAAAAAAGAGGATCCCAACAATTATCGTCCAGTTAGTCTGACATCAATACCAGGAAAGATTCTAGTGCAGATCATTAAGCAGAGAGTCTGTGAACATTTAGAAGGGAATGCCATAATCACAAAAAGTCAACATGGGTTTCAGAGAAACAAGTCATGCCAAACGAATCTGATCTCTTTTTTTGATAAAATTACCAGCTTGGTAGATGAAGAGAATGCTGTGGATATAGTATACCTCGATTTCAGTAAGGCCTTTGACAAGGTTCCCACGACATTCTTGCAAACAAGCTTGCAAAATGTGGGATAGACAAGTTAACTGTTACATGGATTTTTAATTGGTTGAGTGGCCGAACTCAAAGGGTGCTCAACAATGGCTCCTTTTCATCCTGGAGAGAAGTGTGTAGTGTGAAAGACATTGAAATCTCTCTTGGCAGATGCCTGTTCATGTCATTGGACTGAGCAACAAGCTATTACCTTTTTTTTTGGAAATGCAAACCGAGCACTCACATTCCATTGGACAGTGAGCAAACAGGATGTCTTGAACCTCCTTCCTAGACACTCAGAGGTAAGGAGCCCTCCCAATATCTGGATAAGGAGCAAACATTATAAAATAATACTATTCATCATACCAACAGCTAGACTAACAATTGCCCAAAAATGGAGACAAAGAGAGGCCCCATCTGAGGAAGATTGGCTAATTAAAATGTCCGAAGCTAAAGAGATGGATAGGCTCTCTAATTCATTAGATGGAACAATGGAAGATGACAATAAAGATTGGAAAATTTGGCACAACCTTTGTATGAAATGCGTTAGACCAAAGTAAAATATACAGATTAAATAATAATGTTTATAACTACTTGGAAGTCGTTTAGGTAAAAATTGATAATCAAACTAGACCTTACAATGTACTAAAAATCACTTAGAAAATATCATTTGATTTATTCTATGTTTAACTGGAAACATTGACGTTTATCAATAAGCAAACATGTAAATGTAAATATTGTACATAGTGTACATATTATATGTTGTGTATGTATTTTTTGTGATCATTCAAGAAAATCTTTTTAAAAAAATCTCAGTCTCGTGTGCCAGCTGTGCCCATTCCTTGAAATGTGAGATCTGGCTACAGTGACACATGCCTTGATTACATTCCCTCTGGACTACTGCAATGTACTCTACGTGGGGCTGCCTTTGGATACTGTCCAGAAACTTCAGTGGGTTCAAAACACTGCTGCCAGAATGCTGACTGGGGCCAGTTGCAGGGAGCATATATATAACGCCCTCATTGAAACAGCTTCACTGGCTACTGGTTTATTTCCAGGCACAATACAAAGTGCTGGTCATGACCTATAAAGTCCTGTACAGCTTAGATCCAGGCTATTTGAAAAACTGTATCTCCCCATACGAACCTGTTAGACCCAGAAGATTTTCACAAGAAGGCTTTGTTTCACTTCCGCCACCATCCCAGGCTTGCTTGGTGAGAACATGAGACAGAGCTTTCTCGGTGGCTGCTCCCACTCTCTAGAATTCCCTTCCACGGGAGGCTAAAGTTGCCTCCTTCCTGCTGGCCTTTTGGCGGCAAGTAAAAATGTTTTTATTCAGGCAGAGTTTTTTAAAAAAAATCATGACAGGGTAACTTTTATATGGGGTATATTGTTTAGATTATGTACTTTTTAACTTAGGTAGTGTGTGTGTGCGCGCAAAAGAAGCAGGTAAAGAGGGGGATGCAGGTGGAAAATAGCAGGGGAATAGACAGAGGAGGAGGCTTGGATATCTGCAAAAGTTCAAATTCGCACGGATCTCCAGAATGGATCCCCCGCGAATTCAGAGGGCTGACTGTTTATTTAGACTACACGACAATTCAATAACCAACCTACCCTGCAAAAACACACAACCTATCTTAACTGTCATAAAACCTCAGAAGAATGAACGCTAACTATATCAGTCAATTATTGATCAGTTTATTGTCCAACTTGACAACTGGGCAGCTATCTTATAACCTCACAGATCCATGTGCCTGGAAACCCAGGAATCTACAGCCCTCCTCAGTCGTCCGGACTCTTCAACACAAGAGTTCATCAAATTTAGTAGCCTCGCAGCCTGGGGCTTCTCCGTAGCTGCTTGGCAGCTGCTATCCATTCCTCGGCCTCTTTGTAAGCCTGAATTCTGGGGATTCTCCGTAACTCTAGGACAGGCGCTACCCCCTGCTCAGCTTCTTTCTGTCCTCAATTTCTTGTGTTTCTTCGTAATTCTTTGACAGCCTTCATCACCTGCTCATCAATTCCATAGACCATGATGTTCTGTTTTTCCCCTTCATGGCTCTTGGTTTGTAGACATGGCTCTATTAGGCTGATGTCCCTCCAGGCAAGCTGCTGGGTCTGCACTTTGAGCATACGGCCCTCCAGCTTTTGCGCCACAAAGACCCTTCTCTGTGCATGGGCTTGCTGGATTTCGCTATAGACAGAGCAGTGATAGCCACCTTGGATCAAAACACAGGGAGGTGCCTGGGAGCATGAGGCATACCTGGGTTCTCTGCAAGGCCCTAGGCTCTGCTGCATAAAAGAAAAAGGGAGAAAATAACAGTCATTGATAGACATTTCAAGCTGAGAGATACAGCAAGAGCTGACAGAAAGAGCACGGTGTGGGTCAGCATTCTCTCTCAGCCCCATTGCCTGCTCCCAGAACTCAGACATGGACTCTGACACTGAGACAGAAGTGGTGGATGTGCAAATGAAGCACTGGACATGCCAGGACAGTGATGACGAACCTTTTTGGGCTGCGTGCCCCATAAGATTTTCTTTTTATGTCACTGCGCTCTAGGCGTGGGACATCCGCCCTTTAGGGGGCAGAGCAACAGGTCCTTGGAGGATGGCAGTCGGACACGGTAGCCTCTGGCTCCCACCCTCCGGAGTTTGTCAGCTTGTGAGTGTCCCAAAGTGTCCCACACAGGCACTTACGAGTTTCCCAAATGGACCTTGGAGCATGGCAGTCGGAGTTTTTCGGCAAATGGGCCTTGGAGGACATGGCAGCTAGAGATTCTTGGCAAGAAGTTTGACGGCTTCTGACTATCCCTTTGGGATTATGCCTCACAGATAGATTATATTAAAAAAGGGGGGGGGATAATTTAACTATAGAGGATGAATGGGCTGTTGTCTTGAAGTACGGGGGGGGGGAATTAGAGACACAAAAGGAGTAACATCAGGTAGCGATGAGTCTAAATAGATTTTAAAAAATTAAAATAGGAAGTAAATTAAATGAACAATGGAAAGAAAATCCAAAGAGAAGAAACATGGGCATAAAGAGAGAGGGCAGTCAAAGCGGTCTCAGACTGGGTTATTTCTGCAGAGTGTTTTAGACCTCCGTAAGCAGAACTAAAACTGTCATTCCGTTCATCATCAAACTGCATAATATTACTGTATATACGAAGCAAACAATCAAAACAGGAGAGGAGCTTAAGTAAAAGAACATGAAATTGCAATGGATGATCCACTGGCCAATTAAAGAAAAAAATAAAGGGGATATTAAATGAATAGGATTTGCTTTGTATCATATGTGGTGGACCTGGGAAAACGCATTTAATTTTGGATGCAAATTTATTAGGAAATTAAGGTTATTACAAATGAAAATATTCTATTGAAACCTGAAGTTTTCTTTTGTTGAATATGTTAGATGAAAATCTGGGGGGGAAAATGTGGTAAAATTATGTTCTATATGCTATCAGCTGCGAGAATTGTGTATGCACCAGTTTGGAAAAAAGAGGAAAATCCAACTATTGAAAAATGGAGAACGAAACTGCTGGATCTCCTAGAACAGGATAAACTAGCAAGAAAATTGGAATTTGAAGAGAAGGACAAGTACTTAGAAGACAGGAATTCAATAATAAACTATTTATGTCAAAAAGAGGATTTAATCTGCTGAGTATGAAGTAAATATTTCTATTATAAGACTGAAAATCTAGGAAATTTGATTTGTAATAGATGAACATCTATTTTATGTTAAAGGGTTCTCCTTAAGAGAAAGTTACGAAGTAATAATGAAAAGGGATATGATTAATCTAATCGAAAAAATCAGTCCAAGTAGTAAAGAAATCTGTAAGGCATTCTAAGTTTAAATGACAGGAAGTGAATGGATGTATCTGTATGATAGAGTGTTTGTAGTCAGTCAAGTTTTTTTCTGTCACGGGGTTGTCTGTTAGAGGTGTAGGGTTAGTCACTTCTGTAAAACTGGTTTTATGTGCTTTTTCACCTGATTTGTCTATAGATATGTATTTTGTGTGTATGTTTTGTAATCCAGGAATTTGAATGATTGGAGATATATGCATCTTTTTATGGAAAAAAAATTATATGTTGAGCTCAAATAAAAATCATTTTTTTAAAAAAAGGATTTGAAGATAGAGAGAATGAAATACACAGACTAATATGGGCCCTAGAAAAGAAAAAGATCTGTAAAATATATAAGGTTCTTCTAAAAAGAGATTTAGAGACAGAAGAAATCAACTGATACATGATAAGGGGTCCCCAGGAATTGGGTCATGATACAGATTTGGGGGGGAAATGGGAAACAGCAAGAAGAAAAACAAATACATTTGCTGCCTCACAGGATTGGAAAGAAACTACTAAAGTGCACATTCCTTCATCAGGAGTGAAGCTATCTACGGTGCTGACCTTTCCAGTCTCCAAAGATGGAGATGACAGATGCCAGCCACTGCTCACCTGCCTCTCTGGGTGGCCTTCCACACGTACGTGGGGGCGGCATGGGGTTTTCCCTTTGTACAGGCAATGCATGGTGTACATCATCAAAAGGCAAATGGCAACAATATTGGGCACATTCAAGGTGCCTAAGCAGCTGGTCCATTGAAAGGACCACGAGGGCTGAAAGAATGATTGTTTTAAAAACAGATCTTCATTTCCTTCCTTGAACATAGGAAAGGAGTCCAAGAAGCTCTTCCACAGGCAGGATGGACAGAATGGTTCTTCTAGGGAAGGATCTTCACATCCTCCACTGAACACTATGCAGATGAAAGCCAGGACAAAAAACATGCCAGCCATGTCTCAACCGTAGGGCAGCCAAAGTCCAACTGCCTGGGTGTTTTGCAAACGTATGGCTCATGCAGCCCACGTGAGGCATTGTGACTTCGTATGACTTCAGGGCTATGCTAATCTGCCATTGTTGGCTCAACCCCTTTGGTCTCCAGCCCCATGGCTCCAAGGATAGCCTATTGTTATTTTTATTTATTTATTTCTTGCAAAGCTCAGACATCATTTCTATTTGCAGTCAGCCAAACATTAAGCTATCATACTAAGTAAAAACATACCTTAATGCATATTAATGTATCTGAGACAGATCAGTTATTTGTAAAAATAGTACATTAAACATCATAACAACCAGACAGCCATCAGTGAACTAGTGAGGATAGCAAAATTCAAAAACGTAGGCACTTTCTCAGGGGCTGAGGTCTTAGAGCCCCAGGGCAAAATGAAATAAAATGAAATAATCAAAGGAGACTCAAGAAAGTAGACTGATAATAGATGTATCATAGGATGTATTGCTTTAGTGCCCTTTATAATAACACCAAGGAAAAGAAACATGCAAAATTGACTCTACTTTCTTAGGCTAGTGTAATAGAATGAAGAGTGCGCAAGACTCTCAAGTATTCTGCCTTAGCAGTTGTTGGTCACATACAAAAGAAAAATAATGCTAAATAATTAAGAAATAAGAGCCATCATGATGCAGGGATTTGAGCACTGGACTATGACCCTGGAGACCAGGGTTCGAATCCCCACTTAGTCAGAGAAACCCACTGGGTGACTTTGGGCAAGTTGAATGCTCTCAGCTTCAGATGATGACAAAGGCAAACCCACTCTGAACAAATCTTGCCAGGAAAACCCCATGATAGGGTTGCCTTAGGTTGGTCATAAAACAGAAATGACTTGAATGCACACAACAACATGGACTGTGTGTGCCTATGTGCCTACAAGTTGCTTGCCAACATATGGTGGCTCCATGATTTTCATTGTTTTTTCTTAAGCAAGGAATACTCTGAGGTGGTTTTGCCAGTTCCTTTCCCTGAAATGCGTTACTACTTTTAAAAAATGATAGGCACACATTAGTTAGGTGCACAAGTACCTTTTCATCACAAGAGGGTAGTGATATGCAGCCTTTTTCTCTACTATGTTTTTCCCTGGAAATACTTAAATATGTTTCTGTGCTTACCCTGGAAAAAATGTCTTCTCTTAAATTGTTGTGGGAATCATGTGGCCCTGCAAATGTGGATGAATTGCAACGCCCAGAATTCCTTAGCATTGTTTGTGTTAGGATTTGCAGTCCAACTGCACCTGGAGTGCAGCATGAATCCTTTGGCTTAAATGCATCCAGCAGATGCACTTGGCACTATTACCATCCTCAATGTCAAATGAAGGAATAGCAAAAAAGACAAGTGTTGCCATTAGCTAGCATCTGTGGCTGGCATCGCCAAAAATGCTGGCATGGAAGTGAGTGCACTATATATACTATGTGACCCTTGATTGAGAGGAGATGATTTGCATGTTAATCTCTGTGTTGGTCTCTTGTTGAATGGTAAGGCCAGGGTCAGGGGCTTTCCCACCAGACAATGGATCACTAATTAAATAGACACAAATCCTCCTTGCATATCCTCCCACCCTGGGGCTAATGGATGGTAATGTGTAATATGGAATAGATATATATGTTGATTGGACGGTTGTTTATTTGCTTTCTGTGTATATTTTACAAAATTTAAATTTAAAAAATATTCCTACAGACATAAGCCTCAATAAGATTCTGCTTGATTTTTAAAATTTTCTAAGGAAAGCAACGATGCTATGGTCCACATGCTTTTGTGGTTTTCCTGGCACCCAGGCCTTTTCTGAATCCTCAAACCCTTTTGCCAAACTCCTAAAAGTCGCAATGAACAGCTATTCTGCATAAAAAGTACAGACCCTTTCTATTCTGTATAAAAAGTATATAAAAAACTTTCCTAAAAGTTGCTTTTAGTGCCTGTACTGCAGCCACTCAATCAAAGGCATAAGGTTGTGAGTTCAATACCAGCAAAAGGGTTCAAGCGTGACTCAGGCTTGCATCCTTCCGAGGTTGCTAAAATGAGTACCCAGATTGTTGGGGGCAATTTGGGTGGATGAGTGATAGATGGTGTGTGTGTGCATGCATGCACACATATCTTTAAGTCACCTGTCAGTATGGTGAGCCCATGAATTTTATACAATTTTCTTAGGCAAGGAATACTTAAGAGGAGGTTTTTCCATTCCTTCCTCTAGTACAGTGTATAACTTCACATACACAAACACACATCCCTAGGCTTACCTAACCATGCTCAAAGCTTCTGAAATTTTAATGTTCATCTAGAACCTGCCACATTAATTTATTGTAATATGTGCCTGTTGATATTTGATTTTATAATTATTTTATTAGTATTTGGGGTCCATCTTCATATGGCTCCTCCTTGCAGGTGTCATTCATTCCCTCATTTCTCTTGCATAAATTTTGAGTGCATTGCCTCCAGCGTCTTTTTATTTCTTCGTTTTCCCTTATTATGCATACTAATATTATAACTGTAACTTCATTATTCTTACTGTTTCCCACCTTGTGGTCTCTTCCAACTCTAAATTTCTATGATTCTATGATTCTATGATTCTATGTCACTTAAACTTTGGTGGTGGCTTTAGACCAAACAAACTGGATGGTGGAATTGTGGATATGGGGGACTGTAAGTATAAAAATGAAAACCAGAATGGATTCCACCCTTGGAATCTGCTGGACTTCAAGGTTTGCTTTTTCAAAACCGTGGATGCTTAAATTTGAGGCTAGAAAGTAGAAAGTAAAAAATTGAACCTATAGCTATGTTATAGCGAAATAAAAAGTACCAAAGTACTTATAACTAACGTTACCTAACTGTTGTAGTTGCTTGTAACTATTTATATAACTACTTAACAAAGGTCACCACACTACATAACTATAGTTATTTAACTACTTATTGTGCATTTAAGGGGACTTGTCTAGCCTTGGAGTTTGGTATCCACGGGATGTATGTATGTCCTGGAACCAAACCCCAGCACATGTATGTATGTCCTGGAACCAAACCCCAGCACATACAAAGAGCTTACTGCATATTTATTTTTATTTTTACTTCCATATATATATATTTAAATCAGGGGTCAGGAACACTCCCTTGTTGAAAAAGGCAAAATCCAGGTTGGCTTTTTGGAAGTATGTCAAAACAACCAAACTACTTAGAACTAAAATTACCTGTGCTAACTACGTATAAGTATTTCTATAACTATGTATGAAAGTTACCTAACTACATGACTATAGTTACTGAACTATATAATTAGCTATTTAACCACTTAACAATAGTTACTCAACTATTGCAATTACTCATAAGTAGTTACAAGTAGTTATTGAACTGTGTAGCTATAGTTACTTCACTCTATATCTAATTCTAAAAAAACCCACGAAAGTAAAAATAAAAAGAATGGTGGAATTGTAGTTATGGGGGACTGTTAAGTATAAAAATGAAAATGAAAATGGTTAGATTCATAGTCAGTGAAGCACCCACAGTTTGAAAATATTTTTAAATATTTCCAGAAAACAATCTTTGATCTTATCATTGTGTATTTAAGGGGACTTGACTAGCTTTGGAGTTTGGTATCTACGGGGTGTGTGTGTGTCCTGGAACCAAACCCCAGCACATACAAAGAGCCTGTTGCATATTTATTTTTATTTTTGCTCCCACATAGTTTTTTATCTTTAGTGTCTAGCATATTTCCTAGTCTAGCAATCTCTGTGTATAAATCTTCAGTTTTTATCTTCTGGTTATCCTGTAGACTTTCATTAACCTTTTGAAGCAGATCTTTATTTTTCTGTTTAAAGTCAGCTAATTGGTTTTGTAAACTTTTTATTTTCTTTTATTAAGGCTTGTTTTTCCTTGTCCTTTTGAATGACCTTCTCTTTAAAAACATCCAGTTTTTTCTGTTAGGTCACTGTATTTCTTTACAGCTTTTGTTCAGTTTGTGAAAGCTTTTTACAGAGTTCCTTAATTACAAGGTCTTTTTCTTGAATTATACTCTTCATATTTTCAATCTGTTTTAACTTCCTTGGTGTAGCCACCATGTTCTGTCTCATTTGACTCTCAGACTGCTTGCTGCTGGTTTTCGTTTCCATGGTAACCTGGTCTTCAGGCCTCTGCCTCTGAGAGAAATTTCCCTCAAAATGCAGGCCTTAAAATGGCCTTTCTTTTCATTGTCATTTTGTTTAGTAAAATTATTCTGAATGTGTCCTTTTTGTCCACAGTCACAACAACTTTTACTGTCAATGTCTTTTCTATTTGGCTGACTCTCTTCAAACCAGTCACGTTTCTTATTTACCTCAGAGTCACACTCTCTCAGCCCACAACTTTTCCCCTCAGCCTCATTGCTATCTTGGTGCCAGGGTTTAACATCTTCTCCCTTACCAGACTTCTCATTTGGAGCTTCCCAGTTTTTAGGGGCTTTCTTATCACAAAACTGTGTTTTAATTTTTGTTATCTTTTCCTCATATACTTTTTCTAATAAATCTTTGCTCTGTTTCAGTTCTCTCAACTGTTTTTAAGCTGCATTTCTCTTTGCTGCCCCTCATATTCTTTTCAATTCCTTCTCATGTTGCCATTCTTTTTCTTTCATTTCTATCTGATATTTCACAATATGAGTAAGTCTAGAGGCTAAACTGTTTAATAACTCTATTGACTTCATTTTTAGGTCATGCATTTCTTCGTTACGAGCTCTCTCATTTTCCAGTTTTTTCATTTTCATGTCATGAGCACTCTCGATTCTAGCCATTTCCATTTCCCTCTCTCTTTCAATCTTGGCCATTTCTATTCTTTCATTTCCATTTCTTCTCTAACCTCCTCTTCCTCCACCATTTTAACTACTGCTGGGTTTTTGACTTTCTGAGGAGGCATGTTAGCAGTATTTCCTTACAAATACCCCAAACTTTTACCTCAGGAAATACTTTTATTTTGCTTTGCCTCAACTGTGAGCAATAAGCATTCACTTGGATCTTGAAAACAAATTAGTGATTCCGTACTTTACCAACAATGTTTACCTCAGGAATCACTGTGAATTAACTGTGCCTCCACTAAGTATAGAGATTTCACTTAAATCTGAAGGTCAAACCAGTGATTCCTTACTTTACCACAGACTATTACCTCAGGAATCACCTTGACTTAACTGTGCCTTTACTAAATACAGAGATCTTATTTGAATCTCAAAGTCAGACCAGTGATTCCTTGTCTGTCTGTACTTCTATCTACTAGTCTCCTACAATTACCCAAGGCATTTATCTCAGAGACTAGTGTTTAAAATAAGTGTGGCATGGTTGGGTTCCAAGTAATCTCTTACCAAGTACCCTTTTCTATTACCTCAGAGATTACTTCCCTGACTCAACGCCAAATCAACTATGGGTATCTGGTATTTCACTCTGACCCCAAAAACTTCAGCACAGCTCTGGCAACCGGACTTTTCGTATCCCACCACTGCCACCAAATTATGTGACGAACACTTTCTTGTTTGCCCCTATGTTTTCTTGATGACAGAACCCTGGGCTTTTTAGATCCCACTGCTGCCACCAATGTATATGTGTGGTGAACTCTCAGTCCCTCAGTTCACCCACAACCTATTCTACACTAAGGCACTAATATTTGGTAGTGTGTCTTAATATTCACATGGAGGCCAAGTTGTATTCCAAAACATGAGTAAGAGTTTATTTGTAAAATACAAAAATAAACTATATAGAATACTTAAAGCTGTTAATCATCTTCTTGCTTAGTTACAGAAGGTTCCTTAAAGTATTAATATCATAACAGCCACTCAGGCAATCTATTCTCCAAGACCAAGGCCAAAATCTTTCTTTAAAACTACAGGCTTGTTCTGAGCCTCTCTCCATTAGACTCCCTCAGGCCCATCCAGTCCCTCTCTGGACTCTTCAGACCCTTTCCTGGTCTCCAAACCAACCTAAAATGTTCCCTCAGGAACCCTAAGAGTACACCCTCCCTTGATGTGACTCTTTTCTTCAAAACTCAAACTAACTAACCCCCTTTTCACTCTCTGCCAAGGCTCTTTTATAGCCCTGCCCAGCCTCTTCTCATTGGCTGGTCTCATCTTGCTCTGGGATTGGCTGATAGTTGGCCTGTTCACTACAGATGTGGAGAAAGTGGAGCATGTCCAAAGGAGAGCAACTATGGTAAAGGGTCTGGAAATCATGCCCTATGAGAAGCGACTTAGGGAGCTGGGGGTGTTTAGCCTGGAGAAGAGAAGGTTAAGAGGTGATATGATAGCCATGTTTAAATACTTGAAGGGATGTCATATTGAGGAAGGAGCAAGCTTGTTTTCTGCTGCTCCACCAGAGACTAGAACGCAGAACAATGGATGCAAACTGCAGGAAAAGAGATTCCACTTCAACATTAGGAATAACTTCCTGACATTTGTAGCTCCTCCGGTGCAGTTCAATGGTCAGTGTCTGTCGGACACTGAATTGCACTGGAGGACCTAGAGAGGTGTCCTCTCTGGTAAAAACATGGTGTTTTTGTTATTTGTGGTTATTCCATATTCACTGGGGTCTTGTGAATATGGAGGGGACAAGTGTACTTGCACTTTTACATGCTTTTGAACTGATAGGATGGCAGAAGCTGGGACTAGTGATGGGGAACTCACTCCGTCATGCGGCGCTTGGCTCTCAAACTGCCAACCTTCTAATCTTGCAATTGCCAGAGTCAGCATCTTAATCACTGGGCCACCATGTCCCTTTATTACTGCAACAAAAGGGAAAATCTTTACCTTTATACACAGTTCACCGATTAATTATCATGGTAAGAATTCAGCATGTATATATGCGTTTTTATTTCATTTTATTTTAAATAATCACAGAATTAGCATCATGATTAAAAAATTCAATATGTATATCAAGTAGCATTTTTACAAACATTAATCTTAGAGGTCATGCATATTTAGTATAAACAGAAAAAAACTGCAAATATTATTTTATTAACACTGGGATTTCCTTTTATCAAGTTTTCATAAGACAATACTGCACTTAATTATTCTGCAAAAATATATATATTCTAATTTTCTGGACAGCTGCCACAAAAATGTTGTGACATTAATTTGTTTTTCTGGACCAACATAAGAAACTTCGCAAGGGAACCATATAATGAATGGGCTATACTTTCAGCTGATTCTTATTCACATAGACATAAATACTGATTTCGGTATATTTACCATCCAAATAAGGAGCTGGCATTGTCTAAAATTATTTCAGGGTTGCCAGATCTCAGGGCTGGCCCTGAGTCTCTAGTTCACATGAGTTATCTACAAACAGGAGACATAGGAGCAGAACAAATGGGCAGGAAAAAGCAGCTGGAATCTGCTTTTTCCTACAGCGGTTCAAAACCCCGCTGTCTGCACCAGCTGCTCCCAAGGCAGCCCAAATGCTCATGGCTTGTCCCCCATAGTGCAGTGTCAAGCCATGCCACTGGGTAATGTTTTTTTGTTGCCTCCCCAACATCTACATGCACTATCGCACAAACACGCCACTGGCAACTGCCTGCTGCCTACATGCAAACCCATTGGATGGCCGCTCCTTTGAATGGCCAAAGAGTCACACCTGTGATCCTCCATTGGTACAGGGCATAGGAGCATCATTATGCCCCATAAAACACTGGCAAAAAAACAATAATGGCCTCCCCCTGCATTCCCCCTTCACCCCCCTTTTCCCCATGCACCCTCTTGAACTGTCTGTTTTGGCCATGGTGTAATTACATCCATTGAAGATGTCACACTTTCACTTTTTTTGCATTGCCACCTGAATGCTTGGATATGCCAGCTCCATCCTTTATTTAATGCAGATCTGCACCAGTGTGTTTATATTCAGCTTTAGGAATAGGGTTAGGATGGATCACTCCTTCAGAACCACTTTTGCATTGGGGTGTCTATATGCAGGGTTGAAGGTGTGCATTTTCCAGGTTAAGTTGGGATATCCTGGGTTCTTTTTGTTCCAGTTTTTAGTCCCAGAGCATGGCTTCAATCCAGTTTCCGCCCGCTTTTGATGCATGCATCATCTAAATGCCCCAGCCTTAAAGCACTTTGAAATCATTTTATTTGGCCCGTGTGTTTCACCCCCAAAACAGAAATTCTCCTGCTCTGGTGGGCTCGGCTCTAGACTGGAGGAGAGGGCTACGTGCAAATCTCCAGCCCAGCAAGGAGAGTAGCAGCTTACTACAGTGGCTTGCAAATGCTCTTCAGAGGGTCTATGTATTTACCTACTATGTATCCTCCTTCCCTTCCAATTGTAGCACCAGGGCTCCTACTCCTCTTGGCTTTGCATCCACCTTCAGACTAGACACAAGTGGGCTACACAAAATATTTCTTATCCTGTCATTTCATCTTGATGTGGAAACAAACCCTTTAGCTAAGATTTCTCTCTTAATTACCAAACAGTGAAATATATTCTGTCACTCTTTTCCTCTTCCCCACTCCCCACCCCTCTGTGATTGAATAACAAGCTAGCAGTACATAATGCGTAGCACATAATATCATCAGAGACCATTTCTAGGCATCAGATTTTGGCGCGGAAACTTCTGGGCCTGGGACAATCCTGAATTGGGAGCCTCATGAATAGCAATACAATGTAAGTTCATGAAACTACACCTGGTTGGCTTTAAATATAGAAACTGGATGTTATAAACACATTCCAAGTCCAATCCACATCTTTACCAATTATTATTTATTAGCTTTTAATTTAGCTCAGAATATGCACTTCTGTTTTTATTCATTCTTTACTGACCAGGAACTATTTCAGCTTGTTCTAAATTTGAAAAATCAAAATCTGTAGGTGGTTTCAGGATGTTCTCAACTTCTGTTAGCCTTGTTTTCAGCTTTTGCTGGGCAGCGTCATATTCAGCTAAGAGCCTGGCAAATCTTACCTGTAAATTATCTAGCATTATTTCTATGTGGTTAACTTTTTCCTCTATATCTTTAGGATCTCTTCCTCCACTCGCAGCTTCTAAATCAAGTAATCCATCTTTCATGAGGATTTGTTTTCCCTTCTCTTCCAGCATGGCTTTTGCATCTGGATATTCTGTTAGAGCTTCCATTAGATCATCTTTATATAGACAAAACAAATCTGAATAGCCAATACTTCTAATGTTGGCTGTCCTCCGATTTCCAGCTTTGCTACCTTTAATGTTAAGAATGCTGATCTCACCAAAATAGCTTCCATCACTTAGGACAACATACTGAGTGACTCCGTCGTCAGCTACCACTGCAAGTCTGCCTTCTTTGATAATGTACATTTCTCGCCCAATGTCACCTTTCTGGCAGACATAATCTCCAGGACTGTATACCTGAGGCTGTAGTTTTAAGACTAGCTCAACCAACAAACCAGCTTCACAATCTGCAAAAATTCGGACTTTCTTTAATGTTTCCAGATGAACATTAATGGCAATTTCTGCTCGTAATTTATCTGGAAGAAACTGCAAGACTTTTCTTTCATCCACTGCCTTCTTATTTGTCCACAAATAATCAAACCACTTGATAACTCTTTTTTCTAAGTCTTTGCTCACGTTCCGAAACTGCATGTACTGCTTGATAGCATCAATCCTTGCTTGAAATTTTTCTCTTGCAGCATTCACGTTAGAGATCATAGAACCAATATTACCAACAATAGTAGCAAAAATTAATACACCAACTAAGAAGTCAACAACAACAAATAAATATTCTACATCTCTCACAGGAGGAGGCGTTTCACCAATAGTTGTCAGAGTCAGTGTTGACCAGTAGAGACTATATACATATTTTCTAGCAAACCGGCCAAATTCAGGATGAGTAATGTTGGGATAGACCCATGTGTCTGTACCGAAGCCAATGGCTTTAGAGATTGAGAAGTAGATACATGCATTCCAATGTATAATAATTATAATATACATGACAAGATTAGAGATCCTGAAGATATTTGGGTAGCTTGTTCTTGTTTCCGTTTGCTGGAAGAATTCAAACAAACGAGATATTCTAAGTAATCTGTTTATTCGTATTTCTGGGTAGTTCAACCCGAATTTGAAATAAAGTAGATCAGTTGGTATGATGGAAAGTACATCTAATTTAAATTGAATTGTTCCTTTATATCTTTTCTTAAGTTTAATTTCTTCTTTCACCAACAAACCTTGTTCCAGGTACCCTAAAATAAAGTGTAAAAAAAACCTTCTTGATGTTTTCCTTTGTTAAATTTTAACTGGTGTGACAAACAGCAAGTACAGATATAGAGGGAATGTATACTACTGAATTATAGCAGTTTGGTACCACTTTAACTGTTATGACTGTATCCTACAAAATCCTCAGGTTGTAGTTTGTTCAAAATTTGGGGGCTCTAGTCCATTCCCATCAACTATCACAGTGGAGCTCTCTAGCAAAGAATTCTACATAAAAAAATATACCATTCCATCTTTCCATAGGATGATGCCATACTAAGTAAACGGAGATCAAAGTTCTGTAACTCTACAGTCATAGTGGCCATTTTAAACTATGTGATGAACCAGATACATGTTATCATCCTTTCAAGTGGTAGGAATGTTTAGTATATTTTTAGTTCCACATCTTATTAAAAATCTCATGAAGTAGGGAAATGGAAGTATAATGTTAAGTGATCACCTGTATTTACCAAATGTTTTCATAATACAGTAGGCATCAATGAAATTTCACTTTCTGTTCAAAAAAAAAAAATCGGAATTCTTCTTCTTATCTGTAATATGAAGGTTTGTATGGGTAAATTGTTTAATATTTTTATACTTTAATATTATTATATTTTTCTTCCAAGAACATTTGAATGGCATACATAGTGTCTTCTTTTTTATTCCTAGAAAAATATTGAAGTAGTACAGGCAGAGAAAAAAGGCCATTCAAATGGCCAAACAAACCATGGTCTCTTGGCACAGAATGTAGTGTCACTTCTCTAACCATAGTTTAGGGAGTGTTCTCAGAATTGTTCCATCTGTCCCAAGATGCCTCCTTCTAACTATGTATTAAGAACTTCAGCCCTCCCTGCAGTCATCTGCCTTGGTCCAGGCCCCAGAGGGAGAGAAGAACCACTGGACCTCATCCCCTTTCCCACCTTCTTTCCCTTCTCTTTTTGTGTTGTCTCTCTTAGATTGTAAGCCTGAGGGCAGGGAACCGTCTAATTTATAAGATTGTATCTATAGCACTGTGTAAACTTACAGCGCTATATAAATAAAGGTGAAGAAGAAGAAGAAGAAATTATTGTTGTTTGCCCAACAAATGGTAGTTTCCTTCCACACGAACTAGTAACAAGTTCAGGTGCTTCCTCTTCCTTTCCTCTTTTACTCATTTCTTTCATTTGCTGGAAAAGAGGTTCCTTGCTGTATTAAATCACAGGTTTCACATGCTTTCCAAACTCCATCCACCACCAGAAGGGATGTTAAACTACAATTCTCATAAACTCTGATGGGTGGCCATCTCACCAGGCAGATAAATTAAGAACATGGGACATTCTACAAGTTCTTTTCATTCCTGCCATCTGTACAGAATTGGATAGAATGCCACAGTTTAATCCTAGTTGAACTTCCATAGTAAGAGCTAAAGTACATAAATATTTGACTACCTGAAAGATGCTCTGTTTTTCAGTGAAAGAGCTCACATATGAGAAGGGTGGTGATCAAAGACTGTTTGGTAACTGCACCCTATTTATTTATTTATTTGATTTCTATCCTGCCTTTCTCCCCGAAAGGGACCGAAGGCAACTCACAAATAAAAGTTCCAAAAAACAATAAAACAATTTAAAATATCATCTAAAAACAGTATAAATTACAGGCATTAAAATCACACTAAAACCATAATTCACACCCTCTTCCTAATTACTTCTTAGGACCAGTTTATGCAATCTGCTGCTCCACAAGAACTGCCAAAGTTCTATCATTTTATTTGATTTATATTCTACTTTTCTCCTGAATGGGGCTCAGGCAGCTCCACTGGGACTGTGCTGGGGTGCCATTAGTAATCAATACCTCTACATGGACAATGCAGTTGCAACAGCTGTTGCAAGAGTGCACATAACAGTAGTGGTGTGGTCATTGCCTCCTGTGAATGTGACAGTTCATATTATCCAGGATATCCTGGCTTGTTTGAGAGATCACCAGCAGTTCCACACAACCTCACAGGCAATCACAAAGCCTCTTGAACGTGCTCTTAACAGAAAATTCTAAGAAAAATGTTTGGTATATATTTAAAATATGAACCAAAAGTTGTGTTATACTGGGACATACTGGTCAACACCAATGGTCCAATACTGTCTTTTCTGAATGAAAGCAATTTGCCAAGACATTTATACAGTAATATTGTTGCTGCCATATTGCATATTGCAATAGATGCACCTTAAATGTAAGGAATGTTTTTATTGCTATTGTTTTAATTGCTGTAATCCCGCCTCGATCCAAGGGAGAGGCGGGAAATATAAATAAATTATTATTATTATTATTATTATTATTATTCTGCAGCTCCCAGAATCCCACAGCCTCGAGCCACTGACACTGTCTCAGGGCCCGGAAAGAGGTAAAGCGGGGCCAAAACGGGTTAAATCTCTCTGTCTAGTGTGGACGCAGCCTAAGAGGGAGGCAAGGGTTCCCCTCGTTGCTCTGTCGCGCGCCGTCACAATGGAGCAGCGCCGCGCGCCTCGCCTCGATTAGCCATTGGGGAGGACGAGGTTGGCGGCTGGGCCTTGGAGGAGAGTTCTGAGGCAGGCAGCAGCACAGCAGAGGCTGCTCTTCTTCGAAGATGGCATCGCTGCTGCTGCTGCTGCTTGTTGCCCTCCTCTCGGGGTTCATGGTTGTGGGCCTCAATGAGTCTGGTGGCAAATACAAGTTAAACGCCCACAAACTTTTGTTGCCCGTGTCCCAGGAGAAAGCAGTTTTGTTTGTCCTGTCGGCAGAAGGCGGTTGTTTTACGCGGTAAAATAAAAAATAATAATAAAATTAAAAAAATAGCTGATATACAGTATGTGGCTGCTCTTCGAAGTAGGGGGTATTAAAAGATGAGATCAAGATCAACCGAAGACTGGTCTGAAACGGGCCTTATATGCATGACTTTCAAAGCATTTTAATTAAAAAAAGTTACTTATTTATTATTTTGGCATGTTATATATTAAATTGCCCATGTTGTTTCAGTACTGGAGTAGGAAGGTGAGAATTCTCTAGATGTTTTATATTCCCATTGTTTCTGGTTCTTGCCCATGTTTATTGGGGCTGATGGGAGTTATAATCCAATCCAAAACATATGACCCTTCTGGAAGGGGCTGGGCCAAGGAGGTGGGTGGGCTTGTTCCACTTCAGGAGAACAGGAGGAGAGACTGGGAGAGAAAAAATGCCCCTCTGAAGAAACTTTACAGAAACCACTCAACTACAAAATGTTCATGATATTAGCTGGGTGGATAGATAGATAGATAGATAGATAGATAGATAGATGAGAGACAGCCTGGTGTAGGGGTTTGAGTGTTGGATGAAGTTACGGAAACCAGTACTGTATTAGATTCCCAACATGACCATAAAACCCACAGGGTGGACTTTGCACAAGTAACACTCTCTCAGCCTCAGAGGATGGCCATGGCAAACCGCCCCCCCCCGGAAGAAAAACTTGCCAAGAAAACCCCTGTGAAAGAAAAAATATTTTGATGTCTTTTCCAACTCTGTCATTCTGTGATATGTCCTGCAGGTATACTACTCAGCGCAAAGGCATCAGCATTGAGCCTATGTACGACTCCAGCACAGTGTGTTCCCAGAATGCTTTGCTTACAGCTCGTAATAGCAGAAAGCTATCCGGATTCATAATAGCCCAAGAAACCGGTAATTAGGTTGTTTGGGAAGTGCTTGTTTCTAACAAGAATGAAGTGGGGTGAAGAAGTCTCTAGCCAAGGGCAGTACATTGCGGCTTTGGCTTTCGCAGATTTGACTACTTGTGTTTTGATTAACATGTTCTCTCTAGGGACTCTTTCAGACGGGGGAAATTGGAAGTATAATCCAATGGCAATCTGAACGCAATCATGGGGTTTCACGTTATTGCGAATTAAAGCATCTCACGCAATTTCGGGCAAAAGGGAAGTCACTCTGAACGCAATCATAGGTTTTACATTATTGCGAATTAAAGCATCTCACACAATTTCAGGCAATGGGGGGTTAATTTCGGGTGATGGGAAGTCATTCTGAACGCATTCCGAACGCAATGGGAATTCACGTGAATTCGCTAAATTTGAATTGGCTCCGTGCGAAGTAAAGAGAAATTACTCCCATCTGATAAACTCCAAAGAATCTCTAGGTCCTCCAGCGCAACTCTGCCAGAGGTTCCTAAAGAAAAGACTTCTCTAGGCATTTGTAGGTCCTCCAGCGTGATTCCATGATCAACATCTGGTGGATGTTGACCTTACCGTAGAGTTGTACCTGGGGATTCCTAGAGAGAACAGTGTGTTTTTCATTTGCATTTTTTCTACATTCCAACAGAAGTTAGGCCTTATATATCTTACAGTGTCTCTCATAGTTGAGGTCTAACTATGATATCAATTACAGGCCTCTGTCATCTTTTTCATTGGAAGAACTTTTTTGCCCATCTATAGCATTTCCCCCTTCTCTTTCAGATACCAACAATTGACTCCGCTGTGAGCTTGTTGTGGATTTCATCGAGCGTATTGAAATAGTCTATGCCACCCGAAAGATTTATGTAGAAGATTCTCCACTTGAACTGACTGTACGTGCAATGGACCAGAGAGGTACCATATGCAGCTCCAATATTAGAAAAATTGACCAAATATTTATTCAAAAGGTGGCACAGTTTATCCTTTCATTGTGTAACTTTGCATGGGGGAAATTTGAACCGTGTGTTTTGCATTTAAATTGTTTGGTTTGGACTTAAACTTATGCCCATTTTGGATTCTGCAGGAAACATATTCAGTAGCTTGGAAGGAATGGAAATTGAGTGGAGCATCGCCAAGGACGATGAATTGGAAAATGTGTTGTCCAGTGAAATTAGGTGAGCTGAAAGCCTTAATGGAGAACCTGGCTACAAATGTGTAAAATGTGTAAAATGTACAAAAACTGTGGCTCTGACTGCTGGAAATGTTATAAATGCTATGGTTCTCTTTATCATATGTGGTGGATATGTGAAAAAGCAAGTAAGTTTTGGAAAACAAGTTTATCAGGAAATTAAGTTAATTATAAAAGAAAATTTTGAATTTAAGCCTGAATTTTTTAAAATTAAATATGGTAGATATTAAAATGGAAAAGAAATACAGTAAAATTTTGTTTTATATGTTGTCAGCAGCAAGAATTGTTTATCCCCAGCATTGGAAAAAAGAAGAAATTCCAATAATTGATGACTGGTTACTCAAGCTTTAGGAGCTCCTTGAGCTGGACAAACTGGCAAGAAGTTTGGACTATGAAGTGACAGATAAATATTTGGAAAACTGGAAATTAATTGCGGATTATCTACATCAAAAAGAGGGTTTTAAAATATGCTAATATGGGGAAAAGTGGCAAAAATTGTTGGTTTTACTAGTAATAGAACAAAAGCTTTAGATGTTTATTTTGTGTTTACAACTTACTTATTGAGACATTGTGCTTCCTTTTTTTTCTCTTTAAAAGCAGATGAGTTAGAAATAGGACCATTTCGCAGCTAAAGGGAATGACCTCTCTTTTTTTTCTAATATGAACATTAGTATAGCAACTTAGGTTTAGCAGCGGGAAGTGATGAGTGAGGGTTGTATGATTTGTTGGTGTTTATCTTTGTTATGTAATTTTTTTGTTTCTTTGTTTGCTAGTCTTAATGTTTTTTGTCATGTTGGGTATGCCTTTGTTTTAACATCTTGATATTTTGGAAATACTCGAAATGTCTCTGTATTGGACGGATGTTGTAAATTTTTAAAAATATTTTTTGCAATAAAAATTAAATTTAAAAAAATCCAAACATAAGACCAAAAAGGAATGGGAACCTGTAAAAGAATATGTGAAAGAAGGGAAATGAAAGAAATGAAAGAAGGGATGCTATAGGAATTAGAGATGGGACTAAAATAAATCTGAGCTTTGGAAAATATGTACATTTTGTTAAGTTTAATGAATATCATGAATCCAACAATTTATGTACCAAAGGTATAGAAAACTAATAAAGAGTGATATAAAAAAAGAAAAGAAAATTTATCAGAGCCCCCACAAAATTCATAATCTCATCCTACTTTGAATTTCTTCCATGTGAAAACAAAAGAAGCAAAGTTTTACATCCCTGTTCAAAACTAATACTGTACTTTATGATCTAGCACTTCAGTTTCACACATCTCAGTTCCATACGGTAGAGTGGCCAAAATTCTGATGAAGTCAATTTCTTTGGTTTAGGTGCTCCCTACAAGTAAGAACAGCCAGATAATAACATTCAACTTTAATAATGGGTGTGTGGCAACTATGCGAACAAGTGGGACTGAACCTAAAATCAAATATTATACAGAGTTTTGTGCACCTCCTGGGAATAGGAACAGTTTGGAAATATTGTTTCTAGCGATTCTTAATCAAAATTTTGGTACAGAGTCTGTCACAGAGTACCCATTAAGCAATTTTCATGGTTTGGTTATGTGTACGGTAGCTCAGTTCTGATCTAAGGGATTTTGTCATATAACCTAAATCCTAAAGCTGTATCCACCAGGCCCTACCCCACTGTATTACAGTGGTGGAATAACTTCCATGTTGTTTGTTAGTACATAAATATTTTTAAATTAATGCCCTCTTTAGACAAGTGTACAGCGGATTTGATATGATGTACTGGCAGGATTGTTTTGGGGTTTTTTCCCTAAGTGCCAGGGGCTGACACCATATTTGTATTGACTGTTGTTTTTTCTTTCCTGAAAACTTGCTATGGACCGGAAGCTGATAACTCACAGAATGGCACTATAACCACTTTGGGTGGTAGTGATATAAAGTATATTTTAATTGTGACAGTAGGATATCTTTGTTGCTGTAACACAGTCACAAAAGTTCTGTTTCGCAAAGAAAGTTCTTTTTAATAACACAAGAAAAAATGTATGAAATAATCATTTGGAGGAAAATTAGTTCACGAAAATAGGATGATGGATATTGTTCTATGAACTAGTATTACCTGCAACTATAACTAAACTGAGCCTGTTGTACTTTGGACAATAATGCTTGACAAATTGGAAGACGGTAGGAAAAGTTGAAGACTACACTTCACGAGAATTGATTAAGTCAAGGAAGCCATAGCCCTGAGTTTGGAAGAGCTGAGCATGACTGTGGATAACCAGAGATCTTGGAGGTCTCTTGTTCATAGGGTCACCATGGCCCAGAACAGACAGGCCAACAGAGCAAAGAAGAGCCAGAATAATCTGGCTCCTGGAAGCACAGGTTGGTGTTAGTGTTGGGAGCGGTCTGTGCCTTCAGTGGGGTTTGGACCCACTTCTGGCAAAAGCAGACTCAGGCTGATCTTTCTCACCCATCTGCTCTGGCCCCTTAACTTTAAGTGAACTTGATAGCAACACACCTCTATACATGGCAAAAACAAAAGTTTTGGAAGGCAACATCACTGCATTATTACATAGCACTGGACCAGCAGTACCACATGGAAGCAACAGAAACAGAGGTAGCTGCAGACTATCACATTTTGGATTCCTGGATCTCTGGGTTTCTTGAAGCCCAGGCACTGTGAGAGAGGTGACTATTTAAAATATTTACAGTCCTGATCATGCCTAACGGAAAGCAAAAAGCAGATCAACAAAAGTGATAAAAGAAAATATTGGAGACTAAGGCCTAGTACAGACCGGCACTTTGTGCCAGTCTGGGACCAATTTTAGGGTTTTGTAGGGCTAGGCGTCTGCACACGCCCATGATTGCGCATACTCATCCTTATCAATGATGATGTCTGCGTGGCGCAGTGCCCAAACAGCATTTAGAGTTGAAGCACAATTTGTCCATCTCTATTCCATTGTACAGTTTCAATAACCAGTCTTCTTTTGATGGTATGTCCTTACATTTCCATTTCTTTTTTTCCCTTTTTTTAAATGGAAGCATTTTATATACAAAAACAATAAAACTTCAAGTTACTTACTTAATATCAGAAAATATATTGAAGTTTACAGATCAGTACTTCCAAAGTCACTTTAAAAACAATTCCCAAACACTATACTCATACATTTCATTATTCTCTCTTTTTTTTATGTCACTTTCTCTTTTTACTTCCTGTTGCCTCTAAGTATATACCCCCAATTCGTACAATTTCTTAAATGTTATATTACAAATAAGTTGCTTATAGGCTATCGTGTCTGCATTCTTATGTCTCTAACCTGCCATTTTTCATTATTTGGTCCCACTCTTTCTCTATTAGTGTAGCGTCTTTATTAGATAAACGGCCAGTGAGAATGTCCATCTCTTGAATTCATGAATTTTTATCCACCAAAGGTCCAAATCGGGTATTATTTGACTTTTCCAATATTGAGCTAATATAATTCTGGCAGCAGTTATTAAATATAATATTGTTCTCCCATGTTTAATTTTGATTTGCGCAGGAGCTTTGTCTAGCATATTCAATAAGTACATTTCCGGTTTAAACTATCAAAAAACTGTTATGATCACGAAGAACTTAACGAGTAAAGAAAAACAAGATCTAGTAAGGATTACCGATTGCCAGGTGAGGAAGAAGACGAAATACTTAGGAGTTTGGATAACTGATAAAAACATTGAACTTTTTGAGAACAACTATAAACTAAGATGGAAGGAAATTTAAAAAGATATGGAAAAATTGTCAAAATTGAATTTGCCTTTGTTTGAACATATTGAGGCAATTAAGATGATGATCCTACCGAAAATAAATTTCCTATTTCAAACTATTCCCATTCTAATTAATGAGAAAATATTTAAAGAATGGAAGAAAGATTTAAATTTATCCATATGGAATAACAAAAAGCCACGTGTGAATCGGAAGATAATGACATACCAAAAAGAAGTTGGTGGAGGAGGAATTCCAGACCTAAAGCTTTACTATGAGGCAAATGTATTAAATTGGATTACTGAACGGATCAGGCTGAAAAATGAAAAACTCCTTAACTTAGAAGGATTTGATAACAGGTTTGGTTGGCACGCGTACTTATGGTATGATAAAGCGGCTATACACAAAGATTTTTCACACCACTTGATTAGGAGATCCTTAGTTAAAACGTGGGTGTGGTGATGCGTCGATGTTGTCCCCTTTATAATATCTGGGAAACCTCTTCATGTCAATTTGTGGTACTCTATTTACCTCATGGACCACTTGAGGTAAAGAGATTCCCTGATCCAAACTCCTCATTCTAATTTGACACTCCATGTCCTTTTCTCTTAAAAGCCTATCATTTTCTTTTTTCAATTCTGGCCAATTCAATCTCCCTTTCAATCTCTTTCTCTCTCAAAAGCCTCTCATTTTCTTGTGCCTTTTCTCTGTCTCTCAAAATCCTTTCATTTTCTATCTTGGCCATTTCTATTTCTTTTCTCATTTTCAATTCCTGTTTGATTCTCCACATCTCTAAACTTTCTGTAGGTTCAGACACATCTGTGTCAACACTGGCCACCATTTCTTCTGAAATCTCCTCTTCCTCCAACATTTCAACTAATGCTGGGGCTTTGACTTTCTTAGGAGGCATGTTAGCAGTATTTCCTTTTACATCAGGAAATACTTTTTACTTTGCCTCAACGGAGCAATAAGAATTTACTTGGTTCTTAAAATAAAATTAGTGATTCCCTACTTTACCAATCACGTTTACCTCAGGAGTCACTGTGAATTAATTGTGCCTCCACTAAGTATAGAGATTTCACTTAAATCTCAAAGTCAAACTAGCGATTCCTTACTTTACCATGGACTATTACCTCAGGAATCACTTTGACTCATCTGTGCCTTCACCAAATATAGAAATCTTATTTAAATCTCAAAGTCAGACCAGTGATTCCTTCCTTTACCCAGACTTTACCTCAGGAATCACTTTTGTCTGTCTTTACTTCTATTTACTAGTCTCCTACAATACCCAATGTGTTTACCTCAGGGACTAGCATTGGGTTCCAAGTAATCTCCTACCAATTACCCTTTTTCTGTTACCTCAGAGATTACTCCCCTAACTCAACGCCAAATCAACTATGGTTATCTGGTATTCCACTCAGACCCAAAACTTTAAAGCTATGCTAAAGCTCTGGCAACCAGACTTTCCGAATCCCACCGCTGCCACCACTTTTTATGTGATGATGCGAACTGAATGAAATAACGCTCTCTGGTTCGCCCACCACCTATCTCCTACTGAGGCACTGTTCTCTTTGGTAGCGTGTTTCAATAGTTCAACAGAGGCCAAGCAGTATTTCAAAACATGAATAAAGTTTATTCGTAAAATATAAAATAAGTTATAAAATATAATTAAAGCTTTGTTTGTTTTCTTCCTTAGTTACAGAAGATCCTTACAACAATAATACTACAGTCACTCAGCCAACCTTATCTCCAATATTAAGGCCAAGATCTTCCTTAAAAACTACAGGCTTATACTGAGCCTCCCTTTCCTAGGCTCTGTCAAGCCTATCTAGTCCCTACTGGACTTCTCAGACCCTTCCCTGATCTATAACAATCCTATAAATGTTCCCTTAGGAACCCCAAGAGCACACCCTCCCTCCAAAGTTCAACTACCTCTTCTCAAACCTCCCCATAATTGCAAATAAGAATCCTTTTCACCAATAGAATCGAGAACTAAAAAGGTTCTTATGGAAAGGAAAAAAGCCCAGGGTAAAATGGAAGACGCTAATTGACTTTAAAGAAAATGGTGGACTTGGTCTTCTAGATTTAGAGACCTATTACCAGGCTAATGTTTTGTCGATCTTCACAGAATGGGTTAAACTAAGATATGATAAATTGTTAAATCTTGAAGGTGTCGATCTAAGGTTTGGTTTCCATGCTTACATTTGGTTTGAGAAGCACAAGATAGACCAAGAATTTGGGAAACATCTGTTAAGGAAAAACAAATTAGCAACTTGGCAAGAAATTAAAAAGCAATTCTATAGAGGGATTCCGGGGTGGGCTTCACCACACAAAGCTTTATTGAGAAATACAAATTACTCTAAGCACTGGTACTCTTATAAAGAATTAGTTAAAGTAAACAAAACATCTGAACAGTTAGAAATGAAAAACCAAGCGAAATTAATACCACACAAATAAGTAATACCTGGCTATTGTATTTTCAACTGAGTAGTAGATTTCAAACAGACTATAGACAAAATAACATCTGTCTCGAAAACAATGTCCTAGATAATCCATTACTGGACAATAAGCCAAAACAATTGTCAAGGTTCTACAAAACATTACTAAAAAGGAAATTGGAAACAGATCTAATAAAAGATAACATGATTGTCTGGGCCCAGGATATCGGTAAAAGTATAGATATTGATTGCTGGCAAGCAGCCAGGAAAATTACTTATAAATGTACAAAATCTCAAAATATCAGAGATAATTACCACAAAATGGAACTGCGTTGGTATATCACACCTATCAAACTGCACAAAATATATAAAAACCAAAATCAACTATGTTGGAAATGTATGAAAGACAACAGCTCTTGGATGCATGTGTGGTGGTTATGCCCTTTCATAAACAAATTCTGGAAATTCATTCATGATACTATCTGTGAAATATTCAACACAACATTTGAAATGTAACCAGAAATATACTTACTAAATATGTTAAACACATTAAATATCCGGATAAGGAACAAACATTATAAAATAATACTATTCATCATACCAACAGCTAGACTAACAATTGCCCAAAAATGGAGACAAAGAGAGGCCCCTTATCTGAGGAAGATTGGCTAATTAAAATGTCTGAAGCTAAAGAGATGGATAGGCTCTCTAATTCATTAGATGGAACAATGGAAGATGAAAATAAAAAGATGGATAGGTTCTCTAATTCATTAGATGGAACAATGGAAGATGACAATAAAGACTGGAAAATTTGGCACAACTTTTGTATGAAATGCGTTAGAGCAAAGTAAAATATACAGATTAAATAATAATCTTTCTAACTACTTGGAAGTCATTTGGGTAAAAATTGATAATCAAACTAGACCTTACAATGTATTAAAAATCACTTAGAAAATATCATTTGATTTATTCTATGTTAAACTGGAAACATTGACGTTTATCAATAAGCAAACATGAAAATGTAAATATTGTTCATAGTGTACATATTATATGTTGTGTATGCATTATATGTATTGTTTGTGATCATTAAAGAATTTTTTTTAAAAAAAATCTCAGTCTCGTGGTTTGGATGTCCTCCTGGACTATTCTGAGACATGGATGGTCTCAGCAGTGGCCAGGAGTGCGTTTGCACAGCTAAATCTAGTGTGCCAGCTGTGCCCATTCCTTGAAATGTGAGATCTGGCTACAGTGACACATGCCTTGATTACACCCCCTCTGGACTACTGCAATGTACTCTACGTGGGGCTGCCTTTGGATACTGTCCAGAAACTTCAGTGGGTTCAAAACACTGCAGCCAGAATACTGACTGGGGCCAGTTGCAGGGAGAATATATCTAACGCCCTCATTGAAACAGCTTCACTGGCTACTGGTTTATTTCCAGGCACAATACAAAGTGCTGGTCATGACCTATAAAGTCCTGTACAGCTTAGATCCAGGCTATTTGAAAAACTGTATCTCCCCATACGAACCTGTTAGACCCAGAAGATTTTCACAAGAAGGCTTTGTTTCACTTCCGCCACCATCCCAGGCTTGCTTGGTGAGAACATGAGACAGAGCTTTCTCGGTGGCTGCTCCAACTCTCTAGAATTCCCTTCCACGGGAGGCTAAACTTGCCTCCTTCCTGCTGGCCTTTTGGCGGCAAGTAAAAATATTTTTATTCAGGCAGTTTTTTTAAAAAAAATCATGACAGGGTAACTTTTATATGGGGTATATTGTTTAGATTATGTACTTTTTAACTTAGGTAGTGTGTGTGTGCACGCAAAAGAAGCAGGTAAAGAGGGGGATGCAGGTGGAAAATAGCAGGGGAATAGACAGAGGAGGAGGCTTGGATATCTGCAAAAGTTCAAATTCGCACAGATCTCCTGAATGGATCCCCCGCGAATTCAGAGGGCTGACTGTTTATTTAGACTACACGACAATTCAATAACCAACCTACCCTGCAAAAACACACAACCTATCTTAACTGTCATAAAACCTCAGAAGAATGAACGCTAACTATATCAGTCAATTATTGATCAGTTTATTGTCCAACTTGACAACTGGGCATCTATCTTATAACCTCACAGATCCATGTGCCTGGAAACCCATGAATCTACAGCCCTCCTCAGTCGTCCGGACTCTTCAACACAAGAGTTCATCAAATTTAGTAGCCTCGCAGCCTGGGGCTTCTCCGTAGCTGCTTGGCAGCCGCTATCCATTCTTTAGCCTCTTTGTAAGCCTGAATTCTGGGGATTCTCCGTAACTCTCGGACAGGCGCTACCCCCTGCTCAGCTTCTTTCTGGCCAAGTTTTCTTGTGCTTCTCTGTAATTCTTCGACAGCCCTCATCCCCTGCTCATCAATTCCATAGACCGTGATGTTCTGTTTTTCCCCTTCATGGCTCTTGGTTTGTAGACATGGCTCTATTAGGCTGATGTCCCTCCGTGCAAGCTGCTGGATCTGCACTTTGAGCATACGGCCCTCCAGCTCTTGTGCCACAAAGGCCCCTCTCCGTGCATGGGCCTGCTGGACTTTGCTATAGACGGAGCAGTGATAGCCACCTTGGATCAAAACACAGGGAGGCGCCTGGGAGCATGAGGCATACCTGGGTTCTCTGCAAGGCCCTAGGCTCTGCTGCATAAAAGAAAAAGGAAGAAAATGACAGAGTCATTGACCAGACATTTCAAACTGAGAGATACAGCAAGAGCTCGCAGAAAGAGCAAGGTGGGGGTCTGCATTCTCTCACAGCCCCATTGCCTGTTCCCAGAACTCAGACATGGACTCTGACACTGAGACAGAAGTGGCGGATGTACAAATGAAGCACTGGACATGCCAGGACAGTAATGGCGAACCTTTTTAGGCTGCGTGCCCCATAAGATTTTCTTTTTATGTCACTGCGCTCTGGGCGTGGGACATCCGCCCTTTAGGGGGCAGAGCAACAGGTCCTTGGAAGGTGGCAGTTGGACACGGTAGCCTCTGGCTCCCACCCTCCAGAGTTTGTCGGCTTGTGAGTGTCCCAAAGTGTCCCACACAGGCACTTACGAGTTTCCCAAATGGACCTTGGAGCATGGCAGTCGGAGTTTTTCGGCAAATGGGCCTTGGAGGACATGGCAGCTAGAGATTTTCGGCAAGAAGTTTGATGGCTTCTGACTATCCCTTTGGGACTATGCGTCACAGATAGATTATACAAAAAAGAGGGGGGATAATTTAACTGTAGAGGATGAATGGGCTGTTGTCTTGAGGCTGCGAGGCTACTAAATTTGTCTCTACTGGGGGGGAAATTAGAGACACAAAAGGAGTAACATCAGGTAGCGATGAGTCTAAATAGATTTTAAAAAATTAAAATAGGAAGTAAATTAAATGAACAATGGAAAGAAAATCCAAAGAGAAGAAACATGGGCATATAGAGACAGGGCAGTCAAAGCGGTCTCAGACTGGGTTATTTCTGCAGAGTGTTTTAGACCTCCGTAAGCAGAACTAAAACTGTCATTCCATTGATCATCAAACTGCATAATATTACTGTATATACGAAACAAACAATCAAAACAGGAGAGGAGCTTAAGTAAAAGAACATGAAATTGCAATGGATGATCCACTGGCCAATTAAAGAAAAAAATAAAGGGGATATTAAATGAATAGGATTTGCTTTGTATCATATGTGGTGGACCTGCGAGAAAATCATTTAATTTTGGATGCAAATTTATTAGGAAATTAAGGTTATTACAAATGAAAATATTCTATTGAAACCTGAAGTTTTCTTTTGTTGAATATGTTAGATGAAAAGCTGGGGGGAAAATGTGGTAAAATTATGTTCTATATGCTATCAGCTGCGAGAATTGTGTATGCACCAGTTTGGAAAAAAGAGGAAAATCCAACTATTGAAAAATGGAGAACGAAACTGCTGGATCTCCTAGAACAGGATAAACTAGCAAGAAAATTGGAATTTGAAGAGAAGGACAAGTACTTAGAAGATAGGAATTCAATAATAAACTATTTATGTCAAAAAGGGGATTTAATCTGCTGAGTATGAAGTAAATATTTCTGTTATAAGACTGACAATCTAGGAAATTTGAATTGAAATAGATAAACATCTCTCTTTTGTTAAAGGGCTCTCTTTAAGAGAAAGTTATGAAGTAATAATGAAAAGGGATATGATTAACCCAATGGAAAAAAATCAGCCCGAGTAGTAAAGAAATCTGTAAGGCATTCTAAGTTTAAATGACAGGAAGGGAATGGATGTATCTGTATGATAGAGTGTTTGTAGTCAGTCAAGTTTTTTTCTGTCACGGGGTTGTCTGTTAGAGGTGTAGGGTTAGTCACTTCTGTAAAACTGGTTTTATGTACTTTTTCACCTTATTTGTCTATAGATATGTATTTTGTGTTTATGTTTTGTAATCCAGGAATTTGAATGATTGGAGATATATGCATCTTTTTATGGAAAAAAAATTATATGTTGAGCTCAAATAAAAATCATTTTTAAAAAAAGGATTTGAAGATAGAGAGAATGAAATACACAGACTAATATGGGCCCCAGAAAAGAAAAAGATCTGTAAAATATATAAGGTTCTTCTAAAAAGAGATTTAGAGACAGAAGAAATCAAGGGATACATGATAAGGGGTCCCCAGGAATTGGGTCATGATACAGATTTGGGGGGAAAATGGGAAACAGCAAGAAGAAAAACAGATACATTTGCTGCCTCACAGGATTGGAAAGAAACTACTAAAGTGCACATTCCTTCATCAGGAGTGAAGCTATCTACGGTGCTGACCTTTCCAGTCTCCAAAGATGGAGATGACAGATGCCAGCCACTGCTCACCTGCCTCTCTGGGTGGCCTTCCACACGTACATGGGGGCGGCATGGGGTTTTCTCTTTGTAGAGGCAATGCATGGTGCACATCATCAAAAGGCAAATGGCAACAATATTGGGCGCATTCAGGGTGCCTAAGCAGTTGTTCCATTGCCAGGACCATGAGATTGGTTTTTCCAAAGAATGATTTTCATTTCCTCCCTTGAACACAGCCAAGGGGCCTAAGAAGCTGTTCCATTGGCAGGATTGACAGAATGGTTCTTGAAGAAAAGGATCTTCACATTCTCCCCTGAACACTATGCAGATGAAAGCCAGGACAAAAAACATGCCAGCCATGTCTCAACCGTAGGGCAGCCAAAGTCCAACTGCCTAGGTGTTTTGCAAACGTATGGCTCATGCAGCCCATGTGAGGCATTGTGACTTCGTATGACTTCAGGGCTATGCTAATCTGCCATTGTCTTGACAAAGGAGTGGGCTATAAATAAAAACTTATTATTATTATTATTATTATTATTATTACTTATTGGGTTATTCATAATCTGCCATAAAAATGATACAGCTGACATCCTAGCAATCAAAAAATATATGTGAGAGATGTAAGATGGTGTTTCCATAAGAATTTGTCCAGATAAGGCAATTGGGCTGATGAGGAAACCTTGAGACAATATATTTGTCATGCTTGGATTCTGTGTCTCCTCTTAAATTGTTATGGGAATCATGTGGCTCTCCCAATGTGGATGAACTGCAACTCCCAGCATTCCTTAGCATTGTCTGTGCTAGGATTTGCAGTCCAACTGTACCTGGAGTGCAGCATGAATCCCACCTTTGGTTTAAATGTATCCAGCAGATGCATTTGGCACTGTTACCAGCCTCAGTGTCAAAGGAAGGAATAGCAGAGAATACACGTGTTGCCATTAGCAGTAATTACTAATTGATATTCTTGAAATCCTTATACAGACGTTGACATTTTCTAAGCAGAACAGTCAAAAGGATGCACATGTTCCTGAGCCAGTAATTGGTCTATAGTTGTAAATCAAAACTATGATCTATGAACCTGAGCGTCCTAAATTAGATACAGATAGAGTTGTAATCTGTGTGCCTGCCTTCCATGTAAGCAGGCAAGATGTGTGTTTGTGCAATAAGAACCCCCAAGAATAGCTGTCGCTTTTGGGGCAGATGATGGTATCAGCATGGAGAGGAGACTATCTTTGGATAATGTGGATGTAAGCACCCAATAATATCACAGTGAGCCATTACCGCACCATTGCCTTACTTAACAATGATTATAAAATTTTTACTGCTATTTTAGCTGTTAGACTAAAGAAAATACTAGATGAATTAATCCACAAAGACCAATTTGTTTTTTTGACTAATAGACACATGAAAAATAATATAAGAACTGTTATTAACATGATAGAATACCAAGAGAAAGTTGCACATAAGAAATTTGCCACATATTTCATTGATGCAGAAAAATCATTTGACTCTTTGAAGTGGGAAAGGATATTTATAACATTCCAAAAAAGGGGTTTAGGTAGTAACTTTACCCATTGGGTTAAATGTATATACAGAGAACAAAGAGCACAATTAATAATTAATGGACAAACTTCTATGGAATTCAACTTGCATAAAGGGGTTAGGCAAGGTTGCCAGCTATCTCCTCCATTGTTTGTCCTGGTCTTAGAACTTCTGAATATCAAACTAAGGAATGATACGACTATAAAAGGAGTTAAAATTAACAAATATGAATATGAGCTTAAGGCTTATGCAGACGACCGGTTTCATCCAAGACAACTTGGAGTTGGGAGGCAACAGCTCTCTCGATCACCTTGCTTAAAAAGGGCAGCAAGGAAATTGGTCGGTAGTTGTTCCTATCCAGGGGGTCGAGGGACGGTTTCTTCAGGGGGGACTTAACGGCCGCCTCCTTCAGACAAGATGGTATAGTGCCATCCCTAAGGGACGCATTGATTACATCCCAAAGGAATGTCCTCAATCCATCCCCTCCCTGGGCGACCAGCCAAGATGGACCTAGATCGAGAGAGTACGTCATCTTCCTCACACTTCCAAGGAGCTTGTCCACATCTTCCAGAAAACTCATCCAATAAAATCGCAGTAACTCATCAATGAACTCATCCAATAAAATCGCAGTAACGGAGTTGCTGGACACCTCACTTACAGATACTGGTAGAACATTGGCGTCTAAGTCGACCTTATCCAAGAAATTTTGTCTGCAAAGTGAGTGTTAAACACATCACAGCAGGCTGGTGTAGGGTGGCCACAGTCCCATGCAATGATGCCAAAGTGGCTTCACTTAGATGTTGTGTTCCGTGAGAAATGATGTGAAGGCCCAAGATTTCCACCTATGAAAGAATGTAAGGTGGGATCTTCTCTCCAATAGGAAAAAAGCATCTTTTATCCCAGGAGATTGTTTGTATCCAGACCACTTTTGTTGCTCTTTTCCTCCAACCTGTTTCTGTGCATGTTTTCCATCAAACTACAGGTAATCTCCAAAGGTAGCCCAAAACCACAGTTTCTCATTAATTTCTCCATCAGTAATCGGACTGTGGCCACCATTAATGGTTTCGGCCAAATCAGAGCCAGAGCTGTAGGCACAGCCATCATTCTAGGGACCGTTTGTACTGTAAACAAAAACACAGGGAAAGTTGATGTCTTCTCACAGGTACGTTCTTCTACTCTGGCTGATTGATGAAGGCATATATTGTTGAAGAATAATCTAGGTCCCAAAGCCTTGAACAATTTTCATAGTTTAAGTGACTTATAGTTGAGTATATACGGTAAATACTGAATTTACTTAAATAAAACTGTTCTAATTTGAACAATGATATTTCATTATAAAATGTTTAAAAATGAATATATATTTGCAAATGAAAATATGCACACTAAATAAACAATATATTTTTTTTTCATATACTGCATTGAGGCGAGGCTGCAACATTTCCATGTACTTATTAAGGAGAGGCCCAGGGCTAAAAGGTTTGAGTACCACTGGTGTAGTGTGAAAGGCCACTTGTCTCATTCTTTTGGGGGCTGCTTGCAGCAATTTCTTTCAGTGCTAGGACACTCCCTATGGTCCACTTTAACTACCGTGTTTCCCCAAAAATAAGACAGTGTCTTACATTATTTTTTGCCTAACATGATGTTTAAAGTATGCTGTCTATAGAATTAAAAAAATTTAAAGCAGCCATTTAAAAGCAAAAAATGAAAGTAATACTCCACATTTAAAAAAGCATTTTTTTCCCTTGTAAAGTGATCATTTCCCAAGCAGCTTTTGGATCAAAAAAGGTCTTCACCTATTGAGGAAAGGATGGTGGGGAGGCAGCCAGTTTAGCCTCCCTTAGCCTAGGAGCCACCAGTAAGACGGTCCTCTTGTGTGTTCCTACCAAACATGCCTTTGAAGGTGGCAGGATTAAGAGAAGGGCCTCTCCTGACAAGTGCTAAGACAAGCTTAGTGGGGAGGATAGCCTAGGCCCAGCCTCTGTAGACCTTCATATGTCATAACCAGCACTTTGAATTGCACCTGGAAACAGAATGGCTGCCAATGGAGTTTTACCTCCTACAAGCTGTACATTTTATTCTGATCTCTAGCCTTTGCCTTCATTTCTCAGGATGAAATACAACTAGAAGTTGTTCAATTGAAAGCAGTACAAATTTTTGTTCCTTCCACCCAGCTGATAACAGGCACAAAGGTCAGTCCAGCAAATAATTTATTTTTATTTTTTTTTTAATTTTTATCCTACCTTTCTCCCAAGTTGGGACCCAAGGCGGCTTACAACACATATACAGTGGTCCCCCGCCTTACGAATCCCCTGGGTTGCGAAAACCCTGGGATCCGAAAGGCGGCGGACCGGCAATGTATCCCCCGGGATACGAAATATCCCCCGGGATACGAAGAAAAAAAATCCGTGTGGCCCCTTTAAATGGCCGCGCGGTCCGTTGATTAAAGCGGTCCCCCGGGAAACGAAAGCTTCCGGGTTACGAAAGGTAATCCAGAACGGATTACCTTCGTAACCCGGGGGACCACTGTATAAAGTTCTTCTTCGTGGTCTCTGTGAATCACACAAATGGGTTATTTTGTGCCAGCACTTAGCTTCTTGGAGATTTTAAATGTGTTTTGACGGTAGCCCCACCCACTCTCCAACTGCTTTTATGAGTCAGTTTCCTGCCTAAAGCCTCAGTTCCTTCGGGAGGCTTTATCAGGTCACTGCCCTTTTCCTACTTTCAAGATTCTTTGAATGACACACCTCAAGTCTGAGGGCTCTGTAAGCCCTTCTTTCTGGATACCAACGTCCCTGTATAGCCTCACATTGTTGTGAGCCCTTTGCCCTTCATGTTGGATTCAATCCACCTTAGATTAGACAATGTCTGTATATCAGATTTTTAGCTTGCTATCTTCCAACAGCTGCTCACATTAGTGAGATTCTTTTATTCCATGCACATCACTCACCTATTCAGTAACTTTAGCATAATCTCCATTACCAACAAATCTGGGCTATCTAGGTCAGGGGTTTTCCCTGCCCTTAGTTTACACCTGCCATTTAATATGGACCACCAGAGTTTACCTACAGTCAGTGTGATATACGGTTAGCTAGCAAGCCTGTTTTTCTACCAATGGGCATGTTTCACCTGCATTGGTGACTGTTCCACTACGTCTCAATATTGGGTTTTCTACACCACTTTGTAGAGTCATTATATCAGCAGGACTGTGCGTCCTCATGTTTGCATGCCCTTGGGCTTGGTTTCCCAACTGGTGATTCCATTTGGGGTCAATATGCCGTTCTTGTGTGGCATGGCACTCCCACCTCCGCTGACCTTAGCTTTCTAGTCTAACCCATTTGTGTGATTCGTAGATGACCACTCGAAGAAATACCGTTACAGGTAAGTAACCTGTCCATATTAAAACATAGAGGAAGATATTATTTCATGCCACATCTCAAAAACCTCTGTGTGTAAACAGCTCCTCTGTAAAATTGGGGTGCAGAGACTGGAGGAATTTCAATGGGACTGACATCTTTTCCCTGAACCAGACTGGCACAGTAAGGTTTGATCTGTTTCTGTAGTGATGAAAGGATCAGGAGTGAAGGCTCAAATGTAATCATTGCAGGCATTTAAGGCCTCTTTATTACTACATAATTTAACTGCTATGGTTATATCCAGCAGAGTCCTGCGATTTGTACTTTATACAAATAGTATAAAGTACAGTGCTTACATTGACCTGTGAATCTAGGGAAACACTATAGTCCCCTGGCAGAGAATTCTAAATATCCCATGAAATTACAAACCTACAAGATAGAATCATGTCAATTAAAGTCAAATCAAAGTGTATAGTGTGAAAGACATTGAAATCTCTCTTTGCAGATGCCTGTTTATGTCATTGGACTGAGCAACAAGCTATTACCTCTTTTTTTTGGAAATGCAAACCCAGAACTCACATTCCATTCCATTGGACAGCGAGCGAACAGGATGTCTTGAACGTCCTTCCTAGACACTCAGAGGTAATAATAATAATAATAATAATAATAATAATAATAATTTATTTATATACCGCCTTTCCAAAAAAGATCAAAGCGGTTTACAAAAGTGGATAAACAAATACGCAAAATACATAGATGATTAACATAAGCAAATAAATTAAATATCTAAATAATATTTAGATGGTATGAAGGGAGGGTCCTTTCCTTCAGGCAAGCCCTGATGGAGCTGGGCCTGCCTCTTCTCTCCCTCCCAAGCTGAAGGATGGCAGTTGGCATGGAGGGAGGGTCCTTTCCTTCAGGTAAGGAGCCCTCCCTTGTAAATAATGGACTTGAACACCTCGTGGACATACAGTATTCTGTCATAGGCAAGTGGATCAGGTCCAGCAGATTTCTTTGTCTTCAATAAAAGAGCAAGGAAAACGGTAACGCCTAGATCAGGAATGGACAATTGTGACAGGGAAGGAGTTTATATATTATATATGCCAGATATTATATATGCCTTTCATAGCAAGTGTTGATTTAGCTAAAAAGTGGAAAACCAAAGAAGTACCAGAGATAGAAGCTTGACAGATGGACTTATTGGAAGTTATCAAAATGGACAAATTAACACAAATAATGAATAAAAAGCCCTTAGACCAAATAGAACAAGAATGGGAAACATTAATAACTTACTGCAAGAACAATTAGTTTTTGAAGGAAGATAAGATTTTCTATTATTAAAGCAACAAGAAAAGTCTAGGAGATCCCAAGTTAATATAAGTAAGACTAAGAGCACTGACAATATAAAGAAACTATATTCATTGTATAGAAGCTTAAAAGTATGAAGGAAACAAGGACCATCGGAACATGAGGAAGTCATTAAATTAGAAGAAAAAACAAAGTTCAAAATTCTCAAATATAAACAACAATTATCTGTTATTTAGGTTAACTTTGATGTAAAACTGACAAATAGTTAAACTATGAATATGTTGTAAATCAGGAAAAAACGTAAAATATTGAAAATAACAATAAATATATAGAAAATAAAAGTTTTGCTCTAAGTATCCAATTAGTCACTCTTCTCTAACAGGTTTCTCTTCATCTTGTTCCGGAAATGAATTTTGGCAGGACAGTAATTACAAGGGCAGCTGGGAGAAGAAGCATTCGATTGAAGGTGCACACATTGGATCCAGCTGCTGGACAATTTAAAGGAAATGTTACAGAACTTGCACATGAAGTACAAATATCAGTAAGTTCTTACCTCCACCTGCGATGGAGGTGGAAACATTCTGTAATACGGGTTGATTCTGTCTCACTGCTCCGAATAGGTGGGGAAAACAGACTGGAAGGAGTTGCCACCAGAGGGAGCAGTCTTTTTCCTGCCTCGGCTCTGAGTAGGCTGTTTTTCATTCTCTCCTCCTTCCTTTACTTTCTCTTAAAGACTTGAATATTTCTTCTAATATTTATTGTATTCTTCCTATATTCATGTTCTGTTCTCTCCTGCCTTGACAACTATCCCTTTGACTTTCTAATTGCTAAAGCAAAGCCAGGCAGGGAGAGAAGCTGCTTTACTGCGAGGCAACTGGGCCCAATTCAAGCATTAAAGAAGAAGACATCCCAGCTATGTTGGCTGAAGGGGTGAGAGCCCAGGTGCATACATGACTTTTGTATGAAATGCGTTAGATCAAAGTAAAATATACAGATTAAATAATAAGTTCTACTGCTGACTATAAAGTGTCAGCTATTTTCTTAAGCTCCCAGGGGTGGGGGAGGATTTGTTCCCTACCTCTGCCCCCCCCCCAGCCTAGAGATTCCCTGTCCTGAAAGGGAGAGGATGAAAAGCTAGGGGCCGCGTGTTCTTGTACGGTGTGTGTGTGTTTGTGTGTGTTTAAGTTTAATTTCTTATGGAAATAATTAGATATTCCAACGCAAGCTTTGTTTGGACTTCCCAACTGCAGTATCCATGTGGTGGAACCAGGATATTTAGGTATAATAATAATAATAATAATAATAATAATGTTTATTTGTATTTCCCGCCTCTCCCATTGGATGCTGGGAGAAGCCAGACCTCTTAAGCTACACAAGGCTTGGAGAGGTTTCATTTCCTGTAAGAAAGGAGGAGGAGGAGGCTCTAGTCCATGTGCTTGGGTGAGATCTAATCTAATTTACACTTCAGCCCATTGCATTACTGGGAGCCATTGCTGTGAGAAGCCAGACCTCTTAAGCTACACAAGGCTTGGAGAGGCACGCGCCTAACGGTGCACAAATTTTGATTTTTCTTATCTAGTCAAGGAGAAGTCACAGCAGACTGGAGGAGGGCAAACGTTGTCCCCATCTTCAAAAAGGGAAAAAAAGAGGATCCCAACAATTATCGTCCAGTTAGTCTGACATCAATACCAGGAAAGATTCTAGTGCAGATCATTAAGCAGAGAGTCTGTGAACATTTAGAAGGGAATGCCATAATCACAAAAAGTCAACATGGGTTTCAGAGAAACAAGTCATGCCAAACGAATCTGATCTCTTTTTTTGATAAAATTACCAGCTTGGTAGATGAAGGGAATGCTGTGGATATAGTATACCTCGATTTCAGTAAGGCCTTTGACAAGGTTCCCACGACATTCTTGCAAACAAGCTTGCAAAATGTGGGATAGACAAGTTAACTGTTACATGGATTTGTAATTGGTTGAGTGGCCGAACTCAAAGGGTGCTCAACAATGGCTCCTTTTCATCCTGGAGAGAAGTGTATAGTGTGAAAGACATTGAAATCTCTCTTTGCAGATGCCTGTTCATGTCATTGGACTGAGCAACAAGCTATTACCTTTTTTTTTGGAAATGCAAACCGAGCACTCACATTCCATTGGACAGTGAGCAAACAGGATGTCTTGAACCTCCTTCCTAGACACTCAGAGGTAAAGAGCCCTCCCTTGTAAATAATGCAACACATTAAATATCCAGATAAGGAGTAAACATTATAAAATAATACTATTCATCATACCAACAGCTAGACTAACAATTGCCCAAAAATGGAGACAAAGAGAGGCCCCATCTGAGGAAGATTGGCTAATTAAAATGTCTGAAGCTAAAGAGATGGATAGGCTCTCTAATTCATTAGATGGAACAATGGAAGATGACAATAAAGATTGGAAAATTTGGCACAACCTTTGTATGAAATGCGTTAGAGCAAAGTAAAATATACAGATTAAATAATAATCTTTCTAACTACTTGGAAGTCGTTTGGGTAAAAATTGATAATCAAACTAGACCTTACAATGTACTAAAAATCACTTAGAAAATATCATTTGATTTATTCTATGTTAAACTGGAAACATTGACGTTTATCAATAAGCAAACATGTAAATGTAAATATTGTACATAGTGTACATATTATATGTTGTGTATGTATTATATGTATTGTTTGTGATCATTCAAGAAAATCTTTTTAAAAAAATCTCAGTCTCGTGGTTTGGATGTCCTCCTGGACTCAGTTCTGAGACATGTATGGTCTCAGCACTGGCCAGGAGTGCATTTGCACAGCTAAATCTAGCGTGCCAGCTGTGCCCATTCCTTGAAATGTGAGATCTGGCTACAGTGACACATGCCTTGATTACATCCCCTCTGGACTACTGCAATGTACTCTACGTGGGGCTGCCTTGGGATACTGTCAAGACACTTCAGTGGGTTCAAAACACTGCTGTCAGAATGCTGACTGGGGCCAGTTGCAGGGAGCATATATATAACGCCCTCATTGAAACAGCTTCACTGGCTACTGGTTTATTTCCAGGCACAATACAAAGTGCTGGTCATGACCTATAAAGCCCTGTACAGCTTAGATCCAGGCTATTTGAAAAACTGTATCTCCCCATACGAACCTGTTAGACCCAGAAGATTTTCACAAGAAGGCTTTGTTTCACTTCCGCCACCATCCCAGGCTTGCTTGGTGAGAACATGAGACAGAGCTTTCTCGGTGGCTGCTCCCACTCTCTAGAATTCCCTTCCACGGGAGGCTAAACTTGCCTCCTTCCTGCTGGCCTTTTGGCGGCAAGTAAAAATGTTTTTATTCAGGCAGAGTTTTTTTAAAAAAAATCATGACAGGGTAACTTTTATATGGGGTATATTGTTTAGATTATGTACTTTTTAACTTAGGTAGTGTGTGTGTGTGCGCGCAAAAGAAGCAGGTAAAGAGGGGGATGCAGGTGGAAAATAGCAGGGGAATAGACAGAGGAGGAGGCTTGGATATCTGCAAAAGTTCAAATTCGCACGGATCTCCAGAATGGATCCCCCGCGAATTCAGAGGGCTGACTGTTTATTTAGACTACACATCAATTCAATAACCAACCTACCCCGCAAAAACACACAACCTATCTTAACTGTCATAAAACCTCAGAAGAATGAACGCTAACTATATCAGTCAATTATTGATCACTTTATTGTCCAACTTGACAACTGGGCATCTATCTTATAACCTCACAGATCCATGTGCCTACAAACCCATGAATCTACAGCCCTCCTCAGTCGTGCGGACTCTTCAACACAAGAGTTCATCAAATTTAGTAGCCTCGCAGCCTGGGGCTTCTCCGTAGCTGCTTGGCAGCTGCTATCCATTCCTCGGCCTCTTTGTAAGCCTGAATTATGGGGATTCTCCGTAACTCTAGGACAAGCGATACCCCCTGCTCAGCTTCTTTCTGTCCTCGTTTCCTTGTGCTTCTCTGTAATTCTTTGACAGCCTTCATCACCTGCTCATCAATTCAATAGACCATGATGTTCTGTTTTTCCCCTTCATGGCTCTTGGTTTGTAGACATGGTTCTATTAGGCTGATGTCCCTCCGGGCAAGCTGCTGGGTCTGCACTTTGAGCATACGGCCCTCCAGCTTTTGCGCCACAAAGACCCTTCTCTGTGCATGGGCTTGCTGGATTTCGCTATAGACGGAGCAGTGATAGCCAACTTGGATCAAAACACAGGGAGGCGCCTGGGAGCATGAGGCATACCCGGGTTCTCTGCAAGGCCCTAGGCTCTGCTGCATAAAAGAAAAAGGGAGAAAATAACAGAGTCATTGATAGACATTTCAAGCTGAGAGATACAGCAAGAGCTGACAGAAAGAGCACGGTGGGGGTCAGCATTCTCTCTCAGCCCCATTGCCTGCTCCCAGAACTCGGACATGGACTCTGACACTGAGACAGAAGTGGTGGATGTGCAAATGAAGCACTGGACATGCCAGGACAGTGATGGCGAACCTTTTTGGGCTGCGTGCCCCATAAGATTTTCTTTTTATGTCACTGCGCTCTGGGCGTGGGACATCCGCCCTTTAGGGGGCAGAGCAACAGGTCCTTGGAAGGTGGCAGTTGGACACGGTAGCCTCTGGCTCCCACCCTCCAGAGTTTGTCAGCTTGTGAGTGTCCCAAAGTGTCCCACACAGGCACTTACGAGTTTCCCAAATGGACCTTGGAGCATGGAAGCCGGAGTTTTTCGGCAAATGGGCCTTGGAGGACATGGCAGCTAGAGATTTTTGGCAAGAAGTTTGACGGCTTCTGACTATCCCTTTGGGACTATGCCTCACAGATAGATTATACAAAAAAAGGGGGGGGGATAATTTAATTATAGAGGATGAATGGGCTGTTGTCTTGAAGTACTGGGGGGGAAATTAGAGACACAAAAGGAGTAACATCAGGTAGCGATGAGTCTAAATAGATTTTAAAAAATTAAAATAGGAAGTAAATTAAATGAACAATGGAAAGAAAATCCAAAGAGAAGAAACATGGGCATAAAGAGAGAGGGCAGTCAAAGCGGTCTCAGACTGGGTTATTTCTGCAGAGTGTTTTAGACCTCCGTAAGCAGAACTAAAACTGTCATTCCGTTCATCATCAAACTGCATAATATTACTGTATATACGAAGCAAACAATCAAAACAGGAGAGGAGCTTAAGTAAAAGAACATGAAATTGCAATGGATGATCCACTGGCCAATTAAAGAAAAAAATAAAGGGGATATTAAATGAATAGGATTTGCTTTGTATCATATGTGGTGGACCTGGGAAAACGCATTTAATTTTGGATGCAAATTTATTAGGAAATTAAGGTTATTACAAATGAAAATATTCTATTGAAACCTGAAGTTTTCTTTTGTTGAATATGTTAGATGAAAAGCTGGGGGGGGGGGGAATGTGGTAAAATTATGTTCTATATGCTATCAGCAGCGAGAACTGTGTTGGCACAAGTTTGGAAGAAAGAGGAAAATCCAACTATTGAAAAATGGAGAACGAAACTGCTGGATCTCCTAGAACAGAATAAACTAGAAAGAAAATTGGAATTTGAAGAGAAGGACAAGTACTTAGAAGATAGGAATTCAATAATAAACTATTTATGTCAAAAAGAGGATTTAATCTGCTGAGTATGAAGTAAATATTTCTATTATAAGACTGAAAATCTAGGAAATTTGATTTGTAATAGATAAACATCTATTTTATGTTAAAGGGTTCTCCTTAAGAGAAAGTTACGAAGTAATAATGAAAAGGGATATGATTAATCTAATCGAAAAAATCAGTCCAAGTAGTAAAGAAATCTGTAAGGCATTCTAAGTTTAAATGACAGGAAGGGAATGGATGTATCTGTATGATAGAGTGTTTGTAGTCAGTCAAGTTTTTTTCTGTCACGGGGTTGTCTGTTAGAGGTGTAGGGTTAGTCACTTCTGTAAAACTGGTTTTATGTGCTTTTTCACCTGATTTGTCTATAGATATGTATTTTGTGTGTATGTTTGGTAATCCAGGAATTTGAATGATTGGAGATATATGCATCTTTTTATGGAAAAAAAATTATATGTTGAGCTCAAATAAAAATCATTTTTTTTAAAAAAGGATTTGAAGATAGAGAGAATGAAATACACAGACTAATATGGGCCCCAGAAAAGAAAAAGATCTGTAAAATATATAAGGTTCTTCTAAAAAGAGATTTAGAGACAGAAGAAATCAAGGGATACATGATAAGGGGTCCCCAGGAATTGGGTCATGATACAGATTTGGGGGGGAAATGGGAAACAGCAAGAAGAAAAACAAATACATTTGCTGCCTCACAGGATTGGAAAGAAACTACTAAAGTGCACATTCCTTCATCAGGAGTGAAGCTATCTACGGTGCTGACCTTTCCAGTCTCCAAAGATGGAGATGACAGATGCCAGCCACTGCTCACCTGCCTCTCTGGGTGGCCTTCCACACGTACGTGGGGGCGGCATGGGGTTTTCCCTTTGTACAGGCAATGCATGGTGTACATCATCAAAAGGCCAATGGCAACAATATTGGGCACATTCAAGGTGCCTAAGCAGCTGGTCCATTGAAAGGACCACGAGGGCTGAAAGAATGATTGTTTTAAAAACAGATCTTCATTTCCTTCTTTGAACATAGGAAAGGAGTCCAAGAAGCTCTTCCACAGGCAGGATGGACAGAATGGTTCTTCTAGGGAAGGATCTTCACATCCTCCCCTGAACACTATGCAGATGAAAGCCAGGACAAAAAACATGCCAGCCATGTCTCAACCGTAGGGCAGCCAAAGTCCAACTGCCTGGGTGTTTTGCAAACGTATGGCTCATGCAGCCCACGTAAGGCATTGTGACTTCATATGACTTCAGGGCTATGCTAATCTGCCATTGTTGGCTCAACCCCTTTGGTCTCCAGCCCCATGGCTCCAAGGATAGCCTATTGTTATTTTTATTTATTTATTTCTTGCAAAGCTCAGACATCATTTCTATTTGCAGTCAGCCAAACATTAAGCTATCATACTAAGTAAAAACGTACCTTAATGCATATTAATGTATCTGAGACAGATCAGTTATTTGTAAAAATAGTACATTAAACATCATAACAACCAGACAGCCATCAGTGAACTAGTGAGGATAGCAAAATTAAAAAACGTAGGCACTTTCTCAGTGGCTGAGGTCTTAGAGCACCAGGGCAAAATGAAATAAACTGAAATAATCAAAGGAGACTCAAGAAAGTAGACTGATAATAGATGTATCATAGGATGTATTGCTTTAGTGCCCTTTATAATAACACCAAGGAAAAGAAACATGCAAAATTGACTCTACTTTCTTAGGCTAGCGTAATAGAATGAAGAGTGCGCAAGACTCTCAAGTATTCTGCCTTAGCAGTTGTTGGTCACATACAAAAGAAAAATAATGCTAAATAATTAAGAAATAAGAGCCATCATGATGCAGGGATTTGAGCACTGGACTATGACCCTGGAGACCAGGGTTCGAATCCCCACTTAGTCAGAGAAACCCACTGGGTGACTTTTGCCAAGTTGCATGCTCTCAGCTTCAGATGATGACAAAGGCAAACCCACTCTGAACAAATCTTGCCAGGAAAAACCCATGATAGGGTTGCCTTAGGTTGGTCATAAAACAGAAATGACTTGAATGCACACAACAACATGGACTGTGTGTGCCTATGTGCCTACAAGTTGCTTGCCAACGTATGGTGGCTCCATGATTTTCATTGTTTTTTCTTAAGCAAGGAATACTCTGAGGTGGTTTTGCCAGTTCCTTTCCCTGAAATGTGTTACTACTTTTAAAAAATGATAGGCACACATTAGTTAGGTGCACAAGTACCTTTTCATCACAAGAGGGTAGTGATATGCAGCCTTTTTCTCTACTGTGTTTTCCCCTGGAAATACTTAAATATGTTTCTGTGCTTACCCTGGAAAAAATGCCTTCTCTTAAATTGTTGTGGGAATCATGTGGCCCTGCAAATGTGGATGAATTGCAACGCCCAGAATTCCTTAGCATTGTTTGTGTTAGGATTTGCAGTCCAACTGCACCTGGAGTGCAGCATGAATCCTTTGGCTTAAATGCATCCAGCAGATGCACTTGGCACTATTACCATCCTCAATGTCAAATGAAGGAATAGCAAAAAAGACAAGTGTTGCCATTAGCTAGCATCTGTGGCTGGCATCGTCAAAAATGCTGGCATGGAAGTGAGTGGAGTATATATAAATATGTGACCCTTGATTGAGAGGAGATGATTTGCATGTTAATCTCTGTGTTGGTCTCTTGTTGAATGGTAAGGCCAGGGTCAGGGGCTTTCCCACCAGACAATGGATCACTAATTAAATAGACACAAATCCTCCTTGCATATCCTCCCACCCTGGGGCTAATGGATGGTAATGTGTAATATGGAATAGACATATATGTTGATTGGACGGTTGTTTATTTGCTTTCTGTGTATATTTTACAAAATTTAAATTTAAAAAATATTCCTACAGACATAAGCCTCAATAAGATTCTGCTTGATTTTGAAAATTTTCTAAGGAAAGCAACGATGCTATGGTCCACATACTTTTGTGGATTTCGTTGCGCCCAGGCCTTTTCTGAATCCTCAAACCCTTTTGCCAAACTCCTAAAAGTTGCAATGAACAGCTATTCTGTATAAAAAGTACAGACTCTTTCTATTCTGTATAAAAAGTATATTAAAAAACTTTCCTAAAAGTTCCTTTTAGTGCCTGTACTGCAGCCATTCAATCAAAGGCATAAGGTTGCGAGTTCAATACCAGCAAAAGGGTTCAAGCGTGACTCAGGCTTGCATACTTCTGAGGTTGCTAAAATGAGTACCCAGATTGTTGGGGGCAATTTGGGTGGATGAGTGATAGATGGTGTGTGTGTGCATGCATGCACACATATCTTTAAGTCACCTGTCAGTATGGTGAGCCCATGAATTTTATACAATTTTCTTAGGCAAGGAATACTTAAGAGGAGGTTTTTCCATTCCTTCCTCTAGTACAGTCTATAACTTCACATACACAAACACACATCCCTAGGCTTACCTAACCATGCTCAAAGCTTCTGAAATTTTAATGTTAATCTAGAAACTGCCACATTAATTTATTGTAATATGTGCCTGTTGATATTTGATTTTATAATTATTTTATTAGTATTCGGGGTCCATCTTCATATGGCTCCTCCTTGCAGGTGTCATTCATTCCCTCATTTCTCTTGCATAAATTTTGAGTGCATTGCCTCCAGCGTCTTTTTATTTCTTCATTTTCCCTTATTATGCATACTAATATTATAACTGTAACTTCATTATTCTTACTGTTTCCCAGCATGTCACTTAAACTTTGGTGCTGGCTTTAGACCAAACAAACTGGATAGTGGAATTGTGGATATGGGGGGCTGTAAGTATAAAAATGAAAACCAGAATGGATTCCACCCTTGGAATCTGCTGGACTTCAAGGTTTGCTTTTTCAAAACCGTGGATGCTTAAATTTGAGGCTAGAAAGTAGAAAGTAAAAAATTGAACCTATAGCTATGTTATAGCGAAATAAAAAGTACCGAAGTACTTATAACTAACGTTACCTAACTGTTGTAGTTACTTGTAACTATTTAAATAACTACTTAACAAAAGTCACCACACTACATAACTATAGTTATTTAACTACTTATTGTGCATTTAAGGGGAGTTGTCTAGCCTTGGAGTTTGGTATCCACGGGATGTATGTGTCCTTTAACCAAACCCCAGCACATACAAAGAGCTTACTGCATATTTATTTTTATTTTTACTTCCATATATATATATTTAAATCAGGGGTCAGGAACACTCCCTTGTTGAAAAAGGCAAAATCCAGGTTGGCTTTTTGGAAGTATGTCAAAACAACCTAACTACTTATAACTAAAATTACCTGTGCTAATTACGTATAAGTATTTCTATAACTATGTATGAAAGTTACCTAACTACATGACTATAGTTACTGAACTATATAATTAGCTATTTAACCACTTAACAATAGTTACTCAGCTATTGCAATTACTCATAAGTAGTTACAAATAGTTATTGAACTGTGTAGCTATAGTTACTTCACTCTATATCTAATTCTAAAAAAACCCACGAAAGTAAAAATAAAAAGAATGGTGGAATTGTAGTTATGGGGGACTGTTAAGTATAAAAATGAAAATGAAAATGGTTAGATTCATAGTCAGTGAAGCACCCACAGTTTGAAAATATTTTTAAATATTTCCAGAAAACAATCTTTGATCTTATCATTGTGTATTTAAGGGGACTTGACTAGCTTTGGAGTTTGGTATCTACGGGGTGTGTGTGTGTCCTGGAACCAAACCCCAGCACATACAAAGAGCCTGTTGCATATTTATTTTTATTTTTGCTTCCACATAGTTTTTTATCTTTAGTGTCTAGCATATTTCCTAGTCTAGCAATCTCTGTGTATAAATCTTCAGTTTTTATCTTCTGGTTATCCTGTAGACTTTCATTAACCTTTTGAAGCAGATCTTTATTTTTCTGTTTAAAGTCGGTTTAATTGGTTTTGTAAACTTTTTATTTTCTTTTATTAAGGCTTGTTTTTCCTTGTCCTTTTGAATGACCTTCTCTTTAAAAACATCCAGTTTTTTTCTGTTAGGTCACTGTATTTCTTTACAGAATCATCCAGCTTTTGTTCACTTTGTGAAAGCTTTTTACAGAGTTCCTTAATTACAAGGTCTTTTTCTTGAATTATACTCTTCATATTTTCAATCTGTTTTAACTTCCTTGGTGTAGCCACCATGTTCTGTCTCATTTGACTCTCAGACTGCTTGCTGCTGGTTTTCGTTTCCATGGTAACCTGGTCTTCAGGCCTCTGCCTCTGAGAGAAATTCCCCTCAAAATGCAGGCCTTAAAATGGCCTTTCTTTTCATTGTCATTTTGTTTAGTAAAATTATTCTGAATGTGTCCTTTTTGTCCACAGTCACAACAACTTTTACTGTCAATGTCTTTTCTATTTGGCTGACTCTCTTCAAACCAGTCACTTTTCTTATTTACCTCAGAGTCACACTCTCTCAGCCCACAACTTTTCCCCTCAGCCTCATTGCTACCTTGGTGTCAGGGCTTAACATCTTCTCCCTTACCAGACTTCTCATTTGGAGCTTCCCAGTTTTTAGGGGCTTTCTTATCACAAAACTGTGTTTTAATTTTTGTTATCTTTTCCTCATATACTTTTTCTAATAAATCTTTGCTCTGTTTCAGTTCTCTCAACTGTTTGTTAAGCTGCATTTCTCTGTGCTGCCGCTCATATTCTTTTCAATTCTTTCTCATATTGCCATTCTTTTTCTTTCATTTCTATCTGATATTTCACAATATGAGTAAGTCTAGAGGCTAAACTGTTTAATAACTCTTCGTTATGAGCTCTCTCATTTTCCAGTTTTTTCATTTTCATGTCATGAGCACTCTCGATTCTAGCCATTTCCATTTCCCTCTCTCTTTCAATCTTGGCCATTTCTATTCTTTCATTTCCATTTCTTCTCTAACCTCCTCTTCCTCCACCATTTTAACCGCTGCTGGGTTTTTGACTTTCTGAGGAGGCATGTTAGCAGTATTTCCTTACAAATACCCCAAACTTTTACCTCAGGAAATACTTTTATTTTGCTTTGCCTCAACTGTGAGCAATAAGAATTCACTTGGATCTTGAAATCAAATTAGTGATTTCCTACTTTACCAACAATGTTTACCTCAGGAATCACTGTGAATTAACTGTGCCTCCACTAAGTATAGAGATTTAACTTAAATCTCAAGGTCAAACCAGTGATTCCTTACTTTACCCAGACTTTTACCTCAGGAATCATTCTTGTCTGTCTGTACTTCTATCTACTAGTCTCCTACAATTACCCAAGGCGTTTACCTCAGAGACTAGTGTTTAAAATAAGTGTGGCATGGTTGGGTTCCAAGTAATCTCTTACCAAGTACCCTTTTCTATTACCTCAGAGATTACTTCCCTGACTCAATGCCAAATCAACTATGGGTATCTGGTATTTCACTCAGACCCCAAACACTTCAGCACAGCTCTGGCAACCGGACTTTTCGTATCCCACCACTGCCACCAAATTATGTGATGAACACTTTCTTGTTTGCCCCTATGTTTTCTTGATGACAGAACTCTGGGCTTTTTAGATCCCACTGCTGCCACCAATGTATATGTGTGGTGAACTCTCAGTCCCTCAGTTCACCCACAACCTATTCTCCACTAAGGCACTAATATTTGCTAGCGTGTCTTAATATTCACATGGAGGCCAAGTTGTATTCCAAAACATGAGCAAGAGTTTATTTGTAAAATACAAAAATAAACTATATAGAATACTTAAAGCTGTTAATCATCTTGTTGCTTAGTTACAGAAGGTTCCTTAAAGTATTAATATCATAACAGCCACTCAGGCAATCTATTCTCCAAGACCAAGGCCAAAATCTTTCTTTAAAACTACAGGCTTGTTCTGAGCCTCTCTCCATTAGACTCCCTCAGGCCCATCCAGTCCCTCTCTGGACTCTTCAGACCCTTTCCTGGTCTCCAAACCAATCTAAAATGTTCCCTCAGGAACCCTAAGAGTACACCCTCCCTTGATGTGACTCTTTTCTTCAAAACTCAAACTAACTAACCCCCTTTTCACTCTCTGCCAAGGCTCTTTTATAGCCCTGCCCAGCCTCTTCTCATTGGCTGGTCTCATCTTGCTCTGGGATTGGCTGATAGTTGGCCTGTTCACTACAGATGTGGAGAAAGTGGAGCATGTCCAAAGGAGAGCAACTAAGATGGTGAAGGGTCTGGAAATCATGCCCTATGAGAAGCGACTTAGGGAGCTGGGGATGTTTAGCCTGGAGAAGAGAAGGTTAAGAGGTGATATGATAGCCCTGTTTAAATACTTGAAGGGATGTCATATTGAGGAGGGAGCAAGCTTGTTTTCTGCTGCTCTACCAGAGACTAGAATGCAGAACAATGGATGCAAACTGCAGGAAAAGAGATTCCACTTCAACATTAGGAATAACTTCCTGACATTTGTAGCTCCTCCGGTGCAGTTCAATGGTCAGTGTCTGTCGGACACTGAGTTGCACTGGAGGACCTAGAGAGGTGTCCTCTCTGGTAAAAACATGGTGTTTTTGTTATTTGTGGTTTTTCCATATTCACTGGGGTCTTGTGAATACAGAGGGGACAAGTGTACTTGCACTTTTACATGCTTTTGAACTGATAGGATGGCAGAAGCTGGGACTAGTGATGGGGAACTCACTCCGTCATGCGGCGCTTGGCTCTCAAACTGCCAACCTTCTAATCTTGCAATTGCCAGAGTCAGCATCTTAACCACTGGGCCACCATGTCCCTTTATTATTGCAACAAAAGGGAAAACCTTTACCTTTATACACAGTTCACCGATTAATTATCATGGTAAGAATTCAGCATGTATATATGCGTTTTTATTTCATTTTATTTTAAATAATCACAGAATTAGCATCATGATTAAAAAATTCAATATGTACATCAAGTAGCATTTTTACAAACATTAATCTTAGAGGTCATGTATATTTAGTATAAACAGGAAAAAAAACTGCAAATATTATTTTATTAACACTGGGATTTCCTTTTATCAAGTTTTCATAAGACAATACTGCCCGAAATTGCGTGAGAAGAATTAATTCGCAATAACGTGAAACCCCAGGATTGCGTTTGGATTGCCCTTGCATTATACTTCCAATTTCCCATGTCTGAAAGAGTCCTCTGTAATAACTGTGTCCTTCCCCTCCCTTCCAGTCCACCAGTTCTCTTTGGACAAAAACAGAAGGCAAGAGATAGAAAGAAGCAGAATGACGCAGATGTGCATCATCTGATTGACAGTTTCAAACACATTTAATATGGAGGCTCCATTTTATATCAAGAATAATGGTAGTGTGAATATCCACAGGGTTAAATTGCGACAGAATGGATCAGAACAAATGTAGTGGGAACTTTGATTCGGAATCACAACATCGATTCTGCTCAGATCTCCTCGATACAAAAACACTAGTGTGAATGCGCCCAAGGAATACTTACTTTTTAGCTACTCCCCCACCCCATAATTCCAAGAGGCCATTGATTAACAACCACAAATATTAGCTCTGATCCTGATTCATGCATTCCAGTCATATGCCTCGTTCGCATTGCTACCAGGCAAAGGTGAAATAAGGATGAGTCAAGTGGATTTTTTCCTGTGCCTTCTCAGCCTTTGCAGCGATACTGAAGTTATTCAGTTCACCTCTTTCTTTCCAAACTTGAAAAGAATAAATGACCTAATTTGTTAAGCTATGTAAAGATGTTTTCTACGGCTACAGAGTTGAAAGGTCCTTTTGCATTCAGTTGGCTTGTACATTTCTATTACATAATCTCAAAAGCAAGCAAAGATAGAAGATAATTGGACATGGGGAACACACGCATGCCATAGACAAGGGTGGGAAAACCTACATGTATTTTGTAAGCAGGCACAGCACATTAGTGCAAAACAGCAAAAGTCTAAGCATGAAGGTCTAACAGGTTTAAAGTTAAGTACATAAAGTTAATTGAGCAGAAAGGCAATGCCCAATGCCCAAATTGTACTCACTAGGCAAAATGCTAGAAGGAACAGATTTATTTTTCAGCACCTGCAGAGAAATCTGTCTACACAGTTTTCTGTATACGTTGGTTCAATACATTGGGAGAGGATAAAGAACTTACTTTCAAAAGATTTCAAGGCTAGAGATATAAGAAGATGTTGGCAACATCCTAAAAACCAGGCTTATTCCAAAGTGGAATTAAATCTTCATAAATATAATACTGTTTGAATTTATACCCTTTCCTATGAACTGGTCAGCCTTCAGGACACTTCCCATTGAAATAATAATATCATAATAATTTGGGGCTTTCTAGATTGGCAAAAAGATGTGTGTTCATGGCTGCATGAAACTCTAGCCTTTAGATGAGAAAAAGGGAAAGTGTGCCAGGAAAACGCTTTTTTTGCATTTTAGGGGATAAGAAGTGCCTTTAAAAAGGTGTTGTTTTTCCCAGCTTCTTTTTTAAAAACTGCGGAACAGCGCAGCTCCATCTAAAGGCTGTGGTGCAGCTGCTAAGCATTAAGGAAAAGGCAACTTCATGTCACACTTTCCTGCCAATCTAGAAAGCCCCATAGTTATACAAATCCAGTCAACAGTTTAACGATGTCAGGGACAGCCAGGTGGAGGACATGGAGGATTCTGAGGAAGAGTATGCTGGGTCAGGTCCTAGCATGGTGCTGCTAGATCCTGGAGACTTGGGTGAACCTGGACCTAGTTCTATGGGACACAGGGAGGCACAGCCCCTACCTCAGCAGCCTGGGGTCTCCTCAGAGGAAAGCCTTTCCACAGCAGAGGTTGCAGGCCTGGAAGAGACACAGGAGCAAGAGACAGAAATCCCTTCCTTTACTCAAAGGAGAGCAGATCGGGAGGGGCTGAGACGCTCTCGGAGATTGTTAGAGAAAGCCAAGTTAAAACAGCTGTGAGGGGAGGAGCTGGGGCCTATATAAGAGATCAGGGAAGACAAACTTTTGTCAAAGCTTATCTTGGTTTCCCGGCGAAAGCTCTTGACTCTCGGCTTGACTTCAGACTATTCATTACCTGCGACCTTTGGAACGGCTTTGGAATCTCTGTCTGTGATAACCCTCGACCTTGGAACACTCATTGAATTTGCCTTTTGCCTTGCGGACTTTGTATTTGACGACGGCCAGCAATTACTGGTATTTTGTTTCCATTTTATTGTGTTTATTAAAGACTCCTTTATCAGCCACGTGTTGGCAGCTTTCCCGGACAGAATAAGCTTTGACCATAATCAGGCTGATAAGATGGCGGAGAGCTCGTTAGTAAAGGAACTGTTAGAACAAAACAGACAGCTCGCCGAGGGAATGGGTCAAATGCGGCAGAGTCTGGCTTTGCTTCATCAACAAGTACATTCCCACCCACCAGGGAAATCTCTCATTGCAATGCCAGAGAAATATTCTGGTGATAGAAAGGAACTTGAAGGTTTCCTAGCTCAGTGCAAGTTGCACTTTAAAATCAGAGACACAGAATTCACTACTGATGCAAGGAAGGTGGCCTTCATTATCAGTTTGCTTTCTGGGCCTGCAAGCAAATGGGCCACTCCTTATCTCAATGAGGATAGCCCTGTCCTCAACAGCTTGCAGGACTTCTTGAAGGAGATGAGGGCTACCTGGGGAGATCCTGTTAAGATGGAGACTGCAGAGCATCAGGTTAAGACGCTTCAGCAAGGCAAGGGCTCTGTGGCAGAATATGCTACAGCCTTCCGCCTCATCGCTCAGGACTTGACTTGGAACGACAGTGCTCTGCAGGCCCAGTTTCGTTGGGGGTTGTCGGACCCCATCCTGGATGAACTGGCTCGCTCAGAGCCCCCTGCTACATTGGCTGCCTTGATTGCCCAAGCGATCCGCCTGGACTGCCGCCTTGCAGCCCGCAGACAGGCTCGTCGATCAGACTTGCCTCTCCCTCCACTGCCTATATCAGCGACGCCTACAGTTTCCGTTGAGGCTGCTTCCTTCGGACAAGCAGAGGAACCAATGCAGCTAGGAGGAGCCCGGCCACGACTCACTGGGGCCGAGAAGGAGAGGAGGAGGAGAGAGGGCCTCTGCTTATATTGTGGGCTTTCTGGACATTTTGCCAGGGAGTGCCCTGCCAAGGGGCGCCGGACATCGGCGCAGGGAAACGGAAGGTCCCAGGTGTAAAGCGGGTCTCTCACCTGGGTGCATCTCTGGACCCTGCTCCACTCCGGCCGCCCTGCTGCAAAGACCCTTTGTTGGTGGCCGCCAACCTTAGGCTCCCTACCCAGGAGCTCATTCCCCTGGGAGCCATGATAGATTCCGGTGCCTCTAGTAATTTCATGGACTTGGGGTTTGCTACTTGCCACCAGATACCTATGGAGGCCCTAGCCGAGCCGAGGCCAGTGGAGACCATCGACGGGCGGCTCCTACGATCGGGTCCAGTGACGCACCAGACTTTGGGGTTGCACTTGGAGATCCAGGGCCATGTCGAGGAGATCCGGTTCCTGCTGGCTGATGTACCGCATTTCCCTTTGGTCTTGGGGATGCCCTGGCTCTCCAAGCACGATCCTCACATCTCATGGGCACGTCGGGAGGTTCTGTTTGCCTCCGAATTTTGTCAGGAGCATTGCTGGCCAGAGACAGTCCTGGCTGCAGTAGCAACGGAGGCCAAGGAGTCCTCTGTGACGCTGCCTGACAAATATCGGGACTATGCCGATGTTTTCGATGAAAAGGAGGCGGATCGGCTTCCCCCACACAGACCTTATGATTGTGCAATTGATTTGGTACCTGGGGCCCCTATTCCGGCGGGGCGCCTGTATTCCCTCTCAGAGCCTGAGCTGGCGGCTCTGAGGGATTTTCTGGAAAAAAATCTTCGGAGGGGGTTTATCAGGCCCTCCAGATCCCCTGCTGGTGCCCCGGTGTTGTTTGTCAAGAAGAAATGTGGGGAGTTACGGTTGTGTAATGATTACCGGGCCCTTAACCGAATCACTGTTCGGAACCGGTACCCCTTGCCCCTGATTCCGGAGTTGCTGGAGAGGCTCCGGCATGCAAGGATTTTCACTAAGCTGGACCTCCGGGGGGGCTATAATTTAGTGAGAATCCGGGCAGGGGATGAATGGAAGACGGCCTTCCAGACGAGGTATGGGCATTACGAGTACTTGGTCATGCCCTTTGGCCTATGTAATGCCCCGGCTGTCTTTCAACATTTCGTGAATGACGTCTTCCGGGACTATTTGGACAGGTTCGTGGTGATTTACCTGGACGATTTTTTGATTTATTCCCCTAGCCAAGAGGCCCATGATACTCACGTCCGCGCCGTTCTGCAACGACTTCGGGAGCACCACCTCTACGCAAAGTTGGAGAAATGTGCATTTGACCTTCGGGAGGTGGATTTTTTGGGATACCACATTTCTGCCCAGGGTGTGGCCATGGAGAACTCCAAGGTGGAGGCGGTGTTGTCTTGGCAGCCTCCTCGATGTCGGAAGGATGTCCAGCGGTTTCTGGGTTTTGCTAACTTTTACAGGAAGTTTATAGCAGACTATGCAGCCCTGGCAAACCCTCTGTCTCAGCTGCTGCGTGGTACAGCCCGCTTCCTGTGGACGGAGGAGGCTCAGAAGGCTTTTGACACCCTCAAGCAAAGGTTTACTTCGGCCCCGATCTTGCAGCACCCTGACCCACGGACTCCATTTGTGGTAGAGGCGGACGCCTCAGATGTGGCGATTGGGGCTGTGCTGCTTCAGCCCGCGGGAGCTGACGGACACCTGCTACCTTGTGCCTTTTATTCTCGGCAGCTTTCTCCTCCCGAACGCAACTACACGATCTGGGAGAAGGAGCTGCTGGCAATTAAGGCTGCCTTTGATACATGGCGGCATCTTCTAGAGGGGGCGGCACATCCGGTCCTGGTCCACACCGACCATAGGAACCTTGAACATCTTCAGACGGCCCGGAAGTTGTCTCAGAGGCAGAAGCGGTGGTCTCTGTTTTTTGGCCGCTTCAACTTCCGACTCCAGTATGTTCCTAGGGCCCGGAATCGGCAGGCTGATGCTCTTTCCCGCAAACCGGAATATGCTATAGATCCAGACAGGGAGTGTCACTCAGCCTTGCTGCGCCCTGAGAATTTCGCTGCCACCGCACCGGCCGCCACGCTGTTGGACCAGGTTCGGGAACTTCAGTCCCAGGACCCGTTTGTGGCACAGCATTTGGCGGATGGGGATGCCTCTCCTTTTGCTTTGAGGGATGGCCTCCTGTACCATCGGGGACGCCTTTATGTGCCAACAGGTCCTTGTCGGGAGGAGGTCTTGCGATTGTGCCACGATGCCAAACCGGCGGGGCACTTTGGGTTTTGCAAGACCTTGCACCTCCTCACCCGGGAGTTTTGGTGGCCTCGAGTCCGGGCAGAGGTGGCCCGATACGTGGACACTTGCCCGGTGTGTCGCCGGGCCAAGGATCACCCGGGACGGCCCGCAGGTTTGTTGCTGCCTCTGCCGACGCCGTCAGGGCCCTGGCGGCTCATCTCGATGGACTTCATCACCGACTTGCCCCCCTCTGCCGGTTGTACTTCTATCTGGGTAGTGGTGGACCTTTTTTCTAAAATGGCTCACTTTGTGCCTTGTGTTGGCCTTCCCACGGCGAAGGAGACGGCCCGGATGTTTCTGCAACACATCTTCCGGCTCCATGGCCTTCCCGAGGGTGTGATTTCTGATCGAGGGGCCCAGTTCACGTCCAGGTTTTGGACCAGCTTGTTGCGGCTCCTGGACGTGGCTCCACACCTGTCCTCATCGCATCACCCAGAATCCGATGGACAGACAGAGCGCACCAATGGGACACTGGAACAGTACCTCCGCTGTTACTCTAGTTACCGGCAAGAGAACTGGGTTGACTTGCTGCCGTTGGCCGAGTTTGCTTATAACAACTCGGTGCATGCCTCGACGCAGCAAACGCCTTTCTTCGCCATTGGAGGTTTCCATCCGCGGGGGTTCCCAGCTGTGGCTCCGGTTTCGGCGGTTCCTGCAGCGGATCAGTGGTTCCAAGAGCTTCGGGCTGCTCAGTCCTTGCTGCAGGAGCAGCTTGAAGTGGCGAAGGAGGCTTACAAACGGGGCGCAGACCAGCGGCGGCAACCAGGTCCTCCTTTGCAGGTGGGGGACTTGGTTTGGTTGTCCACACGCCATCTTCCTCTTCATCGGCCTTGTCGCAAGTTGGATGCACGGTTTGTTGGGCCATATAAGATCGTGGCTCAGGTGAATCCTGTGGCGTTCCGGCTGCAACTGCCACGGACCTGGCGGGTTCATCCTGTCTTCCATCGGTCTTTGCTGCTTCCGGCCTCGGGGGTTCGGCCTGACACCGGTGCCACACCTCCGCCTGCTCCGGTCTTGGTCGATGGGGAACAGGAGTTCGAGGTGGCCCAGATCCTGGACTCCCGTCATTACCGAGGCAGGCTACAGTATCTGATTGACTGGGTCGGTTACGGGCCGGAGGAACGATCCTGGGAGAACGCCTCGGATGTTCATGCTCCTCGCCTGGTCCGGGAGTTCCATTGTCGCTTCCCTGACCGGCCCCGTCCTCCTCAGGGGTTGGGGGAGGATAATGGGAGGGGGAGTGATGTCAGGGACAGCCAGGTGGAGGACATGGAGGATTCTGAGGAAGAGTATGCTGGGTCAGGTCCTAGCATGGTGCTGCTAGATCCTGGAGACTTGGGTGAACCTGGACCTAGTTCTATGGGACACAGGGAGGCACAGCCCCTACCTCAGCAGCCTGGGGTCTCCTCAGAGGAAAGCCTTTCCACAGCAGAGGTTGCAGGCCTGGAAGAGACACAGGAGCAAGAGACAGAAATCCCTTCCTTTACTCAAAGGAGAGCAGATCGGGAGGGGCTGAGACGCTCTCGGAGATTGTTAGAGAAAGCCAAGTTAAAACAGCTGTGAGGGGAGGAGCTGGGGCCTATATAAGAGATCAGGGAAGACAAACTTTTGTCAAAGCTTATCTTGGTTTCCCGGCGAAAGCTCTTGACTCTCGGCTTGACTTCAGACTATTCATTACCTGCGACCTTTGGAACGGCTTTGGAATCTCTGTCTGTGATAACCCTCGACCTTGGAACACTCATTGAATTTGCCTTTTGCCTTGCGGACTTTGTATTTGACGACGGCCAGCAATTACTGGTATTTTGTTTCCATTTTATTGTGTTTATTAAAGACTCCTTTATCAGCCACGTGTTGGCAGCTTTCCCGGACAAACAGTTAATCTTACTGCCTTCAGTGGGACTTCTTAGAGTATGGAAGAGAAAGTAGCAAAAGCTGCAGTTTCTTACAAAAAATTCAATTTTGTCATTATTTATATATCCAGAAACATACTGCAGCTCCCAGAATCCCATAGCCTCGAGCCACTGACACTGTCTCAGGGCCCAGAAACATACTGCAGCTCCCAGAATCCCACAGCCTCGAGCCACTGACACTGTCTCAGGGCCCCTGAGTGTAATGAGTAACTGACAGATAATTGTGGCATTTAAATTTAGGATTGGATTGTTTTTTATACAGTAATATTGTTGCTGCCATATTGCATATTGCAATAGATGCACCTTAATTGTAAGGAATGTTTTTATTGCTATTGTTTTAATTGCTGTAATCCCGCCTCGATCCAAGGGAGAGGCGGGAAATATAAATGAATTATTATTATTATTATTATTATTATACTGCAGCTCCCAGAATCCCACAGCCTCGAGCCACTGACACTGTCTCAGGGCCCGGAAAAAGGTAAAGCGGGGCCCAAACGGGTTAAATCTCTCTTTCCAGTGTGGACGCAGCCTAAGCGGGAGGCAAGGGTTCCCCTCGTTGCTCTGTCGCGCGCCGTCACAATGGAGCAGCGCCGCGCGCCTCGCCCTGATTGGCCGTTGGGGAGGACGAGGTTGGCGGTTGGGCCTTGGAGGAGATTTCTGAGGCAGGCAGCAGCACAGCAGAGGCTGCTCTTCTTCGAAGATGGCATCGCTGCTGCTGCTGCTGCTTGTTGCCCTCCTCTCGGGGTTCATGGTTGTGGGCCTCAATGAGTCTGGTGGCAAATACAAGTTAAACGCCCACAAACTTTTGTTGCCCGTGTCCCAGGAGAAAGCAGTTTTGTTTGTCCTGTCGGCAGAAGGCGGTTGTTTTACATGGTAAAATAATAAAATAAATAAAATAAAAATAAAATAGCTGATAGGTGAGCAGCGGCGGCGGCGACAGCAGGAGCGGCAGAGGCCCCACCAACGCCTCCCCCCCCCACCCAGCGAGGAGCAGCAGCTGCGGCGGTGATGGAGGAGAACAACTGGGGCCTTTAAGCCCCCAACGCCCGACCCAGCTCCAAGGCCATTGAGGTTTTGTTTCACTATACACCAGCCGAGAGGAAAGTATTAAAGTTCCCAACCTTTTCGAGTTAAGGTCCTAAGTTAATTATCCGATCAGCCACGTGTTATGTGTTATTATACTTCAAATGATGACAAAAAACAACTATAAAAGCAAAAGGAAAAGAAAATCTCCCAAAGGCAATGCCCCTATTAATAATACTAAGGCACGCAAAAGTGTTAAGAAACATCCCCATAAAATCACCGACAACCCAGAGTTACTTAGGGCTGCATCAACCTTAAAACAACTAAGGATAGAAGATCTATTACAATCCAATGAGGTGGCAAATAACCCAAGTAATCCTGTATCCAGTCTATGTATAAGCTCCTCTGATCTGTCTACATATGAAGAGGAAGACAATAATATATCAATGGACAGTAATGATCTTAAATTGAACTTCATACCCAAAGCCCTGAATAATGATAAGACTGAATTGGATTTGGTTGCTAAAAATTGCCTATTAACAGCAAAAACTGTAATAGCAATTTTTGAACAATTGGAGAGTATTAACCAGAAAATAGACAGGATTAGGACTATTATGGAAATATCTAAACCTGTAACTAAGGAAGAAAAAACTTTAACACCAAATGACTATCCTAAACAAGAACCCCTGCGTCCCAAGAATGCTATAAATAACCCAATACACAAGCCTCCTGCCAAAGACAAACTAATTCCCTCTAATAACAGGATTGTGCTTCATATAGCAATTAACCACCAGAATATTGGGAAATGGCACAAAAAAGGATTGATTCTACACTCACTCTCCCTCCTCTTAAAGAGGAAATTGCTAACTAGTGACATCACTGATGTCTTCTGGCTCCCTACAAGAAATAGAACAATGAGAATCGTCTTAAGCTTTAAAGATTCTAGAATTCCAAACCTTATTTTTCATAATAGATGGAGGCTAAAAAGCTTTGCAATTACTCCAACGCAAGTCCTATGCAACACCAAAATTCAATCGTTACTAACCATTGGGAATAAGAGACACATCAACAGCAAGAACCCCAAACCTAAAGATGAGTCAATCCAACAGTTTAATAACTTGCCTGAAAATGATGATGAACTTGTTCAGTTATTCCATACACTTACGACAGATGAACAGCTCTCTTACACTGCCTTTGTACCCGGACAAACAAAACAACAAATTGTCAGCAAAGGGGATTGGCCATACTGGAAAATTAAATACTGACACCAAGAGCACTATGCTGAATGAGTCCATAAATACCAAAGACCATAAGGAGGAAAACCCTCCCATATCCTTGTTGGATTTAAATGATTGACAACTATCAACATGGTCTCCCTCTTCATTATCCATTATCTTCTGGAATATAGCCGGATGGAAAGTCAGATGTAAGGATCCGTCTTTTATGACATTTGTTACTCAATACGATGTTGTTCTATTTCAAGAAATATGGATAGCTGAAGATTTATACATAGATGGCTTTAAGGCAATAGTCCTAGACGCAATTCCTGGTAAAGGCAAAGGAAGGCTTTGTGGGCGATTGGTTATCTTATTATCTACATCCTTACAAACTAAGATAATCAAATTGTTTACATTAGAACAAATTGCTCTGGCAATTCTGCTCCAGTTCAGAAATAAGCTATTATGTCTAATCAATGTCTATATTCCACCTTTACAGGGTCAGGCCAAGATAAAATCAGTGTGGGAAAAACTGAATAAGTTTATTAAGGATATCATGGATTTAGACATAGCAATGCATATTATTGTAGCAGGAGACTTGCATTTAACAGGGGCCAATGACTCTAACATCTGCTCTAAATTTAACTGTCATCTACCCATGGGTACTCCGCTATCGCCGTTATTATTGCGCCAGTCCAAAGATCTATGCTGCGATTATAAGGGTTTGTGTATGCTAAGAACCTTTGTGGAGCTAAATTTGGTGATCTTGAATGGCTCCACAAATGAGGACTATCCTGCCGAATATACTCACTGGTCTGGCACCAGACCCTCAATCCTAGATTACATAGGAATCACTATTGGCTTAATTCCTTATGTTCAAAAATTCACTGTAGTTAACCGTCCGGAAAGTGATCACTTTCCATTAATGTTAGAGCTTGGTTCTTTTGACCAGCTGTTTCTACCAGTAAACCAAAATTTGAACATGACTCTTGAAATCAAACCTACAAGGGTTAAATGGACCCCATTAATTGCCGAGACACTTACTAAGTTTCTTAATAATGAAGTCAATACTAATCTTTGCAACAACATTGTCAATAGTAAAAAAGATGATGAAATACTAACCAACTTCAGTAATCTAATCAATAATATTCAACCCTTGCTAATTGCTCCCAAAAGCAACAGCAACATGTCAAAACAAAAAGAACACCATTACTGGTTCCACCCTCCCAAAATATCGAGCAGACATGTAAATCTACTTCTCTACGCCGATGATGTAGTCATATTATCCTTGACTCCCCCCGGATTAAGACGAGCTTTGAGGTTGTTAGCCATCTACTGTAGTGAAGAAAGACTAACAATAAATCATACTAAAACCAAAATTATTATCTTTTCTAAGCTATCAAGGAGGAGAAATTGGAAAAAGAACACCATTACTGGTTCGACCCAGAATGCAGGGAAATTTGGTCTCCTTTAAAACAAAAATTTAAACAATACAAAGCCAACCCTTTGGACCATAGCGTAGCTGAACTTATGCATTTAAAGAAAGTATATAAACAACTGATTAGATCCAAAAAAAGAGCTGCCATACAAGCCTCATGGGAAAAAGTAATAAATGCAGCCAGTGCAAATAACCCTGCTATATTTTGGATGGTGATAAATTCATCTTTCCCAAGGCATATAAGTAACCCTTTATTTCAAATTCCAGCTGAAACTTGGGAAAATTATTTCACTCAACTATATGGGAAACAAGAAAAGCCCTTTAGTGACCCTCGACTGAACGTGTCCACCTTACCCTCATGGCCACCTGTTTCCTATTCGGAGGTTAAATCCTTAATTAACCAACTCAAACCCTCAAGGGCCCCTGGAGTGGACCTTATCACCAGCGAAATTTTAAAAAATGACCTAGACTGGTGGTTGCCAGCGCTCTCCACGCTTTTTACGACCATAGATAGATCGACTAGAATTCCCCCTGAATGGGGTCTTGCTATCATAATCCCTATATATAAAAAGGGAAAAAGGAATGACCCATCTAATTTCAGACCAATCAGCTTGTTGAGCCAAATCAGTAAAATGTATGCTAAACATCTACAAATTAAACTAATGGATTGGCTCGAGTCAGAGAACATTTTATATGAAGAACAAGCAGGATTCAGAGCGGGACGATCAACGATCGACCATGTATTGCTGTTACAACATTTGATAGAAAAATACTCTAAAATGGGCATTCATCTCCATGCAGCTTTTATAGACTTCAAAGCTGCCTTCGATACTGTCCCCAGATCCAGACTGTGGGAAAAACTTGTGAATAGTTCAATCGACAAATGACTTCTCCTCCTGCTTATTAAATTGCATGAGGACAATCGCCTGAAAGTAAGATGTAGCTCAGCAGGCCATATGTCTAAAGAAATCCAAGTTAAGATCGGAGTTAGACAAGGATGTGTTCTAGCCCCCATTTTGTTCAATTATTATATAAACTCCTTAGTTCCCCATTTGAATGACATCTCCTTCCACCCTCCCAAAATATCGAGCAGACATGTAAATCTACTTCTCTATGCCGATGATGTAGTCATATTATCCTTGACTCCCCCCGGATTAAGACGAGCTTTGAGGTTGTTAGCCATCTACTGTAGTGAAGAAAGACTAACAATAAATCATACTAAAACCAAAATTATTATCTTTTCTAAGCTATCAAGGAGGAGAAATTGGAAACTGGGTAATGAATCTATTGAACAGGTAAAGACATTTAGATACTTGGGAGTTGTGCTTCAGACTACAGGCAATAGAACTGCTCACTCAGAGTATGTGTCAAAAAATGCACAAAAAACAGCAAGTGCAATTCAGCAATACTTTTTTTCTAAGGGAGCCCAATTTATCCCAGCAGCAATCAAACTCTTTCAGGCCAAAGCCAGACCACAACTTTTATACGGTGCCCAATTGGGTCCTTATAATAATCCAATGCCTCTTGAACGGGTACAAACAAATTTCTTAAGGAAAATTTTTCAGGTAGGCTGTAGCGTTCCAAATGTGGTACTGATGAGAGAGGCCGGAGTCAGCAAAATTGAAACAAGCATGTGGATTTATATTTTATTTTATTGGCTCAAATTAAATAAAACATCTGATGGACTAACAAAATACATCCTGTCCGATACCTATAAATCTTCTTGGGAATCGGCCATAAATAAGAAACTAACATCTATAGGCCTTTCGAAAGATTTTATTTTGAAATTAAACCTCGATCAGGCTAAAGTGCACATAAAACAGAGGTTACTTGACATAGAAGGACAGACAGAAATTGCTGCCTTCCCGAGGCACATATTAATTAATAGATCAATTCTTATGTCCTCACCCGCCCCATACTTGTTCCAAATTACACTACCCAAATTCAGAAGAGCCTTTTCCCTAGCTCGCTTCAATGCCCTCCCCTCAGCGGTCCTAGAAGGAAGGTTCAAGAAAATTCCATTGAATGCACGGTTTTGCCCATGTAATGATTGTGATATTGAAACCCTTGAACATACTTTCCTTTATTGTTCTTCTTTTAAAGATATTCGATACCAACTGATTACCCCACTTTTGGAAAAATTCTCAGGAGGCTCAGACACTTCAGTTGTTTATAATCTTTTGAATAGTCAGTCACCTAGTATTGTATACAATGTGGCTAAATTTTGTTATATCATATGCAAAATACGCCCTCTTATGATGAGACAAAACCTTGAAATGTCAACAGAATAGTATATTAACATAGGCCAATATTTAGAAAACCTCGGCGCTCGATATACACTGTATTATTCAATCCTTGCTGCCATGGTAGCATGTATATATATACATATTTTATCCTTGTAATTATTTTATTCTATTTTACTCTATTTCATTTTATTTTATCTTATTTATTTTTTTCTATGATATGGTCAGCGGTGCACGAACAATGTAGTTGCATTCCGCTGAACAAACTGCCATCTGTATTATATTTGTATCTATCCTGCTGGTCAACAACCGAATAAAGTTTTATAATAATAATAGCTGATATATGTGGCTGCTTTTCGAAGTAGGGGGTATTAAAAGATGAGATCAAGATCAACCGAAGACTGGTCTGAAACGGGCCTTATATGCATGACTTTCAAAGCATTTTAATTTTAAAAAACTTATTTATTATTTTGGCATGTTATATATTAAATTGCCCTGGTTGTTTCAGTACTGGAGTAGGAAGGTGAGAATTCTCTAAATGTTTTATATTCCCATTGTTTCTGGTCCTTGCCCATGTTTATTGGGGCTGATGGGAGTTATAATCCAATCCAAAACATATGACCCTTCTGGAAGGGGCTGGGCCAAGGAGGTGGGTTGGCTTGTTCCACTTCAGGAGAACAGGAGGAGAGATTGGGAGAGAAAAAATGCCCCTCTGAAGAAACTTTACAGAAACCACTCAACTACAAAATGTTCATGATATTAGCTGGGTGGATAGATAGATAGATAGATAGATAGATAGATGAGAGACAGCCTGGTGTAGGGGTTTGAGTGTTGGATGACAGTTATGGAAACCAGTACTGTATTAGATTCCCAGCATGACCATAAAATATTTTGATGTCTTTTCCAACTCTGTCATTCTGTGATATGTCCTGCAGGTATACTACTCAGCGCGAAGGCATCAGCATTGAGCCTATGTACGACTCCAGCACAGTGTGTTCCCAGAATGCTTTGCTTACAGCTCGTAATAGCAGAAAGCTGTCCGGATTCATAATAGCCCAAGAAACCGGTAATTAGGTTTTTGGGAAGTGCTTGTTTCTAACAAGAATGAAGTGGGGTGAAGAAGTCTCTAGCCAAGGGCAGTACATTGCGGCTTTGACTTTCGCGGATTTGACTACTTGTGTTTTGATTAACATGTTCTCTCTAGAGACTCTTTCAGACGTGGGAAATTGGAAGTATAATCCAATGGCAATCTGAACGCAATCATGAGGTTTCACATTATTGCGAATTAAAGCATCTCACGCAATTTCGGGCAAAAGGGAAGTCACTCTGAACGCAATCATAGGTTTTACATTATTGCGAATTAAAGCATCTCACACAATTTCAGGCAATGGGGGGGGGTTAATTTCGGGTGATGGGAAGTCATTCAGAACGCATTCCGAACGCAATGGGAATTCACGTGAATTCGCTAAATTCGAATTGGCTCCATGCGAAGTAAAGAGAAATTACTCCCATCTGATAAACTCCAAAGAATCTCTAGGTCCTCCAGCGCAACTCTTTTTCATTGGAAGAACTTTTTTGCCCATCTACAGCATTTCCCCCTTCTCTTTCAGATACCAACAATTGGCTCCGCTGTGAGCTTGTTGTGGATTTCATCGAGCGTATTGAAATAGTCTATGCCACCCGAAAGATTTATGTAGAAGATTCTCCACTTGAACTGACTGTACGTGCAATGGACCAGAGAGGTACCATATGCAGCTCCAATATTAGAAAAATTGACCAAATATTTATTCAAAAGGTGGCACAGTTTATCCTTTCATTGTGTAACTTTGCATGGGGGAAATTTGAACCGTGTGTTTTGCATTTAAATTGTTTGGTTTGGACTTAAACTTATGCCCATTTTGGATTTTGCAGGAATCTGCATTCAGTAGCTTGAAGGGAATGGAAATTGAGTGGAGCATCGCCAAGGACGATGAATTGGAAAATGTGTTGTCCAGTGAAATTAGGTGAGCTGAAAGCCTTAATGGAGAACCTGGCTAGAAATACAGCAATGTGGGTATGTCCCTACTCGCTGAAGAGCTGACCTTGTGGGACCCTGGATTCATTCATTCCAACCTTGCATTGGATGCGATTGTTATTTTGGGGTTTTGGGTTTGCTGTGTGGCAGGGCAGTTGAAAAAAAGAACAGTTGCGGGGCGTTCGTGTTGAGCTCCTGTGAAAATCACATTTTGTCTCTTTAGGATCTTGGAATGTTTTGATTCAGGATATTCCCAGCCACATACTATTGTAGAGTTGGAAAGAATGGAGGAAGATGATCGCATTATGGTAACAGGTATAAAAATGGGCCGTGCTATAGTTTACGCCCGGATACAGGAGAAAATTTACAAGGTAGGTTTTTGTAGGAGGTGTTTTCTGTAGTGTTGCTCAATATTTGTAATCAGCCATGTGGGTTACATCTAATGGAAGATGCAACATTTGGAGGGCCACAACTTATGGCTCCAGTGCCCATCAGCCCCAGGCAATGGCCATTGATCAGGTTATGAATTAAAACAGTATTATTATAGCCGACCACAAGTTCACTCATAAGAAAAGTGGCAACAAGTAAAGAAGTGTCCAAAGCAATCACTTAATCTCTTTTTCATTTCAAGGGGAAAAAATGTTTAATAATTTGCTTGACCAGGAAATTAATGACTCTTGTTTTGAATACCTTAGGAAGTACCTCCAGCCTTGGTGTGCTTGTTAGTTTTGGAGAACCTATTTCTGTCGCCTAATGAGGTCTATCTGATCATTGGAGCATTTATCACATTCAGAGTTGGCAAAATGATTCAGGGAAATATCACAGGTATTTTCTTCATTCACCTTGCTTCCTAAATTCTCTGTGAAACTTAACCTAATTTAACGAGACTTAGAAATGAGTTCTGTTGTTTTCAGTGGTACCATATACACTCGTCTATAAGTCAAAAAATTAATGCCCAAAAAGTGGCTCTAAAAATCAGGGGTAGACTTATAGACGGCTCTATAAGGTAATGTGGCTGAGAAAAATGGGAGCCATGCCTGTTTTGGGGGAGTGGGGGTTGATTGGCATGTATTTTAGTCCAGGGAGACTGCCCTGAAGAGAAACGCTGCCTGCCTTGTTCCCTCCCTCCCTGGTTTATCTCTAGAACTGTTTGGTTGAGCTCTTTAAGAACTCTCCTTCTTCTTCTTCTTCTTCTTCTTCTTCTTCTTCTTCTTCTTCTTCTTTTTTGAATTTTTATTTTATTTAGAAGTCATTGAGAAGCTTACAAAGATATTGTATACATAAGGTGTACAAATAGAAAATTATAAGCAAGTTAATAAGGACAACCATATATATATCTCATCTAAGTCTTACCGTTTTAACAGTACCTACTAAAATAATATCTCTTTTTTTAAGTCCAATGTCTTTTCCCAAAAGTTAATTACTGGAAGCCAACTTTCATTCCATTTTTCCATAGATCTATTCTTAATCAGATTCGCAAGTCTGTCCATTTCTTTTAGTTCTTGAAGTTTGAAAATCCAATCTTCTGTAGAGGGGGTTTCATTGCTCTTCCAATTATTGGCTATTACTAGTCTGGCAGCTGTGACCATATAGAGCAATATTTTCCAATATTTGTTCTCAATAACTTTGTTAATATTTGATGTTATATTTAATAAATAAAATTCCGGTAACATTGAAAATTGTGTCTTAAAGATTTTTTGGATTATTGTATATGTTTGTCCCCAAAATTTCTGAATTTTATCGCATGTCCACCACATATGAAATAGTGAACCTTGGTTTTTGTTGCAATGCCAACATTTAATATCTGGTATTTTATATATATATTTTTATTTTTAATGGTGTAAGATACCATCTGTTTGTTATTTTCATATAGTTTTCTTTAAGAGTTTGTGATGCTGTAAATTTGTTTGTTTTGTTCCACGCTTTCTGCCATTCTTCGTATGGTATTGGTCGAACTATATCCTGTGCCCATCGTATCATATACTCTTTTACTGCTTCTTTTTCCATTTCTCTATTCAATAAAACTTTATAAATTTTTGATATTTTCTTTTTATTTAGTTTCCACCAAAGTTTGTCTAATTCGTTTATTACAGTTTCTATCCATTTATGTTTCTATCCCTTTCTATCCCTTTATACCTCGAATTCAGAAGGCTTTGTTTCACTTCCGCCACCATCCCAGGCTTGCTTGGTGAGAACATGAGACAGAGCTTTCTCGGTGGCTGCTCCCACTCTCTAGAATTCCCTTCCACGGGAGGCTAAACTTGCCTCCTTCCTGCTGGCCTTTTGGCGGCAATTAAAAATGTTTTTATTCAGGCAAAGTTTTTTTAAAAAAAATCATGACAGGGTAACTTTTATATGGGGTATATTGTTTAGATTATGTACTTTTTAACTTAGGTAGTGTGTGTGTGCGCGCAAAAGAAGCAGGTAAAGAGGGGGATGCAGGTGGAAAATAGCAGAGCAACAGGTCCTTGGAAGGTGGCAGTTGGACACGGTAGCCTCTGGCTCCCACCCTCCAGAGTTTGTCGGCTTGTGAGTGTCCCAAAGTGTCCCACACAGGCACTTACGAGTTTCCCAAATGGACCTTGGAGCATGGAAGCCGGAGTTTTTTGGCAAATGGGCCTTGGAGGACATGGCAGCTAGAGATTTTCGGCAAGAAGTTTGACGGCTTCTGACTATCCCTTTGGGACTATGCCTCACAGATAGATTATACAAAAAAGAGGGGGGGGATAATTTAACTATAGAGGATGAATGGGCTGTTGTCTTGAAGTACTGGGGGGGGGGGAATTAGAGACACAAAAGGAGTAACATCAGGTAGCGATGAGTCTAAATAGATTTAAAAAAATTAAAATAGGAAGTAAATTAAATGAACAATGGAAGAAAATCCAAAGAGAAGAAACATGGGCATAAAGAGACAGGGCAGTCAAAGCGGTCTCAGACTGGGTTATTTCTGCAGAGTGTTTTAGACCTCCGTAAGCAGAACTAAAACTGTCATTCCGTTCATCATCAAACTGCATAATATTACTGTATATACGAAACAAACAATCAAAACAGGAGAGGAGCTTAAGTAAAAGAACATGAAATTGCAATGGATGATCCACTGGCCAATTAAAGAAAAAAATAAAGGGGATATTAAATGAATAGGATTTGCTTTGTATCATATGTGGTGGACCTGCGAAAAAGTATTTAATTTTGGATGCAAATTTATTAGGAAATTAAGGTTATTACAAATGAAAATATTCTATTGAAACCTGAAGTTTTCTTTTGTTGAATATGTTAGATGAAAATCTGGGGGGGGGGGGGAATGTGGTAAAATTATGTTCTATATGCTATCAGCTGCGAGAACTGTGTTGGCACAAGTTTGGAAGAAAGAGGAAAATCCAACTATTGAAAAATGGAGAACGAAACTGCTGGATCTCCTAGAACAGGATAAACTAGCAAGAAAATTGGAATTTGAAGAGAAGGACAAGTACTTAGAAGATAGGAATTCAATAATAAACTATTTATGTCAAAAAGAGGATTTAATCTGCTGAGTATGAAGTAAATATTTCTATTATAAGACTGAAAATCTAGGAAATTTGATTTGTAATAGATAAACATCTATTTTATGTTAAAGAGTTCTCCTTAAGAGAAAGTTACGAAGTAATAATGAAAAGGGATATGATTAATCTAATCGAAAAAATCAGTCCAAGTAGTAAAGAAATCTGTAAGGCATTCTAAGTTTAAATGACAGGAAGGGAATGGATGTATCTGTATGATAGAGTGTTTGTAGTCAGTCAAGTTTTTTTCTGTCACGGGGTTGTCTGTTAGAGGTGTAGGGTTAGTCACTTCTGTAAAACTGGTTTTATGTGCTTTTTCACCTGATTTGTCTATAGATATGTATTTTGTGTTTATGTTTTGTAATCCAGGAATTTGAATGATTGGAGATATATGCATCTTTTTATGGAAAAAAAATTATATGTTGAGCTCAAATAAAAATCATTTTTTAAAAAAAGGATTTGAAGATAGAGAGAATGAAATACACAGACTAATATGGGCCCCAGAAAAGAAAAAGATCTGCAAAATATATAAGGTTCTTCTAAAAAGAGATTTAGAGACAGAAGAAATCAAGGGATACATGATAAGGGGTCCCCAGGAATTGGGTCATGATACAGATTTGGGGGGAAAATGGGAAACAGCAAGAAGATAAACAGATACATTTGCTGCCTCACAGGATTGGAAAGAAACTACTAAAGTGCACATTCCTTCATCAGGAGTGAAGCTATTTACGGTGCTGACCTTTCCAGTCTCCAAAGATGGAGATGACAGATGCCAGCCACTGCTCACCTGCCTCTCTGGGTGGCCTTCCACACGTACGTGGGGGCGGCATGGGGTTTTCTCTTTGTACAGGCAATGCATGGTGCACATCATCAAAAGGCAAATGGCAACAATGTTGGGCGCATTCAGGGTGCCTAAGCAGTTGTTCCATTGCCAGGACCATGAGATTGGTTTTTCCAAAGAATGATTATCATTTCCTCCCTTGAACACAGGCAAGGGGCCTAAGAAGCTGTTCCATTGGCAGGATTGACAGAATGGTTCTTGAAGAAAAGGATCTTCACATTCTCCCCTGAACACTATGCAGATGAAAGCCAGGACAAAAAACATGCCAGCCATGTCTCAACCGTAGTGCAGCCAAAGTCCAACTGCCTAGGTGTTTTGCAAACGTATGGCTCATGCAGCCCATGTGAGGCATTGTGACTTCATATGACTTCAGGGCTATGCTAATCTGACATTGTTGGCTCAACCCCTTGAGTCTCCAGCCCCATGGCTCCAAGGATAGCCTATTGTTATTTTTATTTATTTCTTGTAAAGCTCAGACGTCATTTCTATTTGCAGTCAGCCGAACATTAAACTATCATATTAAAACACACTATTTAGTAAAAACGTACCTTAATGCATATTAATGTATCTGAGACAGATCAGTTATTTGTAAAAATAGTACATTAAACATCATAACAACCAGACAGCCATCAGTGAACTAGTGAGGATAGCAAAATTAAAAAACGTAGGCACTTTCTCAAGGGCTGAGGTCTTAGAGCCCCAGGGCAAAATGAAATAAAATGAAGTGATCAAAGGAGACTCAAGAAAGTAGGCTGATAACAGATGTATCATAGGAGGTATTGCTTCTTTTCAGTGCCCTTGATAATAACACCAAGGAAAAGAAACATGCAAAATTGACTCTACTTTCTTAGGGTAGCGTAATGGAATGAAGAGTGGGCAAGACTCTCAAGTATTCTGCCTTAGCAGTTGTTGGTCACATACAAAAGAAAAATAATGCTAAATAATTAAGAAATAAGAGCCATCATGATGCAGGGGTTTGAGCACTGGACTATGACCCTGGAGACCAGGGTTCAAATCCCCACTTAGTCGGAGAAACCCACTGGGTGACTTTGGGCAAGTTGCATGCTCTCAGCTTCAGATGATGACAAAGGCAAACCCACTCTGAACAAATCTTGCCAGGAAAACCCCATGATAGGGTTGCCTTAGGTTGGTCATAAAGCAGAAGTGACTTGAAGGCATACAACAGCATGCATTGTGTGTGTCTATGTGCCTACAACTTGCAAAATGTGCAAAATGAAATAAAATGAAATGATCAAAGGAGATTCAAGAAAGTAGGCTGATAATAGATGTATCATAGGATGTATTGCTTCTTTTCAGTGTCCTTGATAATAACACCAAGGAAAAGCAACATGCAAAATTGACTCTACTTTCTTAGGCTAGCGTAATGGAAGGAGGATTGCCTTAGGTTGCCTTAGTTTGGTCATAAAGCAAAAGTGACTTGAAGGCATACAACAGCATGCATTCTGTGTGTCTATGTGCCTACAAGTTGCTTGCCAACTTCTGGAGACTCCATGATTTTCATTGGTTTTCCTTAGGCAAGGAATACTCTGAGGTGGTTTTGCCAGTTCCTTTCTCTGAAATGTGTTACTACTTTTAAAAAATGATAGGTACACATTAGTTGGGTGCACAAGTATCTTTTCATCACAAGAGGGTAGTCATATGCAGCCTTTTTCTCTACTGTGTTTTTCCCTGGAAATACTTAAATATGTTTCTGTGCTTACCCTGGAAAAAATGTCTTCTCTTAAATTGTTGTGGGAATCATGTGGCCCTGCAAATGTGGATGAATTCCAACTCCCAGAATTCCTTAGCATTGTCTGTGTTAGGATTTGCAGTCCAACTGCACCTGGAGTGCAGCATGAATCCTTTGGCTTAAATGCATCCAGCAGATGCACTTGGCACTATTACCAGCCTCAATGTCAAATGAAGGAATAGCAAAAAAGACAAGTGTTGCCATTAGCAGTAATTACTAATTGATATTCTTGAAATCCTTATACAGAAGAACCCCCAAGAATAGCTGTCCCTTTTGTGGCAGACGATGGTATCAGCATGGAGAGGAGACTATCTTTGGATAATGTGGACATAAGCACCCAATAATATCACAGTGAGCCATCTCAGAGGAACTTGCTCGCAAAAACCAAGAGGCATACTGTCTACCCTAGTCCTGAGCTTTCAAGCTTTGCTGTTTTTTCCTCCCATAAAACATAGATCAATGTTTCTTCAACCTACTGACCCCAGATGTCTGGATTACATCTCTCACAGCTGGCTGTCATGGGAACAATAGTTTTAACACAGTGCTTCTAAAGCTATCTGATGTAGGAGACCAGCAATATTTCCCCCAATGTGAGAGGTTACCATATTTGTGTCTGTTATCTAGCATTGTTTCTTTCTTTCGTAGAAGCTTTCTAGAGATTGGGAGCTGATGACTCACAGACTGGCATTGGTCCACGGACCACCATTTTGAGTAGTGTTGGTCTCAGACATCTGGAGAGAGTGCCAGGCTGCTGTAGACATTTGTTTTAGTTTGCAGTCAGACTCATGCAATCGATGGCTACACATGGCCCCAGGACTGTATTTGCACTCTTGGGCCCCTCCTGCACTCTTCCCCCCCCCCACCCCCGCCCTATGTCCCTCCTGAAGAAAATTGGCCAATAAATTAAAAATGCCAAGGCCCAGTGATCTACATTTTGCTCCCCTCCCCCCCCACCAAACTCATTCAAAGGGCTTTTACATAAATAGATGTAGACTCCTGATTTTGTTTGGGAAGCTGTTGTGACCTCTGGCCACCCTGAGAACTGAAAATTGGGCCCTGGACGCCTAGAGTTTTAATTACCCTGGAATAAGAAGCACACGCATATGACATTCCTGTCAGTCTCATAGCATCCTTCCTCCAGTTTATAGTCCACTTCAGAACCATACTGTCCTCTGTGCTGTTACTGTTAGCCCCATCTTTGCTCTTTCTACCAAATCTGTATTGTTTCAGGAAAGCCAGAGAGATTCTGCCCGTCTTTGCCCCACTTGTCAGATGCTTCTGAACTAAGGAGTTGGTTCACTTGCATTGATTCTGGACTGTGTTGCTTTCTGCCTAGAGAGTGCATGTGTATGTGTAGCAACGCAGTCCTTATAGCTGCCTCCATTCAGAAGTATATATGGAATTGTAACCTAAGTTCTCAGTTTCCTAATACATTTCTTTTCCTTGTGGTCAGTTATTACCAGAGGCCCTTTAGAAAACAATTACCAGCTGAAGCAGTTCCACTTCTACTGGGGCGGCCATCAACAAATGGGGCTCAGAACACACCATTGATTGCAAGGTCTTCCCAGCAGAGGTAAGAGGAAGAAAAAGGAGACCCTCTCTTGAAACCTTTTAAATAGCTTTTTGTGGGTTTTTCAGGCTATGTGGCTATGTTCTGGATGAGTTTATTCGTAATGTTTCGCTAGCATCTGTGGCTGGCGTCGTCAAAAAATGCTGGCATGGAAGTGAGTGGAGTATATATACTATGTGACCCTTGATTGAGAGGAGATGATTTGCATGTTAATTTCTGTGTTGGTCTGTTGTTGAATGGTAAGGCTAGGGTCAGGGGCTTTCCCACCAGACAATGGATCACTAATTAAATAGACACAAATCCTCCTTGCATATCCTCCCACCCTGGGGCTAATGGATGGTAATGTGTAATATGGAATAGATATATATGTTGATTGGACGGTTGTTTTCCTATGCATACTAATATTATAACTGTAACTTCATTATTCTTACTGTTTCCCAGCATGTCACTTAAACTTTGGTGCTGGCTTTAGACCAAACAAACTGGATAGTGGAATTGTGGATATGGGGGGCTGTAAGTATAAAAATGAAAACCAGAATGGATTCCACCCTTGGAATCTGCTGGACTTCAAGGTTTGCTTTTTCAAAACCGTGGATGCTTAAATTTGAGGCTAGAAAGTAGAAAGTAAAAAATTGAACCTATAGCTATGTTATAGCGAAATAAAAAGTACCACAGTACTTATAACTAACGTTACCTAACTGTTGTAGTTACTTGTAACTATTTAAATAACTACTTAACAAAAGTCACCACACTACATAACTATAGTTATTTAACTACTTATTGTGCATTTAAGGGGAGTTGTCTAGCCTTGGAGTTTGGTATCCACGGGATGTATGTGTCCTTTAACCAAACCCCAGCACATACAAAGAGCTTACTGCATATTTATTTTTATTTTTACTTCCATATATATATATTTAAATCAGGGGTCAGGAACACTCCCTTGTTGAAAAAGGCAAAATCCAGGTTGGCTTTTTGGAAGTATGTCAAAACAACCTAACTACTTATAACTAAAATTACCTGTGCTAATTACGTATAAGTATTTCTATAACTATGTATGAAAGTTACCTAACTACATGACTATAGTTACTGAACTATATAATTAGCTATTTAACCACTTAACAATAGTTACTCAGCTATTGCAATTACTCATAAGTAGTTACAAATAGTTATTGAACTGTGTAGCTATAGTTACTTCACTCTATATCTAATTCTAAAAAAACCCACGAAAGTAAAAATAAAAAGAATGGTGGAATTGTAGTTATGGGGGACTGTTAAGTATAAAAATGAAAATGAAAATGGTTAGATTCATAGTCAGTGAAGCACCCACAGTTTGAAAATATTTTTAAATATTTCCAGAAAACAATCTTTGATCTTATCATTGTGTATTTAAAGGGACTTGACTAGCTTTGGAGTTTGGTATCTACGGGGTGTGTGTGTGTCCTGGAACCAAACCCCAGCACATACAAAGAGCCTGTTGCATATTTATTTTTATTTTTGCTCCCACATAGTTTTTTATTTTTAGTGTCTAGCATATAGCATATTTCCTAGTCTAGCAATCTCTGTGTATAAATCTTCAGTTTTTATCTTCTGGTTATCCTGTAGACTTTCATTAACCTTTTGAAGCAGATCTTTATTTTTCTGTTTAAAGTCAGCTAATTGGTTTTGTAAACTTTTTATTTTCTTTTATTAAGGCTTGTTTTTCCTTGTCCTTTTGAATGACCTTCTCTTTAAAAACATCCAGTTTTTTTCTGTTAGGTCACTGTATTTCTTTACAGAATCATCCAGCTTTTGTTCACTTTGTGAAAGCTTTTTACAGAGTTCCTTAATTACAAGGTCTTTTTCTTGAATTATACTCTTCATATTTTCAATCTGTTTTAACTTCCTTGGTGTAGCCACCATGTTCTGTCTCATTTGACTCTCAGACTGCTTGCTGCTGGTTTTCGTTTCCATGGTAACCTGGTCTTCAGGCCTCTGCCTCTGAGAGAAATTTCCCTCAAAATGCAGGCCTTAAAATGGCCTTTCTTTTCATTGTCATTTTGTTTAGTGAAATTATTCTGAATGTGTCCTTTTTGTCCACAGTCACAACAACTTTTACTGTCAATGTCTTTTCTATTTGGCTGACTCTCTTCAAACCAGTCACTTTTCTTATTTACCTCAGAGTCACACTCTCTCAGCCCACAACTTTTCCCCTCAGCCTCATTGCTATCTTGGTGTCAGGGCTTAACATCTTCTCCCTTACCAGACTTCTCATTTGGAGCTTCCCAGTTTTTAGGGGCTTTCTTATCACAAAACTGTGTTTTAATTTTTGTTATCTTTTCCTCATATACTTTTTCTAATAAATCTTTGCTCTGTTTCAGTTCTCTCAACTGTTTTTTAAGCTGCATTTCTCTTTGCTGCCCCTCATATTCTTTTCCATTCCTTCTCATGTTGCCATTCTTTTTCTTTCATTTCTACCTGATATTTCACAATATGAGTAAGTCTAGAGGCTAAACTGTTTAATAACTCTATTGACTTCATTTTTAGGTCATGCATTTCTTCGTTATGAGCTCTCTCATTTTCCAGTTTTTTCATTTTCATGTCATGAGCACTCTCGATTCTAGCAATTTCCATTTCCCTCTCTCTTTCAATCTTGGCCATTTCTATTCTTTCATTTCCATTTCTTCTCTAACCTCCTCTTCCTCCACCATTTTAACTACTGCTGGGTTTTAGGGAGAGAAGAGGCAGGCCCAGCTCCATCACGGCTTGCCTGAAGAAAGAGAGCCCTCCCTCCATGCCAACTGCCATCCTCCGGCTTGGGAGGGAGAGAAGAGGCAGGCCCAGCTCCATCAGGGCTTGCCTAAAGAAAGAGATCCCTCCCTCCATGCCAACTGCCATCCTCCGACTTGGGAGGGAGAGAAGAGGCAGGCCCAGCTCCATCAGGGCTTGCCTGAAGGATATTATTTAGATATTTAATTTATTGCTTATGTAAACCATTTATGTATTTTGTGTATTTGTTTATCCACTTTTGTAAACCGCTTTGATCTTTTTTGGAAAGGCGGTATATAAATAAATTATTATTATTATTATTATTATTATTATTAATATTATTGACTTTCTGAGGAGGCATGTTAGCAGTATTTCCTTACAAATACCCCAAACTTTTACCTCAGGAAATACTTTTATTTTACTTTGCTTCAACTGTGAGCAATAAGAATTCACTTGGATCTTGAAATCAAATTAGTAATTCCGTACTTTACCAACAATGTTTACCTCAGGAATCACTGTGAATTAACTGTGCCTCCACTAAGTAGAGATTTCACTTAAATCTCAAGGTCAAACCAGTGATTCCTTACTTTACCACAGACTATTACCTCAGGAATCACCTTGACTTAACTGTGCCTTTACTAAATACAGAGATCTTATTTGAATCTCAAAGTCAGACCAGCGATTCCTTACTTTACCCAGACTTTTACCTCAGGAATCATTCTTGTCTGTCTGTACTTCTATCTACTAGTCTCCTACAATTACCCAAGGCATTTATCTCAGAGACTAGTGTTTAAAATAACTGTGGCATGGTTGGGTTCCAAGTAATCTCTTACCGATTACCCTTTTCTATTACCTCAGAGATTACTTCCCTGACTCAACGCCAAATCAACTATGGGTATCTGGTATTTCACTCAGACCCCAAACACTTCAGCACAGCTCTGGCAGCCAGACTTTTCGTATCCCACCACTGCCACCAAATTATGTGACGAACACTTTCTTGTTTGCCCTTATGTTTTCTTGATGACAGAACCCTGGGCTTTTTAGATCCCACCGCTGCCACAAATTTATATGTGTGGGGAACTCTCAGTCCCTCAGTTCATCCACAACCTATTCTACACTAAGGCACTAATATTTGGTAGCGTGTCTTAATATTCACATGGAGGCCAAGTTGTATTCCAAAACATGAGCAAGAGTTTATTTGTAAAATACAAAAATAAACTATATAGAATACTTAAAGTTGTTAATCATCTTGTTGCTTAGTTACAGAAGGTTCCTTAAAGTATTAATATCATAATAGCCACTCAGGCAATCTATTCTTCAATACCAAGGCCAAAATCTTTCTTTAAAACTACAGGCTTGTTCTGAGCCTCTCTCCATTAGACTCCCTCAGGCCCATCCAGTCCCTCTCTGGACTCTTCAGACCCTTTCCTGGTCTCCAAACCAATCTAAAATGTTCCCTCAGGAACCCTAAGAGTACACCCTCCCTTGATTTGACTCTTTTCTTCAAAACTCAAACTAACTAACCCCCTTTTCACTCTCTGCCAAGGCTCTTTTATAGCCCTGCCCAGCCTGCTTCTCATTGGCTGGTCTCATCTTGCTCTGTGATTGGCTGATAGTTGGCCTGTTCACTACAGATGTGGAGAAAGTGGAGCATGTCCAAAGGAGGGCAACTAAGATGGTGAAGGGTCTGGAAATCATGCCCTATGAGAAGTGACTTAGGGAGCTGGGGGTGTTTAGCCTGGAGAAGAAAAGGTTAAGAGGTGATATGATAGCCCTGTTTAAATTCTTGAAGGGATGTCATATTGAGGAGGGAGCAAGCTTGTTTTCTGCTGCTCCAGAGACTAGGACGCAGAACAATGGATGCAAACTGCAGGAAAAGAGATTCCACCTCAACATTAAGAGGAACTTCCTGACAGTAACGGCTCTTCAACAGCGGAACGCACTCCCTCGGAGTGCGGTGGAGTCTCCTTCTTCGGAGATCTTTAAACAGAGGCTGGATGGCCATCTGCCGGGTATGCTTTGATTGGGAGTTCCTGCATGGCCCTTGTGGTCTCTTCCAACTCTAAAATTCTATGATTCTTTAGGAACACAGATTTAAAATAATAGTCTGACCCACACTTTTGCTGTTCTGCTGATGACAGTTGAACTCTAACAAGTTTAACTTTCATACCTGGATATTTTTGTTTCCTTTTAAAAGGCTTAACACACTGGGAAACTCAGATTGGAACCCGCAATTAAGGGTCACCATAAATTAGAAATGACTGGAAGACACACAACAAACAACAAATAAACATTTCCTTTGTGGAGGGAGTTGCTTTATGCTATATATTGTTTATATTTTTTTATTTTTGTATACTTTATCTGTACAGGCTTAGAGCAGTGATTCATGAAGTGCGTAGTACTGCCCCTCTGGGGGTGGTGAAGGAAAAAAGAGGCAGCAGGGGAGTCTTCATTTAAAGTATTGGTACATGAGAAAGACAAGGGGAACCAGCAGCCTTTAGGACCAGTCTGTGGGGAAGAGGACTTAGAGCTCATGGTGGTGGGGGAGAAGTGATAACAAAAAGTAGTTTTGCAGCCTTTGCTGGGACTTGGCTGGCAAGCTGGAGCTGTGCTGCTGCTCCTTTGTCAGACAGGCCAAGAAAACAATAGCAAAAGAAACAGTATTTGTGGAAGGGCATCTTGAAGCTGTGTGGGGAAGGCATTATTAAAAAGGTAAAGGTATTCCCCATTAACAAGGTTGTCAAGTTGTGTCTGACTATAGGGGGCAGTGCTCATTTCTGTTACTAAGCTAAAGAACCAGCATTGTCAGAGACTACTCTGTGATCATGTGGCCAGCATGATTGCACAGAACGCTGTTTACCATCCCACCGAAGTGGTACCTATTTATCTACTTGCATTTACATGCTTTTGAACTGCTAGGTTGGCAGAAGCTGGGACTAGTGATGGGAGCTATTATTTTATTATTTATATCCCAACTTTATCCCAATATAGGGACTCAAGATGGCTAACAAAAATTTAAAATATTACAAGTTAAAAACAATACAAGCATTAAAATGTATATAGAACATTTAAAACCAAGTAAACAATTGTTTTGGGGGAAGGAGGGGGAAGAGTATCCAGGGTTGATTCTTCGAAAGAATCACCTCTCTCAACTTTCTCAGACTGAGTCCTTCCTCGGCAGAAAGAAAAGTGGGAAGCCAGCTGCACCCCTCTTTGCTCCAGTGAGGAAGGATTGAGTGTCCTTCCTCGTCATGAAGAAACTTCTCCCTTTGCACCCAGTCACCTTGGGAAGCAACCAAGCAACTACCATAAAGCTTCTCACCCACGCTGGCCTTTGCTGCAAGGAATACATGGGCAAGAGGCTTTTCGGTCGCTGCTCAACCAGCTTCTCATTGCTGCTCCTAGGATGACTGGGTACAGAGGGAGTAGCAACTGAGAAGCCTCTCATCTATGCTGGTCTTGCAGCAAAGGCTACTCAGTTGTTGCTTCTTGACTGGCTACTCGGTTGCTGCTCCCTTTGCTCCCAGTGACCTTGCAAGCAGGAGCTGAGCAGCCAACTTTCCTTTTGCTGTAAGGCTGGTGTGGATGAGAGGGAGAATCACTGTGCCACTGCCACAGCTGTATTCACACATAAGAGGCTGAAGTGGAGGAGGAGTGGGTGGTGAGTTGGACATGGCTGAGGTAGATGCTACTGACTGCTGGCCAGCTGCTGCACAAACAGATCTACTTTCAAGAAGTAGGCATGGAGGGGTACTATGATTGTTGCTGAAGAGAGAAGTGGACTGTAGCACAAAATAGTTTGGTGACCATTGGCTTAGAGTCTTAGGACAATGATGGCCCCTAAGTGGAATTGATAAAATAAAAATACACTGTATACACTCTTAGGGTCTTTCTGTAGGCACCCATTTGAGCACCCTGGGCGCTCGCTGCACCCCACCATTCGTGCTGCTCCCGAGGGGAGAAAATGGCCCCTTTCCTCTTGGCATCCTTGGCACGGCCATGTGAAGGACGCGCCAAGGACACGCACGCCAAGAAGGAGCTCCGTTTTGGAGCTCCTTCTTGCACTGTAGAAAGGGCGCCATAGGTGTCCTCCTGCAGTGCAATGACACCAGGTGCGCACGTGTGCAGTCTAAATGTGGCGCGTACCATGATGTCATGGCAGTGCGTGTGCGTATGGATGGCGCGCTGTAAAGATGGCCCCGTCCATACGCGCTAGGGCTGGGGAGCGTGCGGTTGCTGTGCGCTCCCCAGCCCTAATCACGCCCTGGTGATGGCCCTTTTGGGCTGTCTGTACTGGGCCTTAGTTTGATCAAGGAAATACGGGAAATGCTTAAATAGTAGATCTCTCTCTCTCTCTCTGTTTGTGTCAGTTGTAACGGAAATATAATGGAAACATAATCTAAACCCTTCATATGCCTAGAATATCTGATAGAGCAATTTTAACAAAACTATTTTTTCCTGTAACCATTATATTCAGGATATATGTGCAGCCCTGTAGTCTTGGATAAAGATGGTATCAGCCTGCAATCATAGCTGCAGAGATGTCTAGTTTTCTGACAACGAAGAATGTGTCTTTGTCTCAGCAACTGAAGAACATTTACAATGAGTGAGTTTACTGTCATCATACACTTAATATGCTTTCTACACGTAAGCTATATGGAGTTTACAAATGACTATTTCATGTTTACGGGTATGGCTATCATGTTACCAGAGCTTCGTATTTTATCTGTTATGATCAGAAGATTATTAAGGAGTTGTTTGAGAAGCTTTGAAAATATGATGGAAAGAGCACATCCCCAAAGACCTATGGGATAGTCTCAGTGTCTGGAGTGAGAGATCTATGTACTGGCTATGATAATAACCAGTCTGATAAAAAAAAGCTGTAAGTATAGTTTGTAAATGTTGCTGTTTTATTTGCACAGCACATACTCATTTTTCTCCATAGCCTTAAATACCTTTGCTTGGAAATAAACTCTATCCCCACTAATTTTAGGGGATATTCTGGTGCAATGAAAGAGCATGTACAGACAATTGTATACTGCTAGCCATATTTTCCCCTTCATATTAATTCTCAGAGGAAATCAGAGTGCATATTATAATTTATCCTGCACAGACAGACGATGGGATGTGGTGGCTCAGCTTTTAAGATGCTGACTCTGATGATTGCAAAGTTGGCAGTTCAAGACCCTAGCTTCTGACAACCTAGCAGTTCAAAAGCATGTAAAAGTGCAAGTAGACAAATAGATACCACTTTGGAAGGAAGGTAACAACCAGTCTGTGTGCCTTGGAGTTTATTCATGATGTCCACATGACCACAGAGTCATCTTTGACAACGCTGGCTCCCTCAGCTTAGGAACGGAGATGAGGACTGCTCCCTTCAGTCAGACATGACTATACAATTTTGACAAAGGGAAAACCTATACCTTTTACCTTTACAGTCACTATAAACAGCCATATCGTAGAGTTGATAGTCTTTTAATGGTTTTATTTGCTAGTGTGGCATAATGGCTAGCCTGGAAGACTTGGACTTGAAAAATTCAAGTTCAGATCCCCACATGGATCTGAACTTCACTGGTTGATCATGTAGTACAGCCAACACCACACATTGTTGAGAACCACAGTGCATTGAGGACTGTGAATTTTAATCACAGGTAAGCACTAGGGAAAAATATACTTGCCATTTAGAAGAAAGTATGTCATATTTGTCATCTCAGTGCACTGTCGTACAGTTTTCCTATCTCAAGAAAAAGGAGAAAGGGTCATGTTCATGTTTTAACCATTTGACCTAATCTTTCTTTTCGTAACTAGGGAAGTAAAACTTGGCAAATTTTTTCCTGCTTAGGGAAAAATCATGTCTGAACACATGTGAGACACACTCTTCAAAAATGGGTCGAGTCTTGTGAGATATTCCATAATTTTGGAATTTCTAGAAAAAAATCATTTGTATACAAGCTTATTTTCTGGGCAATTTTTTTTTTGGCATAAAAACAGTATATTGCCCCAAAATGATTATTTTCTATGAAAAAAATATAGAGGAAGTTTCACAAAATTTAAGTATTCAGGAAAATCTAAATTTTCACAAAGTCCTCATGTGTGAAAATTTATCATCAAGATTATAAAATCTATACATGGATATTAGCAAATAGATTAAAAAGAATATTAGTTAAAATAATACATAAAATCAAAATGGGTTTTTACCAGGAAGACAAATCAGATATAATATAAGAACATTGTTAGATACCATCAAATACTATTTTGTACACAATGATAAAAAAGCAGCTTTAGTGTTCCTTGATGCTGAAATAGCATTTGATAATGTGAAGTGGTAGTTTATGATAGAGATACTAAAGAGAATGGAGATTGGAGAAAGATTCCTCGCAAATATTGTACAAATTTACTCTCAACAGAATATCCAAATAATGGCAAATGGAGAAAAACATGCAATATTTCGGTTGACAAGGGCACAAGACAGGGATGCCTGTTATCTCCGCTACTGTTCATTACTATTCTAGAGGTTCTAAATAATTCAATCAGAGCCAATAAAGAAATCAGAGGACTCAAAATTAAAGGACATGAGTATAAGCTGAGGGTGTACGTGGATGACATTGTTGTTATATTAGAAGATCCAGTTAAAAGATCTGTTAAAAGAGTTAAACCAGTTTGGAAGATTATCAGGATTCAAAATAAATAAAGGCAAGACACTGGTGCTGACGAAAATCTTAAAAGGAATCAAAGAATTGTCATTAAAATCGGGCATAAAGATAGAGAAAAAAGTAAACTACTTAGGGATATGGCTAATGGATAATAATACAGATTTATTTGAAAACAACTATAAACCCATATGGCAACAAATAAATAAAGACTTAATACAATGGAACAACTATAACCTAACATTACTCGGTAGAATTGCAGCAATAAAAATAGCTATTCTTCTAAGACTTATGTTCTTATTTATAAATTTACCAATCATCACAAATGAAAAAATATTCAAGGAATGGGAAAGAACAATTTCTAAATTTGTGTGGAGAGGGAAAAAGGCAAGAATTCAATTCAAAATTTTGAAAAAGGAGAGCACCTTAGGGGGCTGCGCAATGCCTGATCTTAAGTTGTATTATAGAGCATGCAGTGTAATGTGGACCCAAGAATGGATAATATTGGAAAATGAACAATTATTGAACTTAGAAACAATTAATATAAAATTTGGTTGGCAAGCTTATGCATGGTACAAAAAAGATTCAGTAAATAAAGTTTTTCACAACCGTATTATAAGAAAGGCATTGATTAATATATGGCAGAATACAAGGAGCAAATTTTATTTAGGGATACCCGGCTGGGTCTCTATACAAGAGGCCTTCTTCCGGAGAGGGAAGAAAAATATAGAATGGATTAGATACAAAAATGTGCTAAAGAAGGATAATGCTGGTAATAAAAAATTAATCTCAATGGAAGAATTTAAAAAAAATGGTAAGAATGTAAGTTGGTTTGGTTATATGCAAATCAAGCATAAATATAATGAAGTTTTAAAAAGGGAAGGCTTTGAAAAAGAAACTAATGAATTGGATAAAATCATATGGGAAAGAGATAAAGGGAAAATTTCAAAACTATATAAATTGTTTTTACAAAGGGAACTGGAGCAGGAGATAGTATCCACACATATGATCAAATGGACACAGGAGATAGGCCATGAAATACCTTTAGAAAACTGGGAAAGGGCATGGGAAAGATCCGGCAGATTCACAGCTTCACAAGATTTAAGAGACAATTTTATAAAAATTGTAAACAGAAGGTATTATACACCATTAAAAATAGCTAAAATATACAAACTAAGAGATTGTAGCTGCTGGAAATTTTAAATGAAAATTATTACCACATGTGGTGGGTTTGCCCAAAAATAAATAATTTTTGGTGGAATATACTTAAAAATATACAGAAGATGTTGAAAATTGAGTACCTGTGTGCTCTGGAATTGTACTTATTAAACATGACATCCATTTTAGATAACAAAACAGAAAGAAAATTTTGGAGAATAATATTGTATTTAATAACAGCTGCCAGGATTCTATTGGCCAAAAACTGGAAAAGATACTATATACCCTACCTTAGATAATTAGTTGCAGAAAATTATAGAAATTAAAGATATGGATTGTTTAACGGCAGTAATAAATAATTGGGAAAGGTACAAGGCAAGGCTGCCCATTATCACCTCTGCTTTTTATATTAATATTTGAAACATTGCTGCAGAATATTATGGCAAATGGAAAAATCAGAGGAGTCAAGATCAAGGGGACAGAATATAAAGTAAAAGCCTTTGCAGACGATCTCATGATCTCATTATCTAACCCAATTCAGGATGGTCTAGAATTAGTGAACGAATTACAGAATTTTGGTAAAATATCAGGTTTAAATGTAAATAAGGAAAAGACATCAATTATAACCAAAAATTTGAGCTCAAATGATAATCAATTATTGGAAAAGGTGACAGAAATTAAGATAAAAAGTTAAATATCTTTAAGAACCCAAGCCCTCTCTCCAGTCCATCTGCCTTGGTCCAGGCCCCAGAGGGAGAGAAGAACCACTGGACCTCATCCCCTCTCCCACCACATTCCCCTTTCCTTTTGTGTTGTCTTTTAGACTGTAAGCCTGTGGGCAGGGATCCGTCTAACTATAAGATTGTATGTACAGCACTGTGTAAACTTACAGCGCTCTATAAATAATAATAATAATAATAATAATAATAATAATAATAATATCTTGGTATTATAATTTCTGACAAGAATTCGGAGCTGTATGGAAATAACTACAAACTAACTTGGGAAAATAAAAATAAAAATCTACAAAAATGGAAGCATCTAGATCTTACGTTACTAGGAAAAATTGATTCAATTAAAATGAATGTCTTGCCAAAAATTCTTTTTTGTTTTGTTTTGTTTTATACCATTCCAATAATAAAGACCGATTCACCTTTTAAAGCATGGCAGAAAGACCTATCAGATTATATCTGGAATGCAAAAACAAAAACAAAAAAATAAGGATAAAAAATAAATATTTACAAGACTCAAAGGCAAGAGGGGGAATGGCATTACCAGATTTGAAGATATATTATGAGGCAGCTTGTTTGGTCTGGTTGAAAGAATGGATAGAACTTGTAGATAAAGACTTGTTAGAACTAGAAGGTGCTGATTTGAGGTTCAGTTGGCACGCATATCTGTTTTACGACAAGATCAAAGTCAATCATGATTTTAAAAATTATTATGTTCGTCATTCTTTAATTCGAATTTGGGCAAAGTACAGAGCCAGAATTGGAACGAAAATCCCATTGTGGGCCTCACCACAGGAGGCACTGTTTAGAAACAGTCTTAAGCCTAGACAGGAGTGGTTGAAGTATAAAGATCTACTTAAACTCTCAAATGAAACATACAACTTGAAAACACAAGAGGAGTTAAATAGACAAGGTTGGAATTGTGATTGGTTTTTATATAGGCAATTGAAGGAAAGGTTGCATATGGATAAAAAATTAATAGGGATAGCAGATGACGGAACAAAACTAGAAACAGAGATACTATCATGTAAAGAACGCCTATTATCGAGGTTGTACAATTGTTTATTAGAAATATACTTAGAGGAAAAGGTTATAAAAACAAACATAGTAAAATGGTCCCAACATTTTGGTTATAGTTTGGATTTAGAACAGTGGGAATTAACATGGAATAAAAGATTGAAATACACCAAATGTCAAAACTTAAAGGAAAATTACTACAAATTGTTTTTTAGGTGGTATTTGACACAGCAGAAATTGTGTAAAATGTACAAAAACTGTGGCTCTGACTGCTGGAAATGTTATAAATGCTATGGTTCTCTTTATCATATGTGGTGGATATGTGAAAAAGCAAGTAAGTTTTGGAAAACAAGTTTATCAGGAAATTAAGTTAATTATAAAAGAAAATTTTGAATTTAAGCCTGAATTTTTAAAAATTAAATATGGTAGATATTAAAATGGAAAAGAAATACAGTAAAATTTTGTTTTATATGTTGTCAGCAGCAAGAATTGTTTATCCCCAGCATTTGAAAAAAGAAGAAATTCCAATAATTGATGACTGGTTACTCAAGCTTTAGGAGCTCCTTGAGCTGGACAAACTGGCAAGAAGTTTGGACTATGAAGTGACAGATAAATACTGTATTTGGAAAACTGGAAATTAATTGCGGATTATCTACATCAAAAAGAGGGTTTTAAAATATGCTAATATGGGGGAAAGTGGCAAAAATTGTTGGTTTTACTAGTAATAGAACAAAAGCTTTAGATGTTTATTTTGTGTTTACAACTTACTTATTGAGACATTGTGCTTCCTTTTTTTTCTCTTTAAAAGCAGAAGGTATACCTCCTTAAAATTCAGGGATGAGTTAGAAATAGGACCATTTCGCAGCTAAAGGGAATGACCTCTCTTTTTTTTCTAATATGAACATTAGTATAGCAACTTAGGTTTAGCAGCGGGAAGTGATGAGTGAGGGTTGTATGATTTGTTGGTGTTTATCTTTGTTATGTAATTTTTTTGTTTCTTTGTTTGCTAGTCTTAATGTTTTTTGTCATGTTGGGTATGCCTTTGTTTTAACATCTTGATATTTTGGAAATACTCGAAATGTCTCTGTATTGGACGGATGTTGTAAATTTTTAAAAATATTTTTTGCAATAAAAATTAAATTTAAAAAAATCCAAACATAAGACCGAAAAGGAATGGGAACCTGAAAAAGAATATGTGAAAGAAGGGAAATGAAAGAAATGAAAGAAGGAATGCTATAGGAATTAGAGATGGGACTAAAATAAATCTGAGCTTTGGAAAATATGTACATTTTGTTAAGTTTAATGAATATCATGAATCCAACAATTTATGTACCAAAGGTATAGAAAACTAATAAAGAGTGATATAAAAAAAGAAAAGAAAATTTATCAGAGCCCCCACAAAATTCATAATCTCATCCTACTTTGAATTTCTTCCATGTGAAAACCAAAGAAGCAAAGTTTTACATCCCTGTTCAAAACTAATACTGTACTTTATGATCTAGCACTTCAGTTTCACACATCTCAGTTCCATACGGTAGAGTGGCCAAAATTCTGATGAAGTCAATTTCTTTGGTTTAGGTGCTCCCTACAAGTAAGAACAGCCACATAATAACATTCAACTTTAATAATGGGTGTGTGGCAACTATGCGAACAAGTGGGACTGAACCTAAAATCAAATATTATACAGAGTTTTGTGCACCTCCTGGGAATAGGTACAGTTTGGAAATATTGTTTCTAGCGATTCTTAATCAAAATTTGGGTACAGAGTCTGTCACAGAGTACCCATTAAGCAATTTTCATGGTTTGGTTATGTGTACGGTAGCTCAGTTCTGATCTAAGGGATTTTGTCATATAACCTAAATCCTAAAGCTGTATCCACCAGGCCCTACCCCACTGTATTACAGTGGTGGAATAACTTCCATGTTGTTTGTTAGTACATAAATATTTTTAAATTAATGCCCTCTTTAGACAAGTGTACAGTGGATTTGATATGATGTACTGGCAGGATTGTTTTGGGGTTTTTTCCCTAAGTGCCAGGGGCTGACACCATATTTGTATTGACTGTTTTTTTCTTTCCTGAAAACTTGCTATGGACCGGAAGCTGATAACTCACAGAATGGCACTATAACCACTTTGGGTGGTAGTGATATAAAGTATATTTTAATTGTGACAGTAGGATATCTTTGTTGCTGTAACACAGTCACAAAAGTTCTGTTTCGCAAAGAAAGTTCTTTTTAATAACACAAGAAAAAATGTATGAAATAATCATTTGGAGGAAAATTAGTTCACGAAAATAGGATGATGGATATTGTTCTATGAACTAGTATTACCTGCAAGTATAACTAAACTGAGCCTGTTGTACTTTGGACAATAATGCTTGACAAATTGGAAGACGGTAGGAAAAGTTGAAGACTACACTTCACGAGAATTGATTAAATCAAGGAAGCCATAGCCCTGAGTTTGGAAGAGCTGAGCAGGACTGTGGATAACCAGGGATCTTGGAGGTCTCTTGTTCATAGGGTCACCATGGCCCAGAACAGACAGGCCAACAGAGCAAAGAAGAGCACAGGTTGGTGTTAGTGTTGGGAGCGGTCTGTGCCTTCAGTGGGGTTTGGACCCACTTCTGGCAAAAGCAGACTCAGGCTGATCTTTCTCACCCATCTGCTCTGGCCCCTTAACTTTAAGTGAACTTGATAGCAACACACCTCTATACATGGCAAAAACAAAAGTTTTGGAAGGCAACATCACTGCATTATTACATAGCACTGGACCAGCAGTACCACATGGAAGCAACAGAAACAGAGGTAGCTGCAGATTATCACATTTTGGATTCCTGGATCTCTGGGTTTCTTGAAGCCCAGGCACTGTGAGAGAGGTGACTATTTAAAATATTTACAGTCCTGATCATGCCTTACGGAAAGCAAAAAGCAGATCAACAAAAGTGATAAAAGAAAATATTGGAGACTAAGGCCTAGTACAGACCGGCACTTTGTGCCAGTCTGGGACCAATTTACGGTTTTGTAGGGCTAGGCGTCTGCACACGCCCATGATTGCGCATACTCATCCTTATCAATGATGATGTCTGCGTGGCGCAGTGCCCAAACAGCATGTATGGTTGAAGCACAATTTGTCCATCTCTATTCCATTGTACAGTTTCAATAACCTGTCTTCTTTTGATGGTATGTCCTTACATTTCCATTTCTTTTTTTTCTTTTCTTTTTTATGGAAGCATTTTATATACAAAAACAATAAAACTTCAAGTTACTTACTTAATATCAGAAAATATATTGAAGTTTACAGATCAGTACTTCCAAAGTCACTTTAAAAACAATTCCCAAACACTATACTCATACATTTCATTATTCTCTCTTTTTTTTATGTCACTTTCTCTTTTTACTTCCTGTTGCCTCGAAGTATATACCCCCAATTCGTACAATTTCTTAAATGTTATATTACAAATAAGTTACTTATAGGCTATCGTGTCTGCATTCTTATGTCTCTAACCTGCCATTTTTCATTATTTGGTCCCACTCTTTCTCTATTAGTGTAGCGTCTTTATTAGATAAACAGCCAGTGAGAATGTCCATCTCTTGAATTCATGAATTTTTATCCACCAAAGGTCCAAATCGGGTATTATTTGACTTTTCCAATATTGAGCTAATATAATTCTGGCAGCAGTTATTAAATATAATATTGTTCTCCCATGTTTAATTTTGATTTGCGCAGGAGCTTTGTCTAGCATATTCAATAAGTACATTTCCGGTTTAAACTATCAAAAAACTGTTATGATCACGAAGAACTTAACGAGTAAAGAAAAACAAGATCTAGTAAGGATTACCGATTGCCAGGTGAGGAAGAAGACGAAATACTTAGGAGTTTGGATAACTGATAAAAACATTGAACTTTTTGAGAACAACTATAAACTAAGATGGAAGGAAATTTAAAAAGATACGGAAAAATTGTCAAAATTGAATTTGCCTTTGTTTGAACATATTGAGGCAATTAAGATGATGATCCTACCGAAAATAAATTTCCTATTTCAAACTATTCCCATTCTAATTAATGAGAAAATATTTAAAGAATGGAAGAAAGATTTAAATTTATCCATATGGAATAACAAAAAGCCACGTGTGAATCGGAAGATAATGACATACCAAAAAGAAGTTGGTGGAGGAGGAAATCCAGACCTAAAGCTTTACTATGAGGCAAATGTATTAAATTGGATTACTGAACGGATCAGGCTGAAAAATGAAAAACTCCTTAACTTAGAAGGATTTGATAACAGGTTTGGTTGGCACCCGTACTTATGGTATGATAAAGCGGCTATACACAAAGATTTTTCACACCACTTGATTAGGAGATCCTTAGTTAAAACGTGGGTGTGGTGATGTGTCGATGTTGTCCCCTTTATAATATCTGGGAAGCCTCTTCATGTCAATTTGTGGTACTCTATTTACCTCATGGACCACTTGAGGTAAAGAGATTCCCTGATCCAAACTCCTCATTCTAATTTGACACTCCATGTCCTTTTCTCTTAAAAGCCTATCATTTTCTTTTTTCAATTCTGGCCAATTCAATCTCCCTTTCAATCTCTTTCTCTCTCAAAAGCCTCTCATTTTCTTGTGCCTTTTCTCTGTCTCTCAAAATCCTTTCATTTTCTATCTTGGCCATTTCTATTTCTTTTCTCATTTTCAATTCCTGTTTGATTCTCCACATCTCTAAACTTTCTGTAAGTTCAGACACATCTGTGTCAACACTGGCCACCATTTCTTCTGAAATCTCCTCTTCCTCCAACATTTCAACTAATGCTAGGGCTTTGACTTTCTTAGGAGGCATGTTAGCAGTATTTCCTTTTACATCAGGAAATACTTTTTACTTTGCCTCAACGGAGCAATAAGAATTCACTTGGCTCTTAAAATAAAATTAGTGATTCCCTACTTTACCAATCATGTTTACCTCAGGAGTCACTGTGAATTAATTGTGCCTCCACTAAGTCTAGAGATTTCACTTAAATCTCAAAGTCAAACTAGCGATTCCTTACTTTACCATGGACTATTACCTCAGGAATCACTTTGACTCATCTGTGCCTTCACCAAATATAGAAATCTTATTTAAATCTCAAAGTCAGACCAGTGATTCCTTCCTTTACCCAGACTTTACCTCAGGAATCACTTTTGTCTGTCTTTACTTCTATTTACTAGTCTCCTACAATACCCAATGTGTTTACCTCAGGGACTAGCATTGGGTTCCAAGTAATCTCCTACCAATTACCCTTTTTCTGTTACCTCAGAGATTACTCCCCTAACTCAACGCCAAATCAACTATGGGTATCTGGTATTCCACTCAGACCCAAAACTTTAAAGCTATGCTAAAGGTGTGGCAACCGGACTTTCCGAATCCCACCGCTGCCACCACTTATTATGTGGTGATGTGAACTGAATGAAATAACCCTCTCTGGTTCGCCCACCACCTATCTCCTACTGAGGCACTGTTCTCTTTGGTAGCGTGTTTCAATAGTTCAACAGAGGCCAAGCAGTATTTCAAAACATGAATAAAGTTTATTCGTAAAATATAAAATAAGTTATAAAATATAATTAAAGCTTTGTTTGTTTTCTTCCTTAGTTACAGAAGATCCTTACAACAATAATACTACAGTCACTCAGCCAACCTTATCTCCAATATTAAGGCCAAGATCTTCCTTAAAAACTACAGGCTTATACTGAGCCTCCCTTTCCTAGGCTCTGTCAAGCCTATCTAGTCCCTACTGGACTTCTCAGACCCTTCCCTGATCTATAACAATCCTATAAATGTTCCCTTAGGAACCCCAAGAGCACACCCTCCCTCCAAAGTTCAACTACCTCTTCTCAAACCTCCCCATAATTGCAAATAAGAATCCTTTTCACCAATAGAATCGAGAACTAAAAAGGTTCTTATGGAAAGGAAAAAAGCCCAGGGTAAAATGGAATACGGTAATTGACTTTAAAGAAAATGGTGGACTTGGTCTTCCAGATTTAGAAAACTATTACCAGGCTAATGTTTTGTCGATCTTCACAGAATGGGTTAAACTAAGAAATGATAAATTGTTAAATCTTGAAGGTTTTGATCTAAGGTTTGGTTTCATGCTTACATTTGGTTTGAGAAGCACAAGATAGACCAAGAATTTGGGAAACATCTGTTAAAGAAAAACATATTAGCAACTTGCCAAGAAATTAAAAAGCAATTCTATAGAGGGATTCCGGGGTGGGTTTCACCACACAAAGCTTTATTGAGAAATACAAATTACTCTAAGCACTGGTACTCTTATAAAGAATTAGTTAAAGTAAACAAAACATCTGAACAGTTAGAAATGAAAAACCAAGAGAAATTAATACCACACAAACAAGTAATACCTGGCTATTGTATTTTCAACTGAGTAGTAGATTTCAAACAGACAATAGACAAAATAACATCTGTCTCGAAAACAATGTCCTAGATAATCCATTGCTGGACAATAAGCCAAAACAATTGTCAAGGTTCTACAAAACATTACTAAAAAGGAAATTGGAAACAGATCTAATTAAAGATAACATGATTGTCTGGGCCCAGGATATCGGTAAAAGTATAGATATTGATTGCTGGCAAGCAGCGAGGAAAATTACTTAAAAATTTACAAAATCTCAAAATATCAGAGATAATTACCACAAAATGGAACTGCATTGGTATATCACACCTATCAAACTGCACAAAATATATAAAAACCAAAATCAACTATGTTGGAAATGTATGAAGACAACAGCTCTTGGATGCATGTGTGGTGGTTATGCCCTTTCATAAACAAATTCTGGAAATTCATTCATGATACTATCTGTGAAATATTCAACACAAAATTTGAAATGTAACCAGAAATATAGTTACTAAATATGTTAAACACATTAAATATCCGGATAAGGAACAAACATTATAAAATAATACTATTAATCATACTAACAGCCAGACTAACAATTGCCCAAAAATGGAGACAAAGAGAGGCCCTATCTGTTGAAGATTGGCTAATTAAAATGCCTGATGCTAAAGAGATGGATAGGCTCTCTAATTCATTAGATGGAACAATGGAAGATGACAATAAAGATTGGAAAATTTGGCACAACTTTTGTATGAAATGTGTTAGATCAAAGTAAAATATACAGATTAAATAATAATGTTTATAACTACTTGGAAGTCGTTTGGGTAAAAATTGATAATCAAACTAGACCTTACAATGTATTAAAAATCACTTAGAAAATATCATTTGATTTATTCTATGTTAAACTGGAAACATTGACCTTTACCAATAAGCAAACATGAAAATGTAAATATTGTACATAGTGTACATATTATATGTTGTGTATGCATTATATGTATTGTTTGTGATCATTAAAGAAATTTTTTTAAAAAAAATCTCTGTCTCGTGGTTTGGATGTCCTCCTGGACTCAGTTCTGAGACATGGATGGTCTCAGCAGTGGCCAGGAGTGCGTTTGCACAGCTAAATCTAGTGTGCCAGCTGTGCCCATTCCTTGAAATGTGAGATCTGGCTACAGTGACACATGCCTTGATTACATCCCCTCTGGACTACTGCAATGTACTCTACGTGGGGCTGCCTTGGGATACTGTCCAGAAACTTCAGTGGGTTCAAAACACTGCAGCCAGAATGCTGACTGGGGCCAGTTGCAGTGAGCATATATGTAACACCCTCATTGAAACAGCTTCACTGGCTACTGGTTTATTTCCAGGCACAATACAAAGTGCTGGTCATGACCTATAAAGCCCTGTACAGCTTAGATCTAGGCTATTTGAAAAACTGTATCTCCCCATACGAACCTGTTAGACCCAGAAGATTTTCACAAGAAGGCTTTGTTTCACTTCCGCCACCATCCCAGGCTTGCTTGGTGAGAACATGAGACAGAGCTTTCTCGGTGGCTGCTCCCACTCTCTAGAATTCCCTTCCACGGGAGGCTAAACTTGCCTCCTTCCTGCTGGCCTTTTGGCGGCAAGTAAAAATGTCTTTATTCAGGCAGAATTTTTTTAAAAAAATCATGACAGGGTAACTTTTATATGGGGTATATTGTTTAGATTATGTACTTTTTAACTTAGGTAGTGTGTGTGTGCGTACAAAAGAAGCAGGTAAAGAGGGGGATGCAGGTGGAAAATAGCAGGGGAATAGACAGAGGAGGAGGCTTGGATATCTGCAAAAGTTCAAATTCGCACGGATCTCCAGAATGGATCCCCCGCGAATTCAGAGGGCTGACTGTTTATTTAGACTACACAACAATTCAATAACCAACCTACCCCACAGAAACACACAACCTATCTTAACTGTCATAAAACCTCAGAAGAATGAACGCTAACTGTATCAGTCAATTATTGATCACTTTATTGTCCAACTTGACAACTGGGCATCTATCTTATAACCTCACAGATCCATGTGCCTGGAAACCCATGAATCTACAGCCCTCCTCAGTCTTCCGGACTCTTCAACACAAGAGTTCATCAAATTTAGTATCCTCGCAGCCTGGGGCTTCTCCGTAGCTGCTTGGCAGCCGCTATCCATTCCTTAGCCTCTTTGTAAGCCTGAATTCTGGGGATTCTCTGTAACTCTAGGACAGGCGCTACCCCCTGCTCAGCTTCTTTCTGGCCTCGTTTTCTTGTGCTTCTCTGTAATTCTTCGACAGCCCTCATCCCCTGCTCATCAATTCCATAGACCGTGATGTTCTGTTTTTCCCCTTCATGGCTCTTCGTTTGTAGACATGGCTCTATTAGGCTGATGTCCCTCTGGGCAAGCTGCTGGGTCTGCACTTTGAGCATACGGCCCTCCAGCTCTTGTGCCACAAAGGCCCCTCTCCGTGCATGGGCCTGCTGGACTTTGCTATAGACAGAGCAGTGATAGCCACCTTGGATCAAAACACAGGGAGGCGCCTGGGAGCATGAGGCATACCCGTGTTCTCTGCAAGGCCCTAGGCTCTGCTGGATAAAAGAAAAAGGAAGAAAATGACAGAGTCATTGACCAGACATTTCAAACTGAGAGATACAGCAAGAGCTGGCAGAAAGAGCAAGGTGGGGGTCTGCATTCTCTCACAGCCCCATTGCCTGCTCCCAGAACTCGGACATGTACTCTGACACTGAGACATACTGCAGCTCCCAGAATCCCACAGCCTCAAGCCACTGACACTGTCTCAGGGCCCAGAAACATACTGCAGCTCCCAGAATCCCACAGCCTCGAGCCACTGACACTGTCTCAGGGCCCCTCGGTGTAATGAGTAACTGACAGATAATTGTGGCAGTTAAATTTAGGATTGGATTGTTTTTTATACGGTAATATTGTTGCTGCCTGTAAGGAATGTTTTTATTGCTATTGTTTTAATTGCTGTAATCCCGCCTCGATCCAAGGGAGAGGCGGGAAGGACAGGTTGCTTACCTGTAACAGTATTTCTTCGAGTGGTCATCTGCGAATACATACAAATGGGTTCTCTGCGCCTGTGCAGTCGAATTCGGAACTTTCTGGAATCACTGGGCAGAAAAGCGGCTTGCAACTTTTTGCAACTTTTTGGCGGTAGCCCCTCCCCTCCTCTATATAAGCCCTGTTCCCGCTCTTTTCCTCAGTTCCGAAATTTTTCCGCCGCAAGCGACGGAGGAGCAGAACAATGTTGAGCAGGACACTGAGGGGAGGAAGGGTGGGATTTGTATGTATTCGCAGATGACCACTCGAAGAAATACTGTTACAGGTAAGCAACCTGTCCTTCTTCTTCGTGGTCTCTGCGAATCATACAAATGGGTTAGACTAGCAAGCTTAGGTAAGCGGCGGAGGGAGTGTCATGACAACAGTTGTGAAGTGAACCAAAAAACATTTATTGATTCACAATAAAAACTGTCAAATTGAACCAACCCTTGTGTGATTCTTGCATGAATCATAGAACATAACAACAATAGTGCAATGCTGCTCATAGAGCAGAACATAAACCAAATACTCAAAGAGTAAACTATGTACATGGTGTATAAATGTAATCAGAAAGACACCAGAACACCCAATCCTGGATGCAGAGGAAATCAAGTAAAAGGCAAACAGTGCAACAGTTAGTGCAATGTGTCATATGCAACAACAATGCAATGTAACATCAACATGGCCTAGTACACAACATGACATAGTACAGAACTTGACATTAGTGTAAACCAGACAGTAGCACTGCTCTGCCAAAGGCTGCATCTGTCCTTGCCCTGGTGTCCAACCGGTAATGTTTTATAAAAGTCGTAGGTTGGGACCAGACAGCAGCCTTACAGACATCCTCCAGCGGAACCCCAGTCAAAAAAGCGGAGGATGTCGCTACCGCCCTAGTTGCATGTGCCCTGACCCTGGCCGGAAGAGTTCTACCCGACAGTTCATAACAGAGGTGGATGGTACAAGCCACCCATTTAGAAAACCTCTGAGCAGTCACAGGTAGTCCCTTCTTAGGCTCTGAGTAGCACTGAAACAGTCTGTCAGAGCGGCTCGAACCCGAAGTTCTGTCCAAATAAAAGGCCAAAGCCCTTCGAACGTCCAACAGGTGCAAACGGCGTTCCGTGTCGGTGGTCGGGTTCGGGGCCAGGGTCGGGAGCACAATGTCTTGGCACATGTGGAAAGCAGACACTACCTTAGGCAAAAAGGTAATGTCGGTACGGAGGACCACCTTATCCTTGTGGAACCGAAGGAAAGGTTGGTCCCTCCGTAAGGCACAGAGCTCGCCAGCACGGCGGGCAGAGGTAATGGCTACCAGAAAGGCTGTTTTCCAAGTCAGCAGCCTCAGGTCAGTGGTAGCCATGGGTTCGAAGGGCTTCGTACCAAGACGAGACAAAACAACCTCAAGGCTCCACGCTGGTGCCGGTACCGAGGCCGGCGGATGGAGGTTGTTAAAGCCCTTCAAAAACCCCTTCACCAAGGGGTCCTTGAAAAAGGAAGGTTTCCCAACAAACTGGAAATGGGAACAAATAGCAGACAAATAACATTTGATGGAGTTAAGGCACAGCCCCGACTCCACCAGCGTCATCAGGAACTCCAGCACCGTCGGTGTCGATACCCTGGATGGAGACAGGCCTCTCGAATCCAGGAAGCGGAGGAATCTCTGCCACTTGCAGGAGTAGGACCTTTTGGTTGCAGGTTTGTGGGCCGCCAGGATCACACGCCTCACCGCCGCCGGAAGGTCCGCTAAGGCCGGAGTCGCCATGCCACGAGAGGAAGGTCCTCGATGTCCGGATGACGAACTCGACCCTCCTGTAGAGTGAGCAGGTCTGGTCTGGGCTCGATCCTGAAGAACCGGTTCCGCGACAGGTGAAGAAGGGACGGAAACCACGGCTGCCTGGGCCACCAAGGGGTGATCAGGATGGCGTCCGTCCGGTCTCTCGACATCTTGGAGACGACCCTCGTGATGAGCGGGAACGGAGGGAAGGCATACAGAAATTCCCCCGTCCAGCTGTGTAGAAAGGCATCCCCGAGCGAGCGTCGGGACCGATCCCGGGAGCAGAACCGGCTGCAGTGTGCGTTGGTCTCCGACGCGAAGAGGTCTATCTGCGGGGTGCCCCATCTGGAGAAGAGGTTCGCGAGCACGTCGGGGTGGAGAGTCCACTCGTGGCACTGCGAATCTGACCTGCTGAGCTGGTCCGCCAAGACGTTCTCCTCCCCGGGAAGATGCACTGCCTGCAGGAAGATGTTTCTCGGGATGCACCAGTGCCAAATCCGAAGAGTTATCTCCAGCAAGGTTGGAGATCTGGTTCCGCCCTGCTTGTTCAGGTAGTACATGACAGTGGTGTTGTCCGTCAGGAGCTGCACTACCCTTCCGCGAAGCTCGGATTCGAAAGCCTTCAAGGCCTTCTCAACAGCTAGCATCTCCAGGGCGTTGATGTGGAGATCTTGGTGACGCGCTTGCCACTTGTCCCTTATGGTGAGACCCATAGTGTGGGCTCCCCAACCGTCCATGGATGCGTCCGTGGTGAGGACCACCTGCGGGTCCGGAGAGACGAACGGCATGCCGGCGCAGACGTTCTGGGAGTCTAGCCACCAGGACAGGGAACGAGCGACAGGCCTCGGTACCGTGAGCCACTTGGTTGGAGGATCGGCCAACGGGTCGAAGACGGAGAGGAACCACGACTGTAGGGGCCGGAACCGGAGCCTGGACCACGGGGTGACGAAGGTGGTCGAGGCCATATGGCCCAGCGCTACCTGGACTTCTCGGGCCCGCACCCGTCTGTTGGCACAGCAATGCCGGACGGCCTTGGAGAGGGACAGGAAACGGTCCTCGGGCAGGGATGCGATGCAACTTTCTGAGTCGAGGATAGCCCCGATGAACTTGATCCTGGTGACGGGGGTCAAGTGAGACTTCTCGAGGTTTAATACCAGGCCGAGAGACTGGAGCAGGGAGACGGCGAAGGAGATGTCCTGACAAAGGTCCTCTTTGGAGTCTGCCGCGAAGAGCCAATCGTCTAGGTAGGGGAAGACTCTTGACCCTCGCTGGTGCAGATAGGCGACTACCGGAGCCATGCACTTGGTGAAGACTCTCGGCGCCGTGGCGAGTCCGAAGGGCAGGACGTTGTAGTGGTACATCTCCGTCCCGATGGCAAAGGAAAGGAACCGTCTGTGTCCCTCTCGAATGGAGACCTGGAAGTAGGCGTCCTTGAGGTCCAGCGTCGCAAACCAAAGTCCCTGCGACAACAATGGCAAAATGGAAGCAAGAGTTACCATCCAGAACTTCTTGTAAACCAAAAAACTGTTAAGGTCCCGAAGGTCCAGTATGGGACGGAGGCCTCCATCCGGTTTCGGTACCGTAAAGTATCTAGAAAAGAACGCCCGATGGGCCTGGTCCGGATCCAGAGGGGAGATGGCCCCCTTGTCCAACAGAGTGCGTACTTCGTCGAGGAGGGAAGGTGAGGGATCCGTAGAAAGGAGAGCTCCCGTAAGCAGGAGTTCTTCGAACTCGAGGGCATATCCTTTGGATATAATGGTCAGCGCCCAGGAGTCGGTGGTGATTTGGGCCCAGATGTTATAGAAAGGCCTCAATAGGTCCAAAAAGAAGGGACGAGAAGGGGAGGCAACGGAGTACGCTGGAGACCTTCATTGTCCCTTCTTACCCGAATCAGATCCGGGCTTCCTCGGTAGCGGTCTTCGGTATCGGGACTGAAGACGTCTTCCAGATGAAGATGAGGAAGGAGAGGAGAACCTCTGCCTGGTGTCCTGGCGACGGTACTGCCTCTCCTGCTTGAACGGCCTCTGTGACTGACCGAAGGATGGTCTGGCCCCGAAGCGCCTCCTGGAGAAGGCCTGCTGGGGAGCGGACATGCCGTGCTTCTTTGCGGCTGACTTCATGCGGTACTTGAAGTTCAGCCGCTCGTCGGTGTCCTTAGCAAAGAGCCCTTCGCCATCGAACGGCATGTCCTCTATAGCAGCCTTCGCCTGCGGGGTTAGATCCGAAGCCCGAAGCCAGGCGTGTCTCCGGAGGGCCACACTGGAGGCCATGGACTTGGCCGAACAGTCAGCCGTGTGTCGAGCCGAGGTAATCAGAAGGCCGGCAACCGAATGCACCTCCTCCCGGAGCTGGTTTGCAGCTGGAGCCTTCTCCTGAGGGAGGTCAGCCAGCAGGGGGGACATCCTCTCCGTCAGGTATTGGATGTAGGCCCCCATGCAGGCATTATAATTCGACACCCGCAGTCCCAGAACTGAGGCCTCGAAGATCTTCTTAGAAATCCCGTCTATCTTCTTGCCCTCGCGGTCCGAAGGAGACGGGGAGGTCTTTGGGGTGAAGACCTTCTGCGACCCCTCGACAATCGCCGAATTCTGAGGCGGGTGCGAGTGGAGCCACTCTGCCGATGATGGAGAGATCTTGTAAATGGAGTCGATCTTCCTCGAGGTCGACGGGGTGGATGCTGGATTCTGCCACGACCTCTTGGCGATCTTCTCCAAAGACGGCAGGAACGGGATGGCTGCCAATGTTGGTGCCGAGCCCTGAACTCGTTTCTCGACCGGGTCGAGGGCCTCCTCCTCGGACCGAGACACCTGGAGCTCCAAAGCATTCGCCATCTTGATGACGTGCTCCCCAAAGGTGTGCACGTTATCAGTAGGAGACACTGGACCTGGTTGGTAAAAGGCCTGCCGAACTGGCCCCTTTTCCTCGGTGTCGGTATCGATAGGAGATGGGACCGAGCCTTCGGTGTCGAACTCCACGTCCGAGTCGGAGCTGGGCTCTCCACAGAGTACCGCACTGGAAGGGGAGTAGGCCGTCTGGGTTGCTGCCTCTCCACGAACGGCGTCCTCCCGCCTGAGGGTGGCCGATGTCAAGGCCTCCTCAACGACCTTCGACGGTGCCGAAACCTGGACCTCGTCACCCACTCTGGCAGACACATCAAGTGGGCGCCAGCGCTTGCCTCGCGGTCTGTCTAGAGTAGATGGGTCGACCGCCACAAAGTACTTGCCGGACTCGCTATCATAATAGTATTCCGGCTCGTCCTCGGTCTCGGCCATAGGAGTCGGCGACCTACGAGACCTCTGGCTCAGCTGTGGGGAGTGCTGGGCGGGCGTCAGGCTGCGCGGCACCGATGTCTCGCGACGGGCGGCCTGGGAGTGAGGCGACACCTCTGTCGGTACAGAGGCGGTCGGAACGGAGGCGGGCCTTTCGACAGTGGGAATTTCCGTGGCGGGAACATCCCTCGGTGTCGACGCACGTGGCAGCTCTGTTCCCACGTCGGAATCGGAGCGGGCCTTCTTTTGGAGGGTCTCACCCTCAGAGGAGCGCTTTTTCCGGAGGGATTCCCCTTCGGTAGAATGCTTCCTCTTGGCAGAGGCTTTAGAAGTGGATTCCTTCAGAGAGGAAGAGCCATCTGCCACGCCCTGAGAAGGAGTTTTCACCTTCTTTCTCCGATTCTCATCCATGTGGTCTTTGCCCTGCCTGGGCTTGTCCTTCTTGGAGGACTTAGATTTCTCACCCGTCTTCTTAGCCGATTTCTCGGCGGGGTGAGCCTCCGCGTCCCGGGAGGACTTGGAGGGACCAACAGGGGAAACAACCGTCACCTTCTCCTGAGACATCTTGGAGGCCGGAACGGGTGCTTTAGAGACCGAAGCCGGAACCGAAGCCGAAGGCAGGATCTCCTGAGGGGCCAAAGCCCGATCGAGAAGGTAGGACTTCAGCCGAGAGGCACGGTTCTTCCTCGCCTGCGAAGTCAAAGATCTGCAGAGGGCACAGCTCTGGGTGTCGTGGGCCTCGCCCAGGCAGATCAAGCACTTGGAGTGGGGGTCCGTGTGAGGGACCTTGGCCCCACAAACAGCGCAGTGCTTAAATGGAGCCGGAGACATCAAGTCCAAATCGGGATCCAAAATCGAAGTCAATCAAGCCGAGAGGTCAAACAATAGCCGAGTCACAGACGAGGGAGAGTAGTCGAGAAGCAAGCCGAAGATCGAAAAACCAAAAGAGACAAGCCAAGCGATTCCACACTGTTCCTTTTGAGTAGCCTACGCGGCGGAAAAAAAGGAACTGAGGAAAAGAGCGGGAACAGGGCTTATATAGAGGAGGGGAGGGGCTACCGCCAAAAAGTTGCAAAAAGTTGCAAGCCGCTTTTCTGCCCAGTGATTCCAGAAAGTTCCGAATTCGACTGCGCAGGCGCAGAGAACCCATTTGTATGATTCGCAGAGACCACGAAGAAGAAATATAAATACATTATTATTATTATTATTATTATTATTATTATTATACTGCAGCTCCCAGAATCCCACAGCCTCGAGCCACTGACACTGTCTCAGGGCCCGGAAAGAGGTAAAGCGGGGCCAAAACGGGTTAAATCTCTCTGTCCAGTGTGGACGCAGCCTAAGAGGGAGGCAAGGGTTCCCCTCGTTGCTCTGTTGCGCGCCGTCACAATGGAACAGCGCCGCGCGCCTCGCCTTGATTGGCCGTTGGGGAGGACGAGGTTGGTGGTTGGGCCTTGGAGGAGAGTTCTGAGGCAGGCAGCAGCACAGCAGAGGCTGCTCTTCTTTGAAGATGGCATCGCTGCTGCTGCTGCTTGTTGCCCTCCTCTCGGGGTTCATGGTTGTGGGCCTCAATGAATCTGGTGGCAAATACAAGTTAAACGCCCACAAACTTTTGAGTGCACAAAAAAGGGTCAAAATGGTTGGGGAGTGTTGAATGAATGAAGAAAGGAGTGGGACTTGTCGTATTTCCCGTCACTGGCCATATGTGCATCTGGCAGTCCGGGTCGGCAGTCCAATGAGTCAAGTGATCGCTTCCCCCATCCGTAAGCGATCACTAATCCCTGTCATCCCTGAATGAATGTTGTGATATTCCATTGTTGGGAAAAAGTCTAGACAAATAGTAGAAAATGGCCGGCTATAGGAACCCTGGATAAGGGAGTGGTAGACCGAGTGGCAGACTTTTGTGCCAGGCATCATCCTGATCAATATTATTATATTTCCGCCTGGCAAACTATTGTATATCTAAACCCGCTGCCCACCTGGCTACAAGAATGTAAATGTCTACCCTTAAGAGCAATTGATAAACCAAAACCGATGAAGGCAAAACCCTTACCACCATCAGGACCCCCAGGTGACGAACCTACCTGTCCACCCCCTTATAAACCGATATATCCCTCTCTGCCACCTGTCGACAAGCAACCCTCCTCTGAAAACCCAAAAGACAAGAAGGAGGGATATGATTTGAGACCGCGAGAAACAAATAAAGGGAAACCTGAGAAGGACTTAAAACCCATTTGTCCCTTACGAGAAGTCCATCAAATAATACCTGATGGAGAGGGCTCCACTAGGGTCGTTTCAGTGTTCCAACATGTACCATTCACCAGCAGTGATTTGTTAAATTGGAAAACAACAATAAAAGGATGGAGTCAGGACCCCACTCAAATGGCCCAATTAGTGGAAGGCATTTTCAGCACCCATAATCCTAATTGGCAAGATATTCAGCAGCTTTTAAACTCCCTATTTACTTCAGAAGAAAGAGGCCACATTGTGAGAAATGCCCGACAGGTGGTAGAGAGAGATGTAGAAGCAGAAGGAGAGGAATTGGTTAAACTTCAGGAGACTCGGATCTCCACCCGTACACCCGAATGGGATCCAAATAGTGAGGATGGAAGAAGAGAATTAGGTCGTTATCAGGAATATCTCCTGAAAGGAATTAGGATAGGCCCACCAAGACCTATAAATCTAAAGAAAATATATGACATTCAACAAGACAAAGATGAAAGTCCGGGGGCGTTCCTAGAAAGGCTAAAAGCCGCTTATAGACAATATAGTCCGTATAACATGGAAGAAGATGGAGAAATGTCACAAGGTACACAAGCAATTAAACAGAGTTTTATAAGCCAATGTGCACCAGATATTAGACGAAAATTACAGAAGCAAGCTGGATTGGCACATATGACATTACCTAGATTATTGGAGCTAGCATCCCAAGTATATGTGGGCCGAGAAGATGAGGATGCTAAGTTCAAAAGAAGAGCAGGAGTTATAGCTGTTGCCCTGGGAGTAAACACAGAAAGAGGACGAGGACGTGGTGGATATCGAGGACAAGGAAGAGGACAGGGAAGAGGCGGATTAGGAAGAAATCAGTGTGCTCATTGCAGACAGGAAGGACATTGGAAAAATGAGTGTCCACAAAAAGAACAGGGAGGAGGACAAAGGGGAAGAGGAAGAGGGACAATTCGTGGGCGAGGAAGGAGCTGGAGTTCAGGGGGACCCTGGGATGCCAGGATGGGAGCCGTGGCCATGACTATGGGGTTGGAAGAACCCACGCAACGGGATAATTTGATTGGATTAGCCGGACAGGAAGGATGGACAGAAAATCAGGACTAGGACAGACCGGCTCCATTTGGACAAGGACAATCACGAATCTTTATTCCAGGCGGCCAGGAGCCAGTGGTCAGAATGAAATTAGGCCGCCACGATGCCACCTTCTTATTAGATTCAGGTGCTACTACTTCAGTCAGTAATGTTTTAGTAGGACCATTGACAGGTGAAATATCCCGAATTGTTGGGGCAACCGGACGGAAACAAAGTTATAAATTCCTCTCAGAACGAACTTGTACATTAGGCCCCCATACGGTGTTGCATAAGTTTTTATATATACCCGATTGCCCTATCCCCTTAATGGGAAGAGATCTTCTATGCAAGTTAAGGGCAAATTTAATGTTTGAACAAGATGGGTCAATAACAGCGACTTTTAAGGGACCCAAGGAGGAACATAAAATTATGTTGACTTATCCTCTCCAAGAGGAATGGAGATTATATGCCCCTTTGATTGAACGAACGGATTGGACATGCTTTGATGTGCCAGGGGTATGGGCAGAAGATAACCCCCCCGGATTGGCCATTGATATTCCACCCATTATCATCGAAACAAAACCTATGGCAACACCTGTAGCTATACCCCAATATCCACTCCCTAGAAGAGCCATAGAAGGAATACATCAACATTTAATTAAGTTATACAACTGGAAGATAATTACTGAATGTCATTCTCCTTGGAATACTCCCTTATTGCCGGTAGAAAAACCTGATGGGTCATATAGACCAGTCCAAGATTTAAGGGCAGTGAATGAAAGGGTGATACCCTTGCACCCGGTCGTGCCAAATCCCTATACTTTACTAAGTATGTTATCACCCCATTTACATTGGTACTCTGTTCTAGATTTAAAAGACGCTTTCTTTTGTATAAGACTACATGAAAAGGGTCAGCCCCTTTTTGCCTTTCAATGGGAAAACCCAGAGACGGGCCAAAAGAAACAAATGACATGGACCAGACTACCCTAGCCCTAGCTCAAGATTTAGTGCTTGTTACTCAGGGAGGGAATCCCTGGAATCTGCTGCAATATGTAGATGATATATTAATAGCCACTGAAACCAAGACACAATGTATTGAGGCAACCGGAAAATTGTTACAATTTCTAGACCAGAAGGGATATAAAGTGTCCCGCAAAAAAGCGCAACTAATTTCGCAAGAAGTAAAATATTTAGGATACAAACTGAAATTGGGACAGAGACGCTTAGGATGATTCTGAAGACCCCTCACGCCGTAACCACCTTAATGGAACACCGAGGAGGACATTGGATGTCAAATGAAAGATTCCTAAAATATTAAAGTATTCTGGTAGATAATCCAAATGTAAAAATTCAAACCTGTACAACTTTAAATCCAGCCACCCTGCTCCCTGTAACCGAGGATACACTTTTGCAACATGATTGCATCCAAACCATGGATGAAATTTATTCTAGCAGACCAGATCTCAGGGACACCCCCCTATCGGATGCCGAATTGGTTTTGTACACAGATGGAAGTAGTTTTGTGGAGAAGGGACAAAGAAGATGTAGTCATGGAGGAGGGGGAGGTCCTAGAGGCCCAAGCTTTGGATCCAAGTAGTTCAGCACAGAAGACAGAGCTCATCGCTCTTGACAGAGCCTTGCAATTAGCAGAGGGACGGAAAGTTAATATTTACACAGACTCAAAGTATGTCTTTCTAACCATCCAAGCACATGGAGCAATGTATCGAGAGAGAGGATTATTAAATGCGGGAGGAAAAATATTGAAACATACTCAAGAAATCAGGAATTTACTTGAAAGTGTGTGGAAGCCTAAGAAGGTAGCAGTCATGCACTGCAAAGGACACCAGTTAGGGGATGATAATGTAGCGAAAGGAAACAGGTTAGCAGATCAGATGGCACGACAAGTGGCTGCAACCCTAGATCCCCCGACAGAGAAATACGAATTAGCTATACAATTAATTGATTGTGTTCCCAGACAAATGCAATATACTAAAGTTGAGGTGCAGTGGGCATTGGATGAAGGTGCGAAATGGAAACAGGGACTTTTGGTGTTCCCAAATGGTAAAATATATATTCCTGAGGCGGTAGCATGACACATGGTCCAGGAATTGCATAAACAGTTCCACATGGGAGGTACGGCCATGAAACAGTTGCTTGAAAGACAGGTTTATTTTGAAGGGTTGTCAGCCATAGTTAAACAAATAGCTATGAGGTGTGAAATATGTGCAAAAACTAATCCCCGGGTAGGTCCTCTCCAACCCACAGGAACCCAGAGGGTGGGATTTTCCCAATGGGAAACTATGGTTGTTGATTTTACTGAAATGCCAACGACTTCGGATCAAGCGGTCCACGGAAGACAGGGCAGCATCGCAACGTGCGCCCCCTGTCTGAGAACAGGTGACCAAGCACCCTTCTCGAAGCCATGGAGTCCTGGCTACCCGAGAGCCAGGGCGAAAGAAGAAGAATGCGAGTTCATCAATCTGTTTTGTCCTTAATCATGACATTTGCCATCTGTCAAGGGTATTCCCCACATTGGATGGGCTCTTGGGAGGGAAACAAATTTATTCAATTAGCCCAGAACCTCTCAAATATATATAATCTAACTGATTGTTGGCTATGTAGTCATGGGCCTACCACTATCATAACAGGACTACCCGTGACTTGTAGTGCTACTCTAACATTACGAGGTTGGAGGGATCAACTAGTGATAAGACGTACCCCAACTGATCCACCCATCGATAAGGCACAGTTTCTGGTGTCCCAAGATGTGCAAGTCCCTAAAGCAGTACTGTGTTTGGCAAGATGGATAGAAAGTAAGAAAGGACAATATTGTACTACTATTAATGGTCACAGGGAATGCAAAAACCTTACTAACATTAAGTTGGGAAATTACACAAATTGTAAGCACACCTTAGAAATGACTGAGGGATCACCCAACTGTTCTGCTCTTTCACATATTACCCAAAAGTTAAACATAACATGTGATAGTACAACAAAGGAAATATGGTTTAAAAAGGGTATGAATGACATTTTAAGATCTGTTGGAATAGTAATATGGGGAAAAAATAATGTATATCAATATGTATTACCCAAAGGTTTAATGTGGATTTGTGGTACTTGGGCAGGAAAAGTGTTACCGCCCCTATGGAATGGAAGGTGTACCATTGGTTCCTTAGGACCAGGAGGGTTATCCATTCACCCCCGGGAACAGCCCCATGGGGCATGGCAAAAGCAGTTCGGATGGCTTCCCCATTCCAGGAACAAACGAGAATATAAAGAGGACTTGGGATATGATCCAGATGAGACATATTTGACGACGTCTGAGGTATTCTGGGCTGTGGAAATATCTCGGATAGGTGTAAGATGGAATATAGAACAAATAAGAAAAATGTCTTATCAATTAGAAAAATTGGCAAACACAACAGCTGAAGCCGTCCACACTTTACAGGATGAGGTAGAATCCTTAGCCCAAGAGGTAGCACAACATAAATTGGCCCTTGATTATCTATTGAGTAAGGAAGGAGGACTATGTGTATGGTTAAATACCACTTGCTGCCATTTGTAAATCATAGTGGAAAAATTGAACAAAACATTGATACCTTGCATCAGATTGCCATAAATGTACGAAAAACTTATGAAAAAAATGAAGAATGGAAAGGTCTGTGGGATTGGTTAACCTCATGGCTACCTAATTTTGGATGGCTGAAGAGTTTATTTGTATCCATTGTTTTTATAGTTATATTAACGCTAATGGTCTGCATTTGTCTACCTTGTATTTTACAATGCTTGAAGAAAATAGGTGGAAGCGTAACAAGCCAAATGTTTGCTGAAAAGATAGGTCATTTAAGAACGCAGGTGGAACAAGAAAGTAGATTGTTCTACTTACAAGAAAAATGGGGCCTCAATGAGTCTGGTGGCAAATACAAGTTAAACGCCCACAAACTTTTGTTGCCCGTGTCCCAGGAGAAAGCAGTTTTGTTCGTCCTGTCGGCAGAAGGCGGTTGTTTTACGTGGTAAAATAAAAAAATAAAAATAAAATAAAAATAAAATAGCTGATATATGTGGCTGCTCTTCGAAGTAAGGGGTATTAAAAGATGAGATCAAGATCAATCGAAGAGTGGTCTGAAACGGGCCTTATATGCATTGAGAGGGTCAGGATGGATGACCTCGATGAAATAATCACCCAAGACGAGTATGAGGAATGAAGTAACAGAAGGAAAATTCCACCCAGTGCCTTATCATGTAGAAGCAAAATATGAGTCACATGAAGGTTAGGCAAAGTGTAAGTAGAACAAAGGAAGTGGGAGTCCATGTCTGCGCTCGGCTAGAAACCAGATGTAACCGACTGGAGATAGAGAAGCAAGCTTGTGCGAAGTAGCTACGACAGTAGAATGAAACAGGTAACCCTTTATATGATTGGTTAAGAAGTAGGAGGTAGTGTGTAAAAAGAAAAAGTATAAAATGAATTTGCTATGTACAACGGGTGTGACAGCTTTCCATCGCTAGGTGACTGTCACCCCAGCTGGAAAATAAAGCTGCCTTGATCAGAGTCAACTGTTAGTCTCGCCCGATTCTTTCAAGTTCTTCCTAAGCCCGGTTGTGTAGGGGGAAGCCCAATTCCCTTACACATGACTTTCAAAGCATTTTAATTAAAAAAAAAAACTTATTTATTATTTTGGCATGTTATATATTAAATTGCCCATGTTGTTTCAGTACTGGAGTAGGAAGGTGAGAATTCTCTAGATGTTTTATATTCCCATTGTTTCTGGTTCTTGCCCATGTTTATTGGGGCTGATGGGAGTTATAATCCAATCCAAAACATATGACCCTTCTGGAAGGGGCTGGGCCAAGGAGGTGGGTGGGCTTGTTCCACTTCAGGAGAACAGGAGGAGAGACTGGGAGAGAAAAAATGCCCCTCTGAAGAAACTTTACAGAAACCACTCAACTACAAAATGTTCATGATATTAGCTGGGTGGATAGATAGATAGATAGATAGATAGATAGATGAGAGACAGCCTGGTGTAGGGGTTTGAGTGTTGGATGACAGTTACGGAAACCAGTACTGTATTAGATTCCCAACATGACCATAAAACCCACAGGGTGGACTTTGCACAAGTAACACTCTCTCAGCCTCAGAGGATGGCCATGGCAACCCCCCCCCCCCCGGAAGAAAAACTTGCCAAGAAAACCCCTGTGAAAGAAAAAATATTTTGATGTCTTTTCCAACTCTGTCATTCTGTGATATGTCCTGCAGGTATACTACTCAGCGCGAAGGCATCAGCATTGAGCCTATGTACGACTCCAGCACAGTGTGTTCCCAGAATGCTTTGCTTACAGCTCGTAATAGCAGAAAGCTATCCGGATTCATAATAGCCCAAGAAACCGGTAATTAGGTTGTTTGGGAAGTGCTTGTTTCTAACAAGAATGAAGTGGGGTGAAGAAGTCTCTAGCCAAGGGCAGTACATTGCGGCTTTGGCTTTCGCAGATTTGACTACTTGTGTTTTGATTAACATGTTCTCTCTAGGGACTCTTTCAGACGGGGGAAATTGGAAGTATAATCCAATGGCAATCTGAACGCAATCATGGGGTTTCACGTTATTGCGAATTAAAGCATCTCACGCAATTTCGGGCAAAAGGGAAGTCACTCTGAACGCAATCATAGGTTTTACATTATTGCGAATTAAAGCATCTCACACAATTTCAGGCAATGGGGGGTTAATTTCGGGTGATGGGAAGTCATTCTGAACGCATTCCGAACGCAATGGGAATTCACGTGAATTCGCTAAATTCGAATTGGCTCCGTGCGAAGTAAAGAGAAATTACTCCCATCTGATAAACTCCAAAGAATCTCTAGGTCCTCCAGCGCAACTCTGCCAGAGGTTCCTAAAGAAAAGACTTCTCTAGGCATTTGTAGGTCCTCCAGCGTGATTCCATGATCAACATCTGGTGGATGTTGACCTTACCGTAGAGTTGTACCTGGGGATTCCTAGAGAGAACAGTGTGTTTTTCATTTGCATTTTTTCTACATTCCAACAGAAGTTAGGCCTTATATATCTTACAGTGTCTCTCATAGTTGAGGTCTAACTATGATATCAATTACAGGCCTCTGTCATCTTTTTCATTGGAAGAACTTTTTTGCCCATCTATAGCATTTCCCCCTTCTCTTTCAGATACCAACAATTGACTCCGCTGTGAGCTTGTTGTGGATTTCATCGAGCGTATTGAAATAGTCTATGCCACCCGAAAGATTTATGTAGAAGATTCTCCACTTGAACTGACTGTACGTGCAATGGACCAGAGAGGTACCATATGCAGCTCCAATATTAGAAAAATTGACCAAATATTTATTCAAAAGGTGGCACAGTTTATCCTTTCATTGTGTAACTTTGCATGGGGGAAATTTGAACCGTGTGTTTTGCATTTAAATTGTTTGGTTTGGACTTAAACTTATGCCCATTTTGGATTCTGCAGGAAACATATTCAGTAGCTTGGAAGGAATGGAAATTGAGTGGAGCATCGCCAAGGACGATGAATTGGAAAATGTGTTGTCCAGTGAAATTAGGTGAGCTGAAAGCCTTAATGGAGAACCTGGCTACAAATGTGTAAAATGTGTAAAATGTACAAAAACTGTGGCTCTGACTGCTGGAAATGTTATAAATGCTATGGTTCTCTTTATCATATGTGGTGGATATGTGAAAAAGCAAGTAAGTTTTGGAAAACAAGTTTATCAGGAAATTAAGTTAATTATAAAAGAAAATTTTGAATTTAAGCCTGAATTTTTTAAAATTAAATATGGTAGATATTAAAATGGAAAAGAAATACAGTAAAATTTTGTTTTATATGTTGTCAGCAGCAAGAATTGTTTATCCCCAGCATTGGAAAAAAGAAGAAATTCCAATAATTGATGACTGGTTACTCAAGCTTTAGGAGCTCCTTGAGCTGGACAAACTGGCAAGAAGTTTGGACTATGAAGTGACAGATAAATATTTGGAAAACTGGAAATTAATTGCGGATTATCTACATCAAAAAGAGGGTTTTAAAATATGCTAATATGGGGAAAAGTGGCAAAAATTGTTGGTTTTACTAGTAATAGAACAAAAGCTTTAGATGTTTATTTTGTGTTTACAACTTACTTATTGAGACATTGTGCTTCCTTTTTTTTCTCTTTAAAAGCAGATGAGTTAGAAATAGGACCATTTCGCAGCTAATGGGAATGACCTCTCTTTTTTTTCTAATATGAACATTAGTATAGCAACTTAGGTTTAGCAGCGGGAAGTGATGAGTGAGGGTTGTATGATTTGTTGGTGTTTATCTTTGTTATGTAATTTTTTTGTTTCTTTGTTTGCTAGTCTTAATGTTTTTTGTCATGTTGGGTATGCCTTTGTTTTAACATCTTGATATTTTGGAAATACTCGAAATGTCTCTGTATTGGACGGATGTTGTAAATTTTTAAAAATATTTTTTGCAATAAAAATTAAATTTAAAAAAATCCAAACATAAGACCGAAAAGGAATGGGAACCTGTAAAAGAATATATGAAAGAAGGGAAATGAAAGAAATGAAAGAAGGAATGCTATAGGAATTAGAGATGGGACTAAAATAAATCTGAGCTTTGGAAAATATGTACATTTTGTTAAGTTTAATGAATATCATGAATCCAACAATTTATGTACCAAAGGTATAGAAAACTAATAAAGAGTGATATAAAAAAAGAAAAGAAAATTTATCAGAGCCCCCACAAAATTCATAATCTCATCCTACTTTGAATTTCTTCCATGTGAAAACAAAAGAAGCAAAGTTTTACATCCCTGTTCAAAACTAATACTGTACTTTATGATCTAGCACTTCAGTTTCACACATCTCAGTTCCATACGGTAGAGTGGCCAAAATTCTGATGAAGTCAATTTCTTTGGTTTAGGTGCTCCCTACAAGTAAGAACAGCCAGATAATAACATTCAACTTTAATAATGGGTGTGTGGCAACTATGCGAACAAGTGGGACTGAACCTAAAATCAAATATTATACAGAGTTTTGTGCACCTCCTGGGAATAGGAACAGTTTGGAAATATTGTTTCTAGCGATTCTTAATCAAAATTTTGGTACAGAGTCTGTCACAGAGTACCCATTAAGCAATTTTCATGGTTTGGTTATGTGTACGGTAGCTCAGTTCTGATCTAAGGGATTTTGTCATATAACCTAAATCCTAAAGCTGTATCCACCAGGCCCTACCCCACTGTATTACAGTGGTGGAATAACTTCCATGTTGTTTGTTAGTACATAAATATTTTTAAATTAATGCCCTCTTTAGACAAGTGTACAGCGGATTTGATATGATGTACTGGCAGGATTGTTTTGGGGTTTTTTCCCTAAGTGCCAGGGGCTGACACCATATTTGTATTGACTGTTGTTTTTTCTTTCCTGAAAACTTGCTATGGACCGGAAGCTGATAACTCACAGAATGGCACTATAACCACTTTGGGTGGTAGTGATATAAAGTATATTTTAATTGTGACAGTAGGATATCTTTGTTGCTGTAACACAGTCACAAAAGTTCTGTTTCGCAAAGAAAGTTCTTTTTAATAACACAAGAAAAAATGTATGAAATAATCATTTGGAGGAAAATTAGTTCACGAAAATAGGATGATGGATATTGTTCTATGAACTAGTATTACCTGCAACTATAACTAAACTGAGCCTGTTGTACTTTGGACAATAATGCTTGACAAATTGGAAGACGGTAGGAAAAGTTGAAGACTACACTTCACGAGAATTGATTAAGTCAAGGAAGCCATAGCCCTGAGTTTGGAAGAGCTGAGCATGACTGTGGATAACCAGAGATCTTGGAGGTCTCTTGTTCATAGGGTCACCATGGCCCAGAACAGACAGGCCAACAGAGCAAAGAAGAGCCAGAATAATCTGGCTCCTGGAAGCACAGGTTGGTGTTAGTGTTGGGAGCGGTCTGTGCCTTCAGTGGGGTTTGGACCCACTTCTGGCAAAAGCAGACTCAGGCTGATCTTTCTCACCCATCTGCTCTGGCCCCTTAACTTTAAGTGAACTTGATAGCAACACACCTCTATACATGGCAAAAACAAAAGTTTTGGAAGGCAACATCACTGCATTATTACATAGCACTGGACCAGCAGTACCACATGGAAGCAACAGAAACAGAGGTAGCTGCAGACTATCACATTTTGGATTCCTGGATCTCTGGGTTTCTTGAAGCCCAGGCACTGTGAGAGAGGTGACTATTTAAAATATTTACAGTCCTGATCATGCCTAACGGAAAGCAAAAAGCAGATCAACAAAAGTGATAAAAGAAAATATTGGAGACTAAGGCCTAGTACAGACCGGCACTTTGTGCCAGTCTGGGACCAATTTTAGGGTTTTGTAGGGCTAGGCGTCTGCACACGCCCATGATTGCGCATACTCATCCTTATCAATGATGATGTCTGCGTGGCGCAGTGCCCAAACAGCATTTAGAGTTGAAGCACAATTTGTCCATCTCTATTCCATTGTACAGTTTCAATAACCAGTCTTCTTTTGATGGTATGTCCTTACATTTCCATTTCTTTTTTTTCCTTTTTTTAAATGGAAGCATTTTATATACAAAAACAATAAAACTTCAAGTTACTTACTTAATATCAGAAAATATATTGAAGTTTACAGATCAGTACTTCCAAAGTCACTTTAAAAACAATTCCCAAACACTATACTCATACATTTCATTATTCTCTCTTTTTTTTATGTCACTTTCTCTTTTTACTTCCTGTTGCCTCTAAGTATATACCCCCAATTCGTACAATTTCTTAAATGTTATATTACAAATAAGTTGCTTATAGGCTATCGTGTCTGCATTCTTATGTCTCTAACCTGCCATTTTTCATTATTTGGTCCCACTCTTTCTCTATTAGTGTAGCGTCTTTATTAGATAAACGGCCAGTGAGAATGTCCATCTCTTGAATTCATGAATTTTTATCCACCAAAGGTCCAAATCGGGTATTATTTGACTTTTCCAATATTGAGCTAATATAATTCTGGCAGCAGTTATTAAATATAATATTGTTCTCCCATGTTTAATTTTGATTTGCGCAGGAGCTTTGTCTAGCATATTCAATAAGTACATTTCCGGTTTAAACTATCAAAAAACTGTTATGATCACGAAGAACTTAACGAGTAAAGAAAAACAAGATCTAGTAAGGATTACCGATTGCCAGGTGAGGAAGAAGACGAAATACTTAGGAGTTTGGATAACTGATAAAAACATTGAACTTTTTGAGAACAACTATAAACTAAGATGGAAGGAAATTTAAAAAGATATGGAAAAATTGTCAAAATTGAATTTGCCTTTGTTTGAACATATTGAGGCAATTAAGATGATGATCCTACCGAAAATAAATTTCCTATTTCAAACTATTCCCATTCTAATTAATGAGAAAATATTTAAAGAATGGAAGAAAGATTTAAATTTATCCATATGGAATAACAAAAAGCCACGTGTGAATCGGAAGATAATGACATACCAAAAAGAAGTTGGTGGAGGAGGAATTCCAGACCTAAAGCTTTACTATGAGGCAAATGTATTAAATTGGATTACTGAACGGATCAGGCTGAAAAGGCTCAGGCCCATCCTACCTTAAGGACCGCCTCTTCCCGTATGAACCTCCCCGCACACTTCGGTCCTCTGGGAGAAACCTACTGCAGCCGATGAAAACCAGGCTGTCCCAGACCTCTCAGAGGGCCTTTTCAGCTACTGCCCCTAAGCTCTGGAACGGCCTGCCGGACGAGATGCGTCTAATTACATCACTGGCTAGTTTCAAAAAGGCTTTAAAGACGCATCTTTTCCGGCAGGCCTTTCCCTGAAGGAGAGAATAAGTGAAACCCTTGCTCCCTGCTCTGAAAATATAAACAGCATTGGAAATTATTAGCGATTCTTTTACTTAATACTTACTTGAATCGATTTAATGCGGCCTTGCACACGGATTGTTCAGGAAAATGCACTTTGTTTTAATAACTGCCGACCAATTTTAACTATGTTAATTTTAAACTATCTAGATTTAATTCAGTTTTAAAGGGGGTGGTTGGGGTGGGATGTGATTGTTGTTTTTACTCTGTATCTTTTTATTCTGCTGTACCCCGCTCCGAGTATTTATTAGAGGAGCGGGCTATAAATAAACGATTATTATTATTATTATTATTATTATTATTAAAAATGAAAAACTCCTTAACTTAGAAGGATTTGATAACAGGTTTGGTTGGCACGCGTACTTATGGTATGATAAAGCGGCTATACACAAAGATTTTTCACACCACTTGATTAGGAGATCCTTAGTTAAAACGTGGGTGTGGTGATGCGTCGATGTTGTCCCCTTTATAATATCTGGGAAACCTCTTCATGTCAATTTGTGGTACTCTATTTACCTCATGGACCACTTGAGGTAAAGAGATTCCCTGATCCAAACTCCTCATTCTAATTTGACACTCCATGTCCTTTTCTCTTAAAAGCCTATCATTTTCTTTTTTCAATTCTGGCCAATTCAATCTCCCTTTCAATCTCTTTCTCTCTCAAAAGCCTCTCATTTTCTTGTGCCTTTTCTCTGTCTCTCAAAATCCTTTCATTTTCTATCTTGGCCATTTCTATTTCTTTTCTCATTTTCAATTCCTGTTTGATTCTCCACATCTCTAAACTTTCTGTAGGTTCAGACACATCTGTGTCAACACTGGCCACCATTTCTTCTGAAATCTCCTCTTCCTCCAACATTTCAACTAATGCTGGGGCTTTGACTTTCTTAGGAGGCATGTTAGCAGTATTTCCTTTTACATCAGGAAATACTTTTTACTTTGCCTCAACGGAGCAATAAGAATTTACTTGGTTCTTAAAATAAAATTAGTGATTCCCTACTTTACCAATCACGTTTACCTCAGGAGTCACTGTGAATTAATTGTGCCTCCACTAAGTATAGAGATTTCACTTAAATCTCAAAGTCAAACTAGCGATTCCTTACTTTACCATGGACTATTACCTCAGGAATCACTTTGACTCATCTGTGCCTTCACCAAATATAGAAATCTTATTTAAATCTCAAAGTCAGACCAGTGATTCCTTCCTTTACCCAGACTTTACCTCAGGAATCACTTTTGTCTGTCTTTACTTCTATTTACTAGTCTCCTACAATACCCAATGTGTTTACCTCAGGGACTAGCATTGGGTTCCAAGTAATCTCCTACCAATTACCCTTTTTCTGTTACCTCAGAGATTACTCCCCTAACTCAACGCCAAATCAACTATGGTTATCTGGTATTCCACTCAGACCCAAAACTTTAAAGCTATGCTAAAGCTCTGGCAACCAGACTTTCCGAATCCCACCGCTGCCACCACTTTTTATGTGATGATGCGAACTGAATGAAATAACGCTCTCTGGTTCGCCCACCACCTATCTCCTACTGAGGCACTGTTCTCTTTGGTAGCGTGTTTCAATAGTTCAACAGAGGCCAAGCAGTATTTCAAAACATGAATAAAGTTTATTCGTAAAATATAAAATAAGTTATAAAATATAATTAAAGCTTTGTTTGTTTTCTTCCTTAGTTACAGAAGATCCTTACAACAATAATACTACAGTCACTCAGCCAACCTTATCTCCAATATTAAGGCCAAGATCTTCCTTAAAAACTACAGGCTTATACTGAGCCTCCCTTTCCTAGGCTCTGTCAAGCCTATCTAGTCCCTACTGGACTTCTCAGACCCTTCCCTGATCTATAACAATCCTATAAATGTTCCCTTAGGAACCCCAAGAGCACACCCTCCCTCCAAAGTTCAACTACCTCTTCTCAAACCTCCCCATAATTGCAAATAAGAATCCTTTTCACCAATAGAATCGAGAACTAAAAAGGTTCTTATGGAAAGGAAAAAAGCCCAGGGTAAAATGGAAGACGCTAATTGACTTTAAAGAAAATGGTGGACTTGGTCTTCTAGATTTAGAGACCTATTACCAGGCTAATGTTTTGTCGATCTTCACAGAATGGGCTAAACTAAGATATGATAAATTGTTAAATCTTGAAGGTGTCGATCTAAGGTTTGGTTTCCATGCTTACATTTGGTTTGAGAAGCACAAGATAGACCAAGAATTTGGGAAACATCTGTTAAGGAAAAACAAATTAGCAACTTGGCAAGAAATTAAAAAGCAATTCTATAGAGGGATTCCGGGGTGGGCTTCACCACACAAAGCTTTATTGAGAAATACAAATTACTCTAAGCACTGGTACTCTTATAAAGAATTAGTTAAAGTAAACAAAACATCTGAACAGTTAGAAATGAAAAACCAAGCGAAATTAATACCACACAAATAAGTAATACCTGGCTATTGTATTTTCAACTGAGTAGTAGATTTCAAACAGACTATAGACAAAATAACATCTGTCTCGAAAACAATGTCCTAGATAATCCATTACTGGACAATAAGCCAAAACAAAGGTTCTACAAAACATTACTAAAAAGGAAATTGGAAACAGATCTAATAAAAGATAACATGATTGTCTGGGCCCAGGATATCGGTAAAAGTATAGATATTGATTGCTGGCAAGCAGCCAGGAAAATTACTTATAAATGTACAAAATCTCAAAATATCAGAGATAATTACCACAAAATGGAACTGCGTTGGTATATCACACCTATCAAACTGCACAAAATATATAAAAACCAAAATCAACTATGTTGGAAATGTGTGAAAGACAACAGCTCTTGGATGCATGTGTGGTGGTTATGCCCTTTCATAAACAAATTCTGGAAATTCATTCATGATACTATCTGTGAAATATTCAACACAACATTTGAAATGTAACCAGAAATATACTTACTAAATATGTTAAACACATTAAATATCCGGATAAGGAACAAACATTATAAAATAATACTATTCATCATACCAACAGCTAGACTAACAATTGCCCAAAAATGGAGACAAAGAGAGGCCCCTTATCTGAGGAAGATTGGCTAATTAAAATGTCTGAAGCTAAAGAGATGGATAGGCTCTCTAATTCATTAGATGGAACAATGGAAGATGAAAATAAAAAGATGGATAGGTTCTCTAATTCATTAGATGGAACAATGGAAGATGACAATAAAGACTGGAAAATTTGGCACAACTTTTGTATGAAATGCGTTAGATCAAAGTAAAATATACAGATTAAATAATAATCTTTATAACTACTTGGAAGTCGTTTGGGTAAAAATTGATAATCAAACTAGACCTTACAATGTATTAAAAATCACTTAGAAAATATCATTTGATTTATTCTATGTTAAACTGGAAACATTGACGTTTATCAATAAGCAAACATGAAAATGTAAATATTGTTCATAGTGTACATATTATATGTTGTGTATGCATTATATGTATTGTTTGTGATCATTAAAGAATTTTTTTTTAAAAAAATCTCAGTCTCGTGGTTTGGATGTCCTCCTGGACTATTCTGAGACATGGATGGTCTCAGCAGTGGCCAGGAGTGCGTTTGCACAGCTAAATCTAGTGTGCCAGCTGTGCCCATTCCTTGAAATGTGAGATCTGGCTACAGTGACACATGCCTTGATTACACCCCCTCTGGACTACTGCAATGTACTCTACGTGGGGCTGCCTTTGGATACTGTCCAGAAACTTCAGTGGGTTCAAAACACTGCAGCCAGAATACTGACTGGGGCCAGTTGCAGGGAGAATATATCTAACGCCCTCATTGAAACAGCTTCACTGGCTACTGGTTTATTTCCAGGCACAATACAAAGTGCTGGTCATGACCTATAAAGTCCTGTACAGCTTAGATCCAGGCTATTTGAAAAACTGTATCTCCCCATACGAACCTGTTAGACCCAGAAGATTTTCACAAGAAGGCTTTGTTTCACTTCCGCCACCATCCCAGGCTTGCTTGGTGAGAACATGAGACAGAGCTTTCTCGGTGGCTGCTCCCACTCTCTAGAATTCCCTTCCACGGGAGGCTAAACTTGCCTCCTTCCTGCTGGCCTTTTGGCGGCAAGTAAAAATGTTTTTATTCAGGCAGTTTTTTTTAAAAAAAATCATGACAGGGTAACTTTTATATGGGGTATATTGTTTAGATTATGTACTTTTTAACTTAGGTAGTGTGTGTGTGCACGCAAAAGAAGCAGGTAAAGAGGGGGATGCAGGTGGAAAATAGCAGGGGAATAGACAGAGGAGGAGGCTTGGATATCTGCAAAAGTTCAAATTCGCACAGATCTCCTGAATGGATCCCCCGCGAATTCAGAGGGCTGACTGTTTATTTAGACTACACGACAATTCAATAACCAACCTACCCTGCAAAAACACACAACCTATCTTAACTGTCATAAAACCTCAGAAGAATAAACGCTAACTATATCAGTCAATTATTGATCAGTTTATTGTCCAACTTGACAACTGGGCAGCTATCTTATAACCTCACAGATCCATGTGCCTGGAAACCCATGAATCTACAGCCCTCCTCAGTCGTCCGGACTCTTCAACACAAGAGTTCATCAAATTTAGTAGCCTCGCAGCCTGGGGCTTCTCCGTAGCTGCTTGGCAGCCGCTATCCATTCTTTAGCTTCTTTGTAAGCCTGAATTCTGGGGATTCTCCGTAACTCTCGGACAGGCGCTACCCCCTGCTCAGCTTCTTTCTGGCCAAGTTTTCTTGTGCTTCTCTGTAATTCTTCGACAGCCCTCATCCCCTGCTCATCAATTCCATAGCCCGTGATGTTCTGTTTTTCCCCTTCATGGCTCTTGGTTTGTAGACATGGCTCTATTAGGCTGATGTCCCTCCGTGCAAGCTGCTGGGTCTGCACTTTGAGCATACGGCCCTCCAGCTCTTGTGCCACAAAGGCCCCTCTCCGTGCATGGGCCTGCTGGACTTTGCTATAGACGGAGCAGTGATAGCCACCTTGGATCAAAACACAGGGAGGCGCCTGGGAGCATGAGGCATACCTGGGTTCTCTGCAAGGCCCTAGGCTCTGCTGCATAAAAGAAAAAGGAAGAAAATGACAGAGTCATTGACCAGACATTTCAAACTGAGAGATACAGCAAGAGCTCGCAGAAAGAGCAAGGTGGGGGTCTGCATTCTCTCACAGCCCCATTGCCTGTTCCCAGAACTCAGACATGGACTCTGACACTGAGACAGAAGTGGCGGATGTACAAATGAAGCACTGGACATGCCAGGACAGTGATGGCGAACCTTTTTAGGCTGCGTGCCCCATAAGATTTTCTTTTTATGTCACTGCGCTCTAGGCGTGGGACATCCGCCCTTTAGGGGGCAGAGCAACAGGTCCTTGGAAGGTGGCAGTTGGACACGGTAGCCTCTGGCTCCCACCCTCCAGAGTTTGTCGGCTTGTGAGTGTCCCAAAGTGTCCCACACAGGCACTTACGAGTTTCCCAAATGGACCTTGGAGCATGGCAGTCGGAGTTTTTCGGCAAATGGGCCTTGGAGGACATGGCAGCTAGAGATTTTCGGCAAGAAGTTTGATGGCTTCTGACTATCCCTTTGGGACTATGCGTCACAGATAGATTATACAAAAAAGAGGGGGGATAATTTAACTGTAGAGGATGAATGGGCTGTTGTCTTGAAGTACTGGAGGGGAAATTAGAGACACAAAAGGAGTAACATCAGGTAGCGATGAGTCTAAATAGATTTTAAAAAATTAAAATAGGAAGTAAATTAAATGAACAATGGAAAGAAAATCCAAAGAGAAGAAACATGGGCATAAAGAGACAGGGCAGTCAAAGCGGTCTCAGACTGGGTTATTTCTGCAGAGTGTTTTAGACCTCCGTAAGCAGAACTAAAACTGTCATTCCGTTGATCATCAAACTGCATAATATTACTGTATATACGAAACAAACAATCAAAACAGGAGAGGAGCTTAAGTAAAAGAACATGAAATTGCAATGGATGATCCACTGGCCAATTAAAGAAAAAAATAAAGGGGATATTAAATGAATAGGATTTGCTTTGTATCATATGTGGTGGACCTGCGAGAAAATCATTTAATTTTGGATGCAAATTTATTAGGAAATTGAGGTTATTACAAATGAAAATATTCTATTGAAACCTGAAGTTTTCTTTTGTTGAATATGTTAGATGAAAAGCTGGGGGGGAAAATGTGGTAAAATTATGTTCTATATGCTATCAGCTGCGAGAATTGTGTATGCACCAGTTTGGAAAAAAGAGGAAAATCCAACTATTGAAAAATGGAGAACGAAACTGCTGGATCTCCTAGAACAGGATAAACTAGCAAGAAAATTGGAATTTGAAGAGAAGGACAAGTACTTAGAAGATAGGAATTCAATAATAAACTATTTATGTCAAAAAGGGGATTTAATCTGCTGAGTATGAAGTAAATATTTCTGTTATAAGACTGACAATCTAGGAAATTTGAATTGAAATAGATAAACATCTCTCTTTTGTTAAAGGGCTCTCTTTAAGAGAAAGTTATGAAGTAATAATGAAAAGGGATATGATTAACCCAATGGAAAAAAATCAGCCCGAGTAGTAAAGAAATCTGTAAGGCATTCTAAGTTTAAATGACAGAAAGGGAATGGATGTATCTGTATGATAGAGTGTTTGTAGTCAGTCAAGTTTTTTTCTGTCACGGGGTTGTCTGTTAGAGGTGTAGGGTTAGTCACTTCTGTAAAACTGGTTTTATGTACTTTTTCACCTTATTTGTCTATAGATATGTATTTTGTGTTTATGTTTTGTAATCGAGGAATTTGAATGATTGGAGATATATGCATCTTTTTATGGAAAAAAAATTATATGTTGAGCTCAAATAAAAATCATTTTTAAAAAAAGGATTTGAAGATAGAGAGAATGAAATACACAGACTAATATGGGCCCCAGAAAAGAAAAAGATCTGTAAAATATATAAGGTTCTTCTAAAAAGAGATTTAGAGACAGAAGAAATCAAGGGATACATGATAAGGGGTCCCCAGGAATTGGGTCATGATACAGATTTGGGGGGAAAATGGGAAACAGCAAGAAGAAAAACAGATACATTTGCTGCCTCACAGGATTGGAAAGAAACTACTAAAGTGCACATTCCTTCATCAGGAGTGAAGCTATCTACGGTGCTGACCTTTCCAGTCTCCAAAGATGGAGATGACAGATGCCAGCCACTGCTCACCTGCCTCTCTGGGTGGCCTTCCACACGTACGTGGGGGCGGCATGGGGTTTTCTCTTTGTACAGGCAATGCATGGTGCACATCATCAAAAGGCAAATGGCAACAATATTGGGCGCATTCAGGGTGCCTAAGCAGTTGTTCCATTGCCAGGACCATGAGATTGGTTTTTCCAAAGAATGATTTTCATTTCCTCCCTTGAACACAGCCAAGGGGCCTAAGAAGCTGTTCCATTGGCAGGATTGACAGAATGGTTCTTGAAGAAAAGGATCTTCACATTCTCCCCTGAACTCTATGCAGATGAAAGCCAGGACAAAAAACATGCCAGCCATGTCTCAACCGTAAGGCAGCCAAAGTCCAACTGCCTAGGTGTTTTGCAAACGTATGGCTCATGCAGCCCATGTGAGGCATTGTGACTTCGTATGACTTCAGGGCTATGCTAATCTGCCATTGTCTTGACAAAGGAGTGGGCTATAAATAAAAACTTATTATTATTATTATTATTATTATTATTATTATTACTTATTGGGTTATTCATAATCTGCCATAAAAATGATACAGCTGACATCCTAGCAATCAAAAAATATATGTGAGAGATGTAAGATGGTGTTTCCATAAGAATTTGTCCAGATAAGGCAATTGGGCTGATGAGGAAACCTTGAGACAATATATTTGTCATGCTTGGATTCTGTGTCTCCTCTTAAATTGTTATGGGAATCATGTGGCTCTCCCAATGTGGATGAACTGCAACTCCCAGCATTCCTTAGCATTGTCTGTGCTAGGATTTGCAGTCCAACTGTACCTGGAGTGCAGCATGAATCCCACCTTTGGTTTAAATGTATCCAGCAGATGCATTTGGCACTGTTACCAGCCTCAGTGTCAAAGGAAGGAATAGCAGAGAATACACGTGTTGCCATTAGCAGTAATTACTAATTGATATTCTTGAAATCCTTATACAGACGTTGACATTTTCTAAGCAGAACAGTCAAAAGGATGCACATGTTCCTGAGCCAGTAATTGGTCTATAGTTGTAAATCAAAACTATGATCTATGAACCTGAGCGTCCTAAATTAGATACAGATAGAGTTGTAATCTGTGTGCCTGCCTTCCATGTAAGCAGGCAAGATGTGTGTTTGTGCAATAAGAACCCCCAAGAATAGCTGTCGCTTTTGGGGCAGATGATGGTATCAGCATGGAGAGGAGACTATCTTTGGATAATGTGGATGTAAGCACCCAATAATATCACAGTGAGCCATTACCGCACCATTGCCTTACTTAACAATGATTATAAAATTTTTACTGCTATTTTAGCTGTTAGACTAAAGAAAATACTAGATGAATTAATCCACAAAGACCAATTTGTTTTTTTGACTAATAGACACATGAAAAATAATATAAGAACTGTTATTAACATGATAGAATACCAAGAGAAAGTTGCACATAAGAAATTTGCCACATATTTCATTGATGCAGAAAAATCATTTGACTCTTTGAAGTGGGAAAGGATATTTATAACATTCCAAAAAAGGGGTTTAGGTAGTAACTTTACCCATTGGGTTAAATGTATATACAGAGAACAAAGAGCACAATTAATAATTAATGGACAAACTTCTATGGAATTCAACTTGCATAAAGGGGTTAGGCAAGGTTGCCAGCTATCTCCTCCATTGTTTGTCCTGGTCTTAGAACTTCTGAATATCAAACTAAGGAATGATACGACTATAAAAGGAGTTAAAATTAACAAATATGAATATGAGCTTAAGGCTTATGCAGACGCCCGGTTTCATCCAAGACAACTTGGAGCTGGGAGGCAACAGCTCTCTCGATCACCTTGCTTAAAAAGGGCAGCAAGGAAATTGGTCGGTAGTTGTTCCTATCCAGGGGGTCGAGGGACGGTTTCTTCAGGGGGGACTTAACGGCCGCCTCCTTCAGACAAGATGGTATAGTGCCATCCCTAAGGGACGCATTGATTACATCCCAAAGGAATGTCCTCAATCCATCCCCTCCCTGGGCGACCAGCCAAGATGGACCTAGATCGAGAGAGTACGTCATCTTCCTCACACTTCCAAGGAGCTTGTCCACATCTTCCAGAAAACTCATCCAATAAAATCGCAGTAACTCATCAATGAACTCATCCAATAAAATCGCAGTAACGGAGTTGCTGGACACCTCACTTACAGATACTGGTAGAACATTGGCGTCTAAGTCGACCTTATCCAAGAAATTTTGTCTGCAAAGTGAGTGTTAAACACATCACAGCAGGCTGGTGTAGGGTGGCCACAGTCCCATGCAATGATGCCAAAGTGGCTTCACTTAGATGTTGTGTTCCGTGAGAAATGATGTGAAGGCCCAAGATTTCCACCTATGAAAGAATGTAAGGTGGGATCTTCTCTCCAATAGGAAAAAAGCATCTTTTATCCCAGGAGATTGTTTGTATCCAGACCACTTTTGTTGCTCTTTTCCTCCAACCTGTTTCTGTGCATGTTTTCCATCAAACTACAGGTAATCTCCAAAGGTAGCCCAAAACCACAGTTTCTCATTAATTTCTCCATCAGTAATCGGACTGTGGCCACCATTAATGGTTTCGGCCAAATCAGAGCCAGAGCTGTAGGCACAGCCATCATTCTAGGGACCGTTTGTACTGTAAACAAAAACACAGGGAAAGTTGATGTCTTCTCACAGGTACGTTCTTCTACTCTGGCTGATTGATGAAGGCATATATTGTTGAAGAATAATCTAGGTCCCAAAGCCTTGAACAATTTTCATAGTTTAAGTGACTTATAGTTGAGTATATACGGTAAATACTGAATTTACTTAAATAAAACTGTTCTAATTTGAACAATGATATTTCATTATAAAATGTTTAAAAATGAATATATATTTGCAAATGAAAATATGCACACTAAATAAACAATATATTTTTTTTCATATACTGCATTGAGGCGAGGCTGCAACATTTCCATGTACTTATTAAGGAGAGGCCCAGGGCTAAAAGGTTTGAGTACCACTGGTGTAGTGTGAAAGGCCACTTGTCTCATTCTTTTGGGGGCTGCTTGCAGCAATTTCTTTCAGTGCTAGGACACTCCCTATGGTCCACTTTAACTACCGTGTTTCCCCAAAAATAAGACAGTGTCTTACATTATTTTTTGCCTAACATGATGTTTAAAGTATGCTGTCTATAGAATTAAAAAAATTTAAAGCAGCCATTTAAAAGCAAAAAATGAAAGTAATACTCCACATTTAAAAAAGCATTTTTTTCCCTTGTAAAGTGATCATTTCCCAAGCAGCTTTTGGATCAAAAAAGGTCTTCACCTATTGAGGAAAGGATGGTGGGGAGGCAGCCAGTTTAGCCTCCCTTAGCCTAGGAGCCACCAGTAAGACGGTCCTCTTGTGTGTTCCTACCAAACATGCCTTTGAAGGTGGCAGGATTAAGAGAAGGGCCTCTCCTGACAAGTGCTAAGACAAGCTTAGTGGGGAGGATAGCCTAGGCCCAGCCTTTGTAGACCTTCATATGTCATAACCAGCACTTTGAATTGCACCTGGAAACAGAATGGCTGCCAATGGAGTTTTACCTCCTACAAGCTGTACATTTTATTCTGATCTCTAGCCTTTGCCTTCATTTCTCAGGATGAAATACAACTAGAAGTTGTTCAATTGAAAGCAGTACAAATTTTTGTTCCTTCCACCCAGCTGATAACAGGCACAAAGGTCAGTCCAGCAAATAATTTATTTTTATTTTTTTTTAATTTTTATCCTACCTTTCTCCCAAGTTGGGACCCAAGGCGGCTTACAACACATATACAGTGGTCCCCCGCCTTACGAATCCCCTGGGTTGCGAAAACCCTGGGATCCGAAAGGCGGCGGACCGGCAATGTATCCCCCGGGATACGAAATATCCCCCGGGATACGAAGAAAAAAAATCCGTGTGGCCCCTTTAAATGGCCGCGCGGTCCGTTGATTAAAGCGGTCCCCCGGGAAACGAAAGCTTCCGGGTTACGAAAGGTAATCCAGAACGGATTACCTTCGTAACCCGGGGGACCACTGTATAAAGTTCTTCTTCGTGGTCTCTGTGAATCACACAAATGGGTTATTTTGTGCCAGCACTTAGCTTCTTGGAGATTTTAAATGTGTTTTGACGGTAGCCCCACCCACTCTCCAACTGCTTTTATGAGTCAGTTTCCTGCCTAAAGCCTCAGTTCCTTCGGGAGGCTTTATCAGGTCACTGCCCTTTTCCTACTTTCAAGATTCTTTGAATGACACACCTCAAGTCTGAGGGCTCTGTAAGCCCTTCTTTCTGGATACCAACGTCCCTGTATAGCCTCACATTGTTGTGAGCCCTTTGCCCTTCATGTTGGATTCAATCCACCTTAGATTAGACAATGTCTGTATATCAGATTTTTAGCTTGCTATCTTCCAACAGCTGCTCACATTAGTGAGATTCTTTTATTCCATGCACATCACTCACCTATTCAGTAACTTTAGCATAATCTCCATTACCAACAAATCTGGGCTATCTAGGTCAGGGGTTTTCCCTGCCCTTAGTTTACACCTGCCATTTAATATGGACCACCAGAGTTTACCTACAGTCAGTGTGATATACGGTTAGCTAGCAAGCCTGTTTTTCTACCAATGCGCATGTTTCACCTGCATTGGTGACTGTTCCACTACGTCTCAATATTGGGTTTTCTACACCACTTTGTCGAGTCATTATATCAGAAGGACTGTGCGTCCTCATGTTTGCATGCCCTTGGGCTTGGTTTCCCAACTGGTGATTCCATTTGGGGTCAATATGCCGTTCTTGTGTGGCATGGCACTCCCACCTCCGCTGACCTTAGCTTTCTAGTCTAACCCATTTGTGTGATTCGTAGATGACCACTCGAAGAAATACCGTTACAGGTAAGTAACCTGTCCATATTAAAACATAGAGGAAGATATTATTTCATGCCACATCTCAAAAACCTCTGTGTGTAAACAGCTCCTCTGTAAAATTGGGGTGCAGAGACTGGAGGAATTTCAATGGGACTGACATCTTTTCCCTGAACCAGACTGGCACAGTAAGGTTTGATCTGTTTCTGTAGTGATGAAAGGATCAGGAGTGAAGGCTCAAATGTAATCATTGCAGGCATTTAAGGTCTCTTTATTACTACATAATTTAACTGCTATGGTTATATCCAGCAGAGTCCTGCGATTTGTACTTTATACAAATAGTATAAAGTACAGTGCTTACATTGACCTGTGAATAAGTATCTAGGGAAACACTGTAGTCCCCTGGCAGAGAATTCTAAATATCCCATGAAATTACAAACCTACAAGATAGAATCATGTCAATTAAAGTCAAATCAAAGTGTATAGTGCGAAAGACATTGAAATCTCTCTTTGCAGATGCCTGTTTATGTCATTGGACTGAGCAACATGCTATTACCTTTTTTTTTTGGAAATGCAAACCCAGCACTCACATTCCATTGGACAGTGAGCAAACAGGATGTCTTGAACCTCCTTCCTAGACACTCAGAGGTAATAATAATAATAATAATAATAATAATAATTTATATACCGCCTTTCCAAAAAAGATCAAAGCGGTTTACAAAAGTGGATAAACAAATACGCAAAATACATAGATGATTAACATAAGCAAATAAATTAAATATCTAAATAATATTTAGATGATATGAAGGGAGGGTCCTTTCCTTCAGGCAAGCCCTGATGGAGCTGGGCCTGCCTCTTCTCTCCCTCCCAAGCCGAAGGATGGCAGTTGGCATGGAGGGAGGGTCCTTTCCTTCAGGTAAGGAGCCCTCCCTTGTAAATAATGCACTTGAACACCTCATGGACATGCAGTATTCTGTCATAGGCAAGTGGATCAGGTCCAGCAGATTTCTTTGTCTTCAATAAAAGAGCAAGGAAAACGGTAATGCCTAGATCAGGAGTGGACAATTGTGACAGGGAAGGAGTTTATATATTATATATGCCAGATATTATATATGCCTTTCATAGCAAGAGTTGATTTAGCTAAAAAGTGGAAAACCAAAGAAGTACCAGAGATAGAAGCTTGACAGATGGACTTATTGGAAGTTATCAAAATGGACAAATTAACACAAATAATGAATAAAAAGCCCTTAGAACAAATAGAACAAGAATGGGAAACATTAATAACTTACTGCAAGAACAATTAGTTTTTGAAGGAAGATAAGATTTTCTATTATTAAAGCAACAAGAAAAGTCTAGGAGATCCCAAGTTAATATAAGTAAGACTAAGAGCACTGACAATATAAAGAAACTATATTCATTGTATAGAAGCTTAAAAGTATGAAGGAAACAAGGACCATCGGAACATGAGGAAGTCATTAAATTAGAAGAAAAAACAAAGTTCAAAATTCTCAAATATAAACAATTATCAGTTATTTAGGTTAACTTTGATGTAAAACTGACAAATAGTTAAACTATGAATATGTTGTAAATCAGGAAAAAACGTAAAATATTGAAAATAAAAATAAATATATAGAAAATAAAAGTTTTGCTCTAAGTATCCAATTAGTCACTCTTCTCTAACAGGTTTCTCTTCATCTTGTTCCGGAAATGAATTTTGGCGGGACAGTAATTACAAGGGCAGCTGGGAGAAGAAGCATTCGATTGAAGGTGCACACATTGGATCCAGCTGCTGGACAGTTTAAAGGAAATGTTACAGAAATTGCACATGAAGTACAAATATCAGTAAGTTCTTACCTCCACCTGCGATGGAGGTGGAAACATTCTGTAATACGGGTTGATTCTGTCTCACTGCTCCGAATAGGTGGGGAAAACAGACTGGAAGGAGTTGCCACCAGAGGGAGCAGTCTTTTTCCTGCCTCGGCTCTGAGTAGGCTGTGTTTTTCATTCTCTCCTCCTTCCTTTACTTTCCCTTAAAGACTTTAATATTTCTTCTAATATTTATTGTATTCTTCCTATATTCATGTTCTGTTCTCTCCTGCCTTGACAACTATCCCTTTGACTTTCTAATTGCTAAAGCAAAGCCAGGCAGGGAGAGAAGCTGCTTTACTGCGAGGCAACTGGGCCCAATTCAAGCATTAAAGAAGAAGACATCCCAGCTATGTTGGCTGAAGGGGTGAGAGCCCAGGTGCATACATGACTTTTGTATGAAATGCGTTAGATCAAAGTAAAATATACAGATTAAATAATAAGTTCTACTGCTGACTATAAAGTGTCAGCTATTTTCTTAAGCTCCCAGGGGTGGGGGAGGATTTGTTCCCTACCTCTGCCCCCCCCCAGCCTAGAGATTCCCTGTCCTGAAAGGGAGAGGATGAAAAGCTAGGGGCCGCGTGTTCTTGTACGGTGTGTGTGTGTTTGTGTGTGTTTAAGTTTAATTTCTTATGGAAATAATTAGATATTCCAACGCAAGCTTTGTTTGGACTTCCCAACTGCAGTATCCATGTGGTGGAACCAGGATATTTAGGTATAATAATAATAATAATAATAATAATAATGTTTATTTGTATTTCCCGCCACTCCCATTGGATGCTGGGAGAAGCCAGACCTCTTAAGCTACACAAGGCTTGGAGAGGTTTCATTTCCTGTAAGAAAGGAGGAGGAGGACGCTCTAGTCCATGTGCTTGGGTGAGATCTAATCTAATTTACACTTCAGCCCATTGCATTACTGGGAGCCATTGCTGTGAGAAGCCAGACCTCTTAAGCTACACAAGGCTTGGAGAGGCACGCGCCTAACGGTGCACAAATTTTGATTTTTCTTATCTAGTCAAGGAGAAGTCACAGCAGACTGGAGGAGGGCAAACGTTGTCCCCATCTTCAAAAAGGGAAAAAAAGAGGATCCCAACAATTATCGTCCAGTTAGTCTGACATCAATACCAGGAAAGATTCTAGTGCAGATCATTAAGCAGAGAGTCTGTGAACATTTAGAAGGGAATGCCATAATCACAAAAAGTCAACATGGGTTTCAGAGAAACAAGTCATGCCAAACGAATCTGATCTCTTTTTTTGATAAAATTACCAGCTTGGTAGATGAAGGGAATGCTGTGGATATAGTATACCTCGATTTCAGTAAGGCCTTTGACAAGGTTCCCACGACATTCTTGCAAACAAGCTTGCAAAATGTGGGATAGACAAGTTAACTGTTACATGGATTTTTAATTGGTTGAGTGGCCGAACTCAAAGGGTGCTCAACAATGGCTCCTTTTCATCCTGGAGAGAAGTGTGTAGTGTGAAAGACATTGAAATCTCTCTTGGCAGATGCCTGTTCATGTCATTGGACTGAGCAACAAGCTATTACCTTTTTTTTTGGAAATGCAAACCCTGCACTCACATTCCATTGGACAGTGAGCAAACAGGATGTCTTGAACCTCCTTCCTAGACACTCAGAGGTAAGGAGCCCTCCCAATATCTGGATAAGGAGCAAACATTATAAAATAATACTATTCATCATACCAACAGCTAGACTAACAATTGCCCAAAAATGGAGACAAAGAGAGGCCCCATCTGAGGAAGATTGGCTAATTAAAATGTCCGAAGCTAAAGAGATGGATAGGCTCTCTAATTCATTAGATGGAACAATGGAAGATGACAATAAAGATTGGAAAATTTGGCACAACCTTTGTATGAAATGCGTTAGACCAAAGTAAAATATACAGATTAAATAATAATGTTTATAACTACTTGGAAGTCGTTTAGGTAAAAATTGATAATCAAACTAGACCTTACAATGTACTAAAAATCACTTAGAAAATATCATTTGATTTATTCTATGTTTAACTGGAAACATTGACGTTTATCAATAAGCAAACATGTAAATGTAAATATTGTACATAGTGTACATATTATATGTTGTGTATGTATTTTTTGTGATCATTCAAGAAAATCTTTTTTAAAAAATCTCAGTCTCGTGTGCCAGCTGTGCCCATTCCTTGAAATGTGAGATCTGGCTACAGTGACACATGCCTTGATTACATTCCCTCTGGACTACTGCAATGTACTCTACGTGGGGCTGCCTTTGGATACTGTCCAGAAACTTCAGTGGGTTCAAAACACTGCTGCCAGAATGCTGACTGGGGCCAGTTGCAGGGAGCATATATATAACGCCCTCATTGAAACAGCTTCACTGGCTACTGGTTTATTTCCAGGCACAATACAAAGTGCTGGTCATGACCTATAAAGTCCTGTACAGCTTAGATCCAGGCTATTTGAAAAACTGTATCTCCCCATACGAACCTGTTAGACCCAGAAGATTTTCACAAGAAGGCTTTGTTTCACTTCCGCCACCATCCCAGGCTTGCTTGGTGAGAACATGAGACAGAGCTTTCTCGGTGGCTGCTCCCACTCTCTAGAATTCCCTTCCACGGGAGGCTAAAGTTGCCTCCTTCCTGCTGGCCTTTTGGCGGCAAGTAAAAATGTTTTTATTCAGGCAGAGTTTTTTAAAAAAAATCATGACAGGGTAACTTTTATATGGGGTATATTGTTTAGATTATGTACTTTTTAACTTAGGTAGTGTGTGTGTGCGCGCAAAAGAAGCAGGTAAAGAGGGGGATGCAGGTGGAAAATAGCAGGGGAATAGACAGAGGAGGAGGCTTGGATATCTGCAAAAGTTCAAATTCGCACGGATCTCCAGAATGGATCCCCCGCGAATTCAGAGGGCTGACTGTTTATTTAGACTACACATCAATTCAATAACCAACCTACCCTGCAAAAACACACAACCTATCTTAACTGTCATAAAACCTCAGAAGAATGAACGCTAACTATATCAGTCAATTATTGATCAGTTTATTGTCCAACTTGACAACTGGGCAGCTATCTTATAACCTCACAGATCCATGTGCCTGGAAACCCAGGAATCTACAGCCCTCCTCAGTCGTCCGGACTCTTCAACACAAGAGTTCATCAAATTTAGTAGCCTCGCAGCCTGGGGCTTCTCCATAGCTGCTTGGCAGCTGCTATCCATTCCTCGGCCTCTTTGTAAGCCTGAATTCTGGGGATTCTCCGTAACTCTAGGACAGGCGCTACCCCCTGCTCAGCTTCTTTCTGTCCTCAATTTCTTGTGTTTCTTCGTAATTCTTTGACAGCCTTCATCACCTGCTCATCAATTCCATAGACCATGATGTTCTGTTTTTCCCCTTCATGGCTCTTGGTTTGTAGACATGGCTCTATTAGGCTGATGTCCCTCCGGGCAAGCTGCTGGGTCTGCACTTTGAGCATACGGCCCTCCAGCTTTTGCGCCACAAAGACCCTTCTCTGTGCATGGGCTTGCTGGATTTCGCTATAGACAGAGCAGTGATAGCCACCTTGGATCAAAACACAGGGAGGTGCCTGGGAGCATGAGGCATACCTGGGTTCTCTGCAAGGCCCTAGGCTCTGCTGCATAAAAGAAAAAGGGAGAAAATAACAGTCATTGATAGACATTTCAAGCTGAGAGATACAGCAAGAGCTGACAGAAAGAGCACGGTGTGGGTCAGCATTCTCTCTCAGCCCCATTGCCTGCTCCCAGAACTCAGACATGGACTCTGACACTGAGACAGAAGTGGTGGATGTGCAAATGAAGCACTGGACATGCCAGGACAGTGATGACGAACCTTTTTGGGCTGCGTGCCCCATAAGATTTTCTTTTTATGTCACTGCGCTCTAGGCGTGGGACATCCGCACTTTAGGGGGCAGAGCAACAGGTCCTTGGAGGATGGCAGTCGGACACGGTAGCCTCTGGCTCCCACCCTCCGGAGTTTGTCGGCTTGTGAGTGTCCCAAAGTGTCCCACACAGGCACTTACGAGTTTCCCAAATGGACCTTAGAGCATGGCAGTCGGAGTTTTTCGGCAAATGGGCCTTGGAGGACATGGCAGCTAGAGATTCTTGGCAAGAAGTTTGACGGCTTCTGACTATCCCTTTGGGATTATGCCTCACAGATAGATTATATAAAAAAGGGGGGGGGGAATAATTTAACTATAGAGGATGAATGGGCTGTTGTCTTGAAGTACGGGGGGGGGGAATTAGAGACACAAAAGGAGTAACATCAGGTAGCGATGAGTCTAAATAGATTTAAAAAAATTAAAATAGGAAGTAAATTAAATGAACAATGGAAAGAAAATCCAAAGAGAAGAAACATGGGCATAAAGAGACAGGGCAGTCAAAGCGGTCTCAGACTGGGTTATTTCTGCAGAGTGTTTTAGACCTCCGTAAGCAGAACTAAAACTGTCATTCCGTTGATCATCAAACTGCATAATATTACTGTATATATGAAACAAACAATCAAAACAGGAGAGGAGCTTAAGTAAAAGAACATGAAATTGCAATGGATGATCCACTGGCCAATTAAAGAAAAAAATAAAGGGGATATTAAATGAATAGGATTTGCTTTGTATCATATGTGGTGGACCTGCGAAAAAGTATTTAATTTTGGATGCAAATTTATTAGGAAATTAAGGTTATTACAAATGAAAATATTCTATTGAAACCTGAAGTTTTCTTTTGTTGAATATGTTAGATGAAAATCTGGGGGGGGGGGGAATGTGGTAAAATTATGTTCTATATGCTATCAGCTGCGAGAATTGTGTTGGCACAAGTTTGGAAGAAAGAGGAAAATCAAACTATTGAAAAATGGAGAACGAAACTGCTGGATCTCCTAGAACAGGATAAACTAGCAAGAAAATTGGAATTTGAAGAGAAGGACAAGTACTTAGAAGACAGGAATTCAATAATAAACTATTTATGTCAAAAAGAGGATTTAATCTGCTGAGTATGAAGTAAATATTTCTATTATAAGACTGAAAATCTAGGAAATTTGATTTGTAATAGATGAACATCTATTTTATGTTAAAGGGTTCTCCTTAAGAGAAAGTTACGAAGTAATAATGAAAAGGGATATGATTAATCTAATCGAAAAAATCAGTCCAAGTAGTAAAGAAATCTGTAAGGCATTCTAAGTTTAAATGACAGGAAGGGAATGGATGTATCTGTATGATAGAGTGTTTGTAGTCAGTCAAGTTTTTTTCTGTCACGGGGTTGTCTGTTAGAGGTGTAGGGTTAGTCACTTCTGTAAAACTGGTTTTATGTGCTTTTTCACCTGATTTGTCTATAGATATGTATTTTGTGTGTATGTTTTGTAATCCAGGAATTTGAATGATTGGAGATATATGCATCTTTTTATGGAAAAAAAAATTATATGTTGAGCTCAAATAAAAATCATTTTTTTAAAAAAAGGATTTGAAGATAGAGAGAATGAAATACACAGACTAATATGGGCCCTAGAAAAGAAAAAGATCTGTAAAATATATAAGGTTCTTCTAAAAAGAGATTTAGAGACAGAAGAAATCAAGGGATACATGATAAGGGGTCCCCAGGAATTGGGTCATGATACAGATTTGGGGGGGAAATGGGAAACAGCAAGAAGAAAAACAAATACATTTGCTGCCTCACAGGATTGGAAAGAAACTACTAAAGTGCACATTCCTTCATCAGGAGTGAAGCTATCTACGGTGCTGACCTTTCCAGTCTCCAAAGATGGAGATGACAGATGCCAGCCACTGCTCACCTGCCTCTCTGGGTGGCCTTCCACACGTACGTGGGGGCGGCATGGGGTTTTCCCTTTGTACAGGCAATGCATGGTGTACATCATCAAAAGGCAAATGGCAACAATATTGGGCACATTCAAGGTGCCTAAGCAGCTGGTCCATTGAAAGGACCACGAGGGCTGAAAGAATGATTGTTTTAAAAACAGATCTTCATTTCCTTCCTTGAACATAGGAAAGGAGTCCAAGAAGCTCTTCCACAGGCAGGATGGACAGAATGGTTCTTCTAGGGAAGGATCTTCACATCCTCCACTGAACACTATGCAGATGAAAGCCAGGACAAAAAACATGCCAGCCATGTCTCAACCGTAGGGCAGCCAAAGTCCAACTGCCTGGGTGTTTTGCAAACGTATGGCTCATGCAGCCCACGTGAGGCATTGTGACTTCGTATGACTTCAGGGCTATGCTAATCTGCCATTGTTGGCTCAACCCCTTTGGTCTCCAGCCCCATGGCTCCAAGGATAGCCTATTGTTATTTTTATTTATTTATTTCTTGCAAAGCTCAGACATCATTTCTATTTGCAGTCAGCCAAACATTAAGCTATCATACTAAGTAAAAACATACCTTAATGCATATTAATGTATCTGAGACAGATCAGTTATTTGTAAAAATAGTACATTAAACATCATAACAACCAGACAGCCATCAGTGAACTAGTGAGGATAGCAAAATTCAAAAACGTAGGCACTTTCTCAGGGGCTGAGGTCTTAGAGCCCCAGGGCAAAATGAAATAAAATGAAATAATCAAAGGAGACTCAAGAAAGTAGACTGATAATAGATGTATCATAGGATGTATTGCTTTAGTGCCCTTTATAATAACACCAAGGAAAAGAAACATGCAAAATTGACTCTACTTTCTTAGGCTAGTGTAATAGAATGAAGAGTGCGCAAGACTCTCAAGTATTCTGCCTTAGCAGTTGTTGGTCACATACAAAAGAAAAATAATGCTAAATAATTAAGAAATAAGAGCCATCATGATGCAGGGATTTGAGCACTGGACTATGACCCTGGAGACCAGGGTTCGAATCCCCACTTAGTCAGAGAAACCCACTGGGTGACTTTGGGCAAGTTGAATGCTCTCAGCTTCAGATGATGACAAAGGCAAACCCACTCTGAACAAATCTTGCCAGGAAAACCCCATGATAGGGTTGCCTTAGGTTGGTCATAAAACAGAAATGACTTGAATGCACACAACAACATGGACTGTGTGTGCCTATGTGCCTACAAGTTGCTTGCCAACGTATGGTGGCTCCATGATTTTCATTGTTTTTTCTTAAGCAAGGAATACTCTGAGGTGGTTTTGCCAGTTCCTTTCCCTGAAATGCGTTACTACTTTTAAAAAATGATAGGCACACATTAGTTAGGTGCACAAGTACCTTTTCATCACAAGAGGGTAGTGATATGCAGCCTTTTTCTCTACTATGTTTTTCCCTGGAAATACTTAAATATGTTTCTGTGCTTACCCTGGAAAAAATGTCTTCTCTTAAATTGTTGTGGGAATCATGTGGCCCTGCAAATGTGGATGAATTGCAACGCCCAGAATTCCTTAGCATTGTTTGTGTTAGGATTTGCAGTCCAACTGCACCTGGAGTGCAGCATGAATCCTTTGGCTTAAATGCATCCAGCAGATGCACTTGGCACTATTACCATCCTCAATGTCAAATGAAGGAATAGCAAAAAAGACAAGTGTTGCCATTAGCTAGCATCTGTGGCTGGCATCGCCAAAAATGCTGGCATGGAAGTGAGTGCACTATATATACTATGTGACCCTTGATTGAGAGGAGATGATTTGCATGTTAATCTCTGTGTTGGTCTCTTGTTGAATGGTAAGGCCAGGGTCAGGGGCTTTCCCACCAGACAATGGATCACTAATTAAATAGACACAAATCCTCCTTGCATATCCTCCCACCCTGGGGCTAATGGATGGTAATGTGTAATATGGAATAGATATATATGTTGATTGGACGGTTGTTTATTTGCTTTCTGTGTATATTTTACAAAATTTAAATTTAAAAAATATTCCTACAGACATAAGCCTCAATAAGATTCTGCTTGATTTTTAAAATTTTCTAAGGAAAGCAACGATGCTATGGTCCACATGCTTTTGTGGTTTTCCTGGCACCCAGGCCTTTTCTGAATCCTCAAACCCTTTTGCCAAACTCCTAAAAGTCGCAATGAACAGCTATTCTGCATAAAAAGTACAGACCCTTTCTATTCTGTATAAAAAGTATATAAAAAACTTTCCTAAAAGTTGCTTTTAGTGCCTGTACTGCAGCCACTCAATCAAAGGCATAAGGTTGTGAGTTCAATACCAGCAAAAGGGTTCAAGCGTGACTCAGGCTTGCATCCTTCCGAGGTTGCTAAAATGAGTACCCAGATTGTTGGGGGCAATTTGGGTGGATGAGTGATAGATGGTGTGTGTGTGCATGCATGCACACATATCTTTAAGTCACCTTTAAGTATGGTGAGCCCATGAATTTTATACAATTTTCTTAGGCAAGGAATACTTAAGAGGAGGTTTTTCCATTCCTTCCTCTAGTACAGTGTATAACTTCACATACACAAACACACATCCCTAGGCTTACCTAACCATGCTCAAAGCTTCTGAAATTTTAATGTTCATCTAGAACCTGCCACATTAATTTATTGTAATATGTGCCTGTTGATATTTGATTTTATAATTATTTTATTAGTATTTGGGGTCCATCTTCATATGGCTCCTCCTTGCAGGTGTCATTCATTCCCTCATTTCTCTTGCATAAATTTTGAGTGCATTGCCTCCAGCGTCTTTTTATTTCTTCGTTTTCCCTTATTATGCATACTAATATTATAACTGTAACTTCATTATTCTTACTGTTTCCCACCTTGTGGTCTCTTCCAACTCTAAATTTCTATGATTCTATGATTCTATGATTCTATGTCACTTAAACTTTGGTGGTGGCTTTAGACCAAACAAACTGGATGGTGGAATTGTGGATATGGGGGGCTGTAAGTATAAAAATGAAAACCAGAATGGATTCCACCCTTGGAATCTGCTGGACTTCAAGGTTTGCTTTTTCAAAACCGTGGATGCTTAAATTTGAGGCTAGAAAGTAGAAAGTAAAAAATTGAACCTATAGCTATGTTATAGCGAAATAAAAAGTACCAAAGTACTTATAACTAACGTTACCTAACTGTTGTAGTTGCTTGTAACTATTTATATAACTACTTAACAAAGGTCACCACACTACATAACTATAGTTATTTAACTACTTATTGTGCATTTAAGGGGACTTGTCTAGCCTTGGAGTTTGGTATCCACGGGATGTATGTATGTCCTGGAACCAAACCCCAGCACATGTATGTATGTCCTGGAACCAAACCCCAGCACATACAAAGAGCTTACTGCATATTTATTTTTATTTTTACTTCCATATATATATATTTAAATCAGGGGTCAGGAACACTCCCTTGTTGAAAAAGGCAAAATCCAGGTTGGCTTTTTGGAAGTATGTCAAAACAACCAAACTACTTAGAACTAAAATTACCTGTGCTAACTACGTATAAGTATTTCTATAACTATGTATGAAAGTTACCTAACTACATGACTATAGTTACTGAACTATATAATTAGCTATTTAACCACTTAACAATAGTTACTCAACTATTGCAATTACTCATAAGTAGTTACAAGTAGTTATTGAACTGTGTAGCTATAGTTACTTCACTCTATATCTAATTCTAAAAAAACCCACGAAAGTAAAAATAAAAAGAATGGTGGAATTGTAGTTATGGGGGACTGTTAAGTATAAAAATGAAAATGAAAATGGTTAGATTCATAGTCAGTGAAGCACCCACAGTTTGAAAATAATTTTAAATATTTCCAGAAAACAATCTTTGATCTTATCATTGTGTATTTAAGGGGACTTGACTAGCTTTGGAGTTTGGTATCTACGGGGTGTGTGTGTGTCCTGGAACCAAACCCCAGCACATACAAAGAGCCTGTTGCATATTTATTTTTATTTTTGCTCCCACATAGTTTTTTATCTTTAGTGTCTAGCATATTTCCTAGTCTAGCAATCTCTGTGTATAAATCTTCAGTTTTTATCTTCTGGTTATCCTGTAGACTTTCATTAACCTTTTGAAGCAGATCTTTATTTTTCTGTTTAAAGTCAGCTAATTGGTTTTGTAAACTTTTTATTTTCTTTTATTAAGGCTTGTTTTTCCTTGTCCTTTTGAATGACCTTCTCTTTAAAAACATCCAGTTTTTTCTGTTAGGTCACTGTATTTCTTTACAGCTTTTGTTCAGTTTGTGAAAGCTTTTTACAGAGTTCCTTAATTACAAGGTCTTTTTCTTGAATTATACTCTTCATATTTTCAATCTGTTTTAACTTCCTTGGTGTAGCCACCATGTTCTGTCTCATTTGACTCTCAGACTGCTTGCTGCTGGTTTTCGTTTCCATGGTAACCTGGTCTTCAGGCCTCTGCCTCTGAGAGAAATTTCCCTCAAAATGCAGGCCTTAAAATGGCCTTTCTTTTCATTGTCATTTTGTTTAGTAAAATTATTCTGAATGTGTCCTTTTTGTCCACAGTCGCAACAACTTTTACTGTCAATGTCTTTTCTATTTGGCTGACTCTCTTCAAACCAGTCACTTTTCTTATTTACCTCAGAGTCACACTCTCTCAGCCCACAACTTTTCCCCTCAGCCTCATTGCTATCTTGGTGCCAGGGTTTAACATCTTCTCCCTTACCAGACTTCTCATTTGGAGCTTCCCAGTTTTTAGGGGCTTTCTTATCACAAAACTGTGTTTTAATTTTTGTTATCTTTTCCTCATATACTTTTTCTAATAAATCTTTGCTCTGTTTCAGTTCTCTCAACTGTTTTTAAGCTGCATTTCTCTTTGCTGCCCCTCATATTCTTTTCAATTCCTTCTCATGTTGCCATTCTTTTTCTTTCATTTCTATCTGATATTTCACAATATGAGTAAGTCTAGAGGCTAAACTGTTTAATAACTCTATTGACTTCATTTTTAGGTCATGCATTTCTTCGTTACGAGCTCTCTCATTTTCCAGTTTTTTCATTTTCATGTCATGAGCACTCTCGATTCTAGCCATTTCCATTTCCCTCTCTCTTTCAATCTTGGCCATTTCTATTCTTTCATTTCCATTTCTTCTCTAACCTCCTCTTCCTCCACCATTTTAACCGCTGCTGGGTTTTTGACTTTCTGAGGAGGCATGTTAGCAGTATTTCCTTACAAATACCCCAAACTTTTACCTCAGGAAATACTTTTATTTTGCTTTGCCTCAACTGTGAGCAATAAGCATTCACTTGGATCTTGAAAACAAATTAGTGATTCCGTACTTTACCAACAATGTTTACCTCAGGAATCACTGTGAATTAACTGTGCCTCCACTAAGTATAGAGATTTCACTTAAATCTGAAGGTCAAACCAGTGATTCCTTACTTTACCACAGACTATTACCTCAGGAATCACCTTGACTTAACTGTGCCTTTACTAAATACAGAGATCTTATTTGAATCTCAAAGTCAGACCAGTGATTCCTTGTCTGTCTGTACTTCTATCTACTAGTCTCCTACAATTACCCAAGGCATTTATCTCAGAGACTAGTGTTTAAAATAAGTGTGGCATGGTTGAGTTCCAAGTAATCTCTTACTAAGTACCCTTTTCTATTACCTCAGAGATTACTTCCCTGACTCAACGCCAAATCAACTATGGGTATCTGGTATTTCACTCAGACCCCAAACACTTCAGCACAGCTCTGGCAACCGGACTTTTCGTATCCCACCACTGCCACCAAATTATGTGACGAACACTTTCTTGTTTGCCCCTATGTTTTCTTGATGACAGAACCCTGGGCTTTTTAGATCCCACTGCTGCCACCAATGTATATGTGTGGTGAACTCTCAGTCCCTCAGTTCACCCACAACCTATTCTACACTAAGGCACTAATATTTGGTAGTGTGTCTTAATATTCACATGGAGGCCAAGTTGTATTCCAAAACATGAGTAAGAGTTTATTTGTAAAATACAAAAATAAACTATATAGAATACTTAAAGCTGTTAATCATCTTCTTGCTTAGTTACAGAAGGTTCCTTAAAGTATTAATATCATAACAGCCACTCAGGCAATCTATTCTCCAAGACCAAGGCCAAAATCTTTCTTTAAAACTACAGGCTTGTTCTGAGCCTCTCTCCATTAGACTCCCTCAGGCCCATCCAGTCCCTCTCTGGACTCTTCAGACCCTTTCCTGGTCTCCAAACCAACCTAAAATGTTCCCTCAGGAACCCTAAGAGTACACCCTCCCTTGATGTGACTCTTTTCTTCAAAACTCAAACTAACTAACCCCCTTTTCACTCTCTGCCAAGGCTCTTTTATAGCCCTGCCCAGCCTCTTCTCATTGGCTGGTCTCATCTTGCTCTGGGATTGGCTGATAGTTGGCCTGTTCACTACAGATGTGGAGAAAGTGGAGCATGTCCAAAGGAGAGCAACTATGGTAAAGGGTCTGGAAATCATGCCCTATGAGAAGCGACTTAGGGAGCTGGGGGTGTTTAGCCTGGAGAAGAGAAGGTTAAGAGGTGATATGATAGCCATGTTTAAATACTTGAAGGGATGTCATATTGAGGAAGGAGCAAGCTTGTTTTCTGCTGCTCCACCAGAGACTAGAACGCAGAACAATGGATGCAAACTGCAGGAAAAGAGATTCCACTTCAACATTAGGAATAACTTCCTGACATTTGTAGCTCCTCCGGTGCAGTTCAATGGTCAGTGTCTGTCGGACACTGAATTGCACTGGAGGACCTAGAGAGGTGTCCTCTCTGGTAAAAACATGGTGTTTTTGTTATTTGTGGTTATTCCATATTCACTGGGGTCTTGTGAATATGGAGGGGACAAGTGTACTTGCACTTTTACATGCTTTTGAACTGATAGGATGGCAGAAGCTGGGACTAGTGATGGGGAACTCACTCCGTCATGCGGCGCTTGGCTCTCAAACTGCCAACCTTCTAATCTTGCAATTGCCAGAGTCAGCATCTTAATCACTGGGCCACCATGTCCCTTTATTACTGCAACAAAAGGGAAAACCTTTAGCTTTATACACAGTTCACCGATTAATTATCATGGTAAGAATTCAGCATGTATATATGCGTTTTTATTTCATTTTATTTTAAATAATCACAGAATTAGCATCATGATTAAAAAATTCAATATGTATATCAAGTAGCATTTTTACAAACATTAATCTTAGAGGTCATGCATATTTAGTATAAACAGAAAAAAACTGCAAATATTATTTTATTAACACTGGGATTTCCTTTTATCAAGTTTTCATAAGACAATACTGCACTTAATTATTCTGCAAAAATATATATATTCTAATTTTCTGGACAGCTGCCACAAAAATGTTGTGACATTAATTTGTTTTTCTGGACCAACATAAGAAACTTCGCAAGGGAACCATATAATGAATGGGCTATACTTTCAGCTGATTCTTATTCACATAGACATAAATACTGATTTCGGTATATTTACCATCCAAATAAGGAGCTGGCATTGTCTAAAATTATTTCAGGGTTGCCAGATCTCAGGGCTGGCCCTGAGTCTCTAGTTCACATGAGTTATCTACAAACAGGAGACATAGGAGCAGAACAAATGGGCAGGAAAAAGCAGCTGGAATCTGCTTTTTCCTACAGCGGTTCAAAACCCCGCTGTCTGCACCAGCTGCTCCCAAGGCAGCCCAAATGCTCATGGCTTGTCCCCCATAGTGCAGTGTCAAGCCATGCCACTGGGTAATGTTTTTTTGTTGCCTCCCCAACATCTACATGCACTATCGCACAAACACGCCACTGGCAACTGCCTGCTGCCTACATGCAAACCCATTGGATGGCCGCTCCTTTGAATGGCCAAAGAGTCACACCTGTGATCCTCCATTGGTACAGGGCATAGGAGCATCATTATGCCCCATAAAACACTGGCAAAAAAACAATAATGGCCTCCCCCTGCATTCCCCCTTCACCCCCCTTTTCCCCATGCACCCTCTTGAACTGTCTGTTTTGGCCATGGTGTAATTACATCCATTGAAGATGTCACACTTTCACTTTTTTTGCATTGCCACCTGAATGCTTGGATATGCCAGCTCCATCCTTTATTTAATGCAGATCTGCACCAGTGTGTTTATATTCAGCTTTAGGAATAGGGTTAGGATGGATCACTCCTTCAGAACCACTTTTGCATTGGGGTGTCTATATGCAGGGTTGAAGGTGTGCATTTTCCAGGTTAAGTTGGGATATCCTGGGTTCTTTTTGTTCCAGTTTTTAGTCCCAGAGCATGGCTTCAATCCAGTTTCCGCTCGCTTTTGATGCATGCATCATCTAAATGCCCCAGCCTTAAAGCACTTTGAAATCATTTTATTTGACCCGTGTGTTTCACCCCCAAAACAGAAATTCTCCTGCTCTGGTGGGCTCGGCTCTAGACTGGAGGAGAGGGCTACGTGCAAATCTCCAGCCCAGCAAGGAGAGTAGCAGCTTACTACAGTGGCTTGCAAATGCTCTTCAGCGGGTCTATGTATTTACCTACTATGTATCCTCCTTCCCTTCCAATTGTAGCACCAGGGCTCCTACTCCTCTTGGCTTTGCATCCACCTTCAGACTAGACACAAGTGGGCTACACAAAATATTTCTTATCCTGTCATTTCATCTTGATGTGGAAACAAACCCTTTAGCTAAGATTTCTCTCTTAATTACCAAACAGTGAAATATATTCTGTCACTCTTTTCCTCTTCCCCACTCCCCACCCCTCTGTGATTGAATAACAAGCTAGCAGTACATAATGCGTAGCACATAATATCATCAGAGACCATTTCTAGGCATCAGATTTTGGCGCGGAAACTTCTGGGCCTGGGACAATCCTGAATTGGGAGCCTCATGAATAGCAATACAATGAAAGTTCATGAAACTACACCTGGTTGGCTTTAAATATAGAAACTGGATGTTATAAACACATTCCAAGTCCAAGCCACATCTTTACCAATTATTATTTATTAGCTTTTAATTTATCTCAGAATATGCACTTCTGTTTTTATTCATTCTTTACTGACCAGGAACTATTTCAGCTTGTTCTAAATTTGAAAAATCAAAATCTGTAGGTGGTTTCAGGATGTTCTCAACTTCTGTTAGCCTTGTTTTCAGCTTTTGCTGGGCAGCGTCATATTCAGCTAAGAGCCTGGCAAATCTTACCTGTAAATTATCTAGCATTATTTCTATGTGGTTAACTTTTTCCTCTATATCTTTAGGATCTCTTCCTCCACTCGCAGCTTCTAAATCAAGTAATCCATCTTTCATGAGGATTTGTTTTCCCTTCTCTTCCAGCATGGCTTTTGCATCTGGATATTCTGTTAGAGCTTCCATTAGATCATCTTTATATAGACAAAACAAATCTGAATAGCCAATACTTCTAATGTTGGCTGTCCTCCGATTTCCAGCTTTGCTACCTTTAATGTTAAGAATGCTGATCTCACCAAAATAGCTTCCATCACTTAGGACAACATACTGAGTGACTCCGTCGTCAGCTACCACTGCAAGTCTGCCTTCTTTGATAATGTACATTTCTCGCCCAATGTCACCTTTCCGGCAGACATAATCTCCAGGACTGTATACCTGAGGCTGTAGTTTTAAGACTAGCTCAACCAACAAACCAGCTTCACAATCTGCAAAAATTCGGACTTTCTTTAATGTTTCCAGATGAACATTAATGGCAATTTCTGCTCGTAATTTATCTGGAAGAAACTTCAAGACTTTTCTTTCATCCACTGCCTTCTTATTTGTCCACAAATAATCAAACCACTTGATAACTCTTTTTTCTAAGTCTTTGCTCACATTCCGAAACTGCATGTACTGTTTGATAGCATCAATCCTTGCTTGAAATTCTTCTCTTGCAGCATTCATGTTAGAGATCATAGAACCAATATTACCAACAATAGTAGCAAAAATTAATACACCAACTAAGAAGTCAACAACAACAAATAAATATTCTACATCTCTCACAGGAGGAGGCGTTTCACCAATAGTTGTCAGAGTCAGTGTTGACCAGTAGAGACTATATACATATTTTCTAGCAAGCCGGCCAAATTCAGGATGAGTAATGTTGGGATAGACCCATGTGTCTGTACCGAAGCCAATGGCTTTAGAGATTGAGAAGTAGATACATGCATTCCAATGTATAATAATTATAATATACATGACAAGATTAGAGATCCTGAAGATATTTGGGTAGCTTGTTCTTGTTTCCGTTTGCTGGAAGAATTCAAACAAACGAGATATTCTAAGTAATCTGTTTATTCGTATTTCTGGGTAGTTCAAACCGAATTTGAAATAAAGTAGATCAGTTGGTATGATGGAAAGTACATCTAATTTAAATTGAATTGTTCCTTTATATCTTTTCTTAAGTTTAATTTCTTCTTTCACCAACAAACCTTGTTCCAGGTACCCTAAAATAAAGTGTAAAAAAAACCTTCTTGATGTTTTCCTTTGTTAAATTTTAACTGGTGTGACAAACAGCAAGTACAGATATAGAGGGAATGTATACTACTGAATTATAGCAGTTTGGTACCACTTTAACTGTTATGACTGTATCCTACAAAATCCTCAGGTTGTAGTTTGTTCAAAATTTGGGGGCTCTAGTCCATTCCCATCAACTATCACAGTGGAGCTCTCTAGCAAAGAATTCTACATAAAAAATATACCATTCCATCTTTCCATAGGATGATGCCATACTAAGTAAACGGAGATCAAAGTTCTGTAACTCTACAGTCATAGTGGCCATTTTAAACTATGTGATGAACCAGATACATGTTATCATCCTTTCAAGTGGTAGGAATGTTTAGTATATTTTTAGTTCCACGTCTTATTAAAAATCTCATGAAGCATGGAAATGGACGTATAATGTTAAGTGATCACCTGTATTTACCAAATGTTTTCATAATATAGTAGGCATCAATGAAATTTCACTTTCTGTTCAAAAAAAAAATCGGAATTCTTCTTCTTATCTGTAATATGAAGGTTTGTATGGGTAAATTGTTTAATATTTTTATACTTTAATATTATTATATTTTTCTTCCAAGAACATTTGAATGGCATACATAGTGTCTTCTTTTTTATTCCTAGAAAAATATTGAAGTAGTACAGGCAGAGAAAAAAGGGCCATTCAAATGGCCAAACAAACCATGGTCTCTTGGCACAGAATGTAGTGTCACTTCTCTAACCATAGTTTAGGGAGTGTTCTCAGAATTGTTCCATCTGTCCCAAGATGCCTCCTTCTAACTATGTATTAAGAACTTTAGCCCTCCCTGCAGTCATCTGCCTTGGTCCAGGCCCCAGAGGGAGAGAAGAACCACTGGACCTCATCCCCTTTCCCGCCTTCTTTCCCTTCTCTTTTTGTGTTGTCTCTCTTAGATTGTAAGCCTGAGGGCAGGGAACCGTCTAATTTATAAGATTGTATCTATAGCACTGTGTAAACTTACAGCGCTATATAAATAAAGGTGAAGAAGAAGAAGTTGTTGTTGTTGTTTGCCCAACAAATGGTAGTTTCCTTCCACATGAACTAGTAACAAGTTCAGGTGCTTCCTCTTCCTTTCCTCTTTTACTCATTTCTTTCATTTGCTGGAAAAGAGGTTCCTTGCTGTATTAAATCACAGGTTTCACATGCTTTCCAAACTCCATCCACCACCAGAAGGAATGTTAAACTACAATTCTCATAAACTCTGATGGGTGGCCATCTCACCAGGCAGATAAATTAAGAACATGGGACATTCTACAAGTTCTTTTCATTCCTGCCATCTGTACAGAATTGGATAGAATGCCACAGTTTAATCCTAGTTGAACTTCCATAGTAAGAGCTAAAGTACATAAATATTTGACTACCTGAAAGATGCTCTGTTTTTCAGTGAAAGAGGTCACATATGAGAAGGGTGGTGATCAAAGACTGTTTGGTAACTGCACCCTATTTATTTATTTGATTTCTATCCTGCCTTTCTCCCTGAAAGGGACCTAAGGCAGCTCACAAATAAAAATTCCAAAAATATATTGCAATAAAACAATTTAAAATATCATCTAAAAACAGTATAAATTACAGGCATTAAAATCACACTAAAACCATAATTCACACCCTATATAACAAACACCCAAGCCACCCCATAATTATATATCAAAACCCTGTCTGAATAAAGCCGTTTTTGCTTGCTTAGGCCAGCAGGGAGGGAGCCAGCTTTTCTTCTCATGGAAGGGCATTCCAGAGGGCAGGAGCTTGTATCCTCACCAAGTGAGCCTGTGATGGTGGCAGGAACAAGAGAAAGTCTTCTTCAAAAGATCTTAGGGCTCTAGTAGGTTAGTATGGGAAGATAAGGTCTCTCAAATAATCTAGACCTAAACCGTGTAGGGCTTTATAGGTCATGACCAGAACTTTGAATTATGCCTGAAAATGAACCAGTAGCCAGTGAAGCTGTTAACAAGAGAATTATATGCTCCCTGTAACTGGCCCTGGTCAGCATTCTGGCTGCGGTGTTTTGCACACGCTGAAGTTTCTGAACAGTTTCCATAGGCATCCCTATGTAGAGTGTGTTAGAATAGTCCAAACGAGATATAATCAAGGCATGGGTCACTGTAGCAAGATCTGACGTTTCAAGGAATTTATAGAAATCTGCCTTCCAGAGAGGTCCACTTAACATCATCACTGATCAGTTTTAAGGTTAGATTAAGACCTTTTTATTGGCTGAGCATTTTATTCAGCATTTTATTCAGCATTTTATTCAGCATGTTGGTAAGTAAATAAATAAATAAATCTTATTGTTTTTATATCATTTACTGATTGGTTTTATATCTTATTTGTTTTCTGTGCTAATTAAAAATTGTTATAGCTAGAGTTTTACTATGTTTTGAGAACTTACTGCTTTTTTGTTGTTACATTTGGTGATGTTACCAACTGATCTCAATTAGACTTCCATCTGAGTAGACACATGGGGCAGTGCTGTAATAACTTTTAAGTTTGAAATCAGCCATTGTAAACGTTCCAAAATAAATAATTAATCTATTACTCCTATTCTGGGTCAAACTGCAAATGCAACCAGGATATTAATATTCTGATAAATGTTATTAGAAGAGGCAATCTTGAGTGAATGAATGTTATTATTAGATTATCAATACGCAGTAAAGCCCTGGTGGCACGGTAATTAAATGCCAGTACTGCAGCCACTCATTTACAAACCACAAAGTTGTGAATTCAATACCAGCTAGAGGGTTGACTCGGCCTGGCATCGCTAAAATGAGTGCCCAGCTTGTTGGGGGCAATTAGCTTACACATTGTAAACTGCTTAAAGAGTGCTTAAGTGCACTGATAAGTGCTATAGAAATGTACTTGCTATTATTATATTGCTACTGCTATTTCCCCTCTCCCAGATGTGTTAGATTACAATTCTCAGCTAGCATGGCCAAAGGTCATTCTGTCTGAGGGTGATAAGAGTTATAGTCCATCACATTTGGATAGTGGGAAAAGTTCACACAGAGGGTGAGTAGAAAACGTTCTGGTGATGATGAATTTATTATGGTTATATCTTAGATAAGGTTTCATGGCTAGATAGGAAACCATTCAGAATATCAGCTTTTTATAATTAAGTAATTGTATTAAGAAAAAACATAGTTCTAATAATTTACATATTCCCACATACACAAAATATTGCTAGGTTATATTTGCTTTGTTAATGGTCTTTTAAAGTGCTTTTTAAAATGCTCAATACAAATAAAAATGTACTGACAAGATGATTTTCAAAGGTATATGCTTACCTGTCCTGGTTCGTACAAACATGTCAGCAACATAGATAACATCTGATATATAATCAAAAATGAACCACATTTGTACATTGTTGCTCTGAAGTTCATCGAAACAGGCTCTGAATAAGAAAGAAACACAAGCAGAATTTAAAATTAATCATTTTGGTCATTATTCACAAATGTAGCACCTTTGAGACTAACTGAAAAAGAAAAGTTACTTGCATGAGCTGTTTTAGACATGAATCTGCTACCACAGATGCATGTGAAGTAGACAAGTGTATAAAAGCTCATGCTACCAACTTCTGTCTTTCAGTTAGTTTCAAAAGTGCTACAAAATCCCTTTGCATACAGATTTCCCAGACTAATAGGCCTATGTCTTTGAATTCTTTACAGTTAAGGATAAAAGCCAATGGATTCATGTCCTATGGAAATGTACTTCCAGAAGCGATCTTCATCTCATTGGGACTGAGGGATGGTGACATTTCACTTAAGGATATAGACAAATGGGCACATGACTACAGGAGGTCAAAAAATGGTCAGTATTATGGCAAAAAGGTCCTATGATGAAAAAATTGAAGGCTGAGCATTTTCAGCTTTGGGAAAAAACACTAAGGACTCTTTCATACAAGGCTAAATTGGAAGTATAATTTAAGGTCAATTCGAATGCAATCATGGGTTTTACGTTATTGCGAATTAACTCTTCGCACGCAAATTCGGGCAAGAGGGAAGCCAATTCGAATGCAATCATGGTTTTTATGTTATTGCGAATTAAAGCTTAGCATGCAAATTTGGGCAGGAGGGGGTTATTTTCGGGTAATGGGAAGTAATTCCGAACGGAGCAAGGGTTCATGTAAATTCGCTAAACAAGCGAATTTACATAAATCCGCATTGGCTCCATTCGGAGTTGGGAGAAATTCCTCCCCGTTTGAAAGAGTCCTAAGATGAAACATCATTGCATTCTTCAAATACTTGAAGTGAGCAATTTCTTGTTCTCTGCTGCCCCTGAAGGTAAGACTAGATCTAATACATTATTGTTACCATGCATCCTCCTTTTCCTGGATGTGACTTCTTTTTCATAGCTAATATTTCTCTCCAGGCACGTTTTTAAAATAGCCAGGAATTTTTAACAATGTCCATTGCTGCTTCACCTCCTGCTGCTGACAAGGCCTCCTTACTGTTGCCTCACCAGCTCCATCAGGATCCCTGCTAGAAGAAGGGATAAAGGCTGGCCTGGTGGTGGTGCTGGGGAGACAGACAGACAGTGACTCTGGAAACCAACTCAGTGGGTGAAGGTGAGCTAGTCAAGCTAGGTAGCTAAGGGAACCTCCTGTTACGTGGGACTATTCCCAGTAGCAATTGTCACAGGTTATATAGTAGAGATAGTTAAAGTAAATGTTATAGTGATCAGTGGCTTGAAGTAGTGAGTAAATGTGTTCTTTTTTTGTTTTCAAAATATCGTAACCCTATGCTTAATTTGTAAGAGAACAGATTACTGGTGAACAATAGGAAAACCTTTTTGACAGTAAGAGCAATAATGCAAACAGTTACTGGGTTGAGGAGCAGGCTGTTCATTGTCAGATGTTTCTGAGTAGTGTCTGGACAGCCATCTATTGAGAATGCTTTAACTCTGGATTTCCTGCACTGAATACTGGGCTTGACTAGATTAACTCTGCAATGTCCCCTTCCAATGCTACAATTCAATTATTTATTTTCCCAAAGTGTGTTTTTTCCTATATCCTGAGAAACCATTGATTCTCATTTTGTCCACCATAAAGTTTTCACCACTAACTCAGATCACAACTGAGTAGGCCAGTGCTCAAGACGTTTTTCAACGTTTGCAGTGCTGCCTTCATGCATGGTCTGAGCTGCCAGTGGAAGCTTAATGTCACCACTTCACTAAGGGCATAGTGAAACAAAAATATTATGAGGTTGATAAACTAAGTGATCCCAGAATGGGGTTACAATATTACTGAGACCTACTGCCTTATTGCATGAGAAAAGAAAACCAAAGAGCAGGAGAGTAGCAGTTTTCTCTACGCCTCTCTACATGCCATTGTAGCAGTTCTGGTCTCCTTTCCAAGGGAGATGATCATTAAAATGTGCCTTTTATGACTGGGAAAATCGGTTTGACTCTCCCTCTGTTATGACGGTCTCTTTTGGGAAGGAAAATGGAAGTGCTACAAGAGCATGTGGTGAGGCACAGAGAATACCACTGTTCTTCCACTTCATTTCAGCTTTTGTTTCTCATGTGATAAGACTCCACATTTGAAAAGTGTTTTGTTTTCTTATCTGTACACAAATTTTTAAGGTAAATGAATCTTACTGTGCTTATAAAGACTAATTAAATTAATGATGAAGCAATCAGATTATCTGTTTGCTACCAAACTGACTTGCATAAATATTTTCAAGCCACATACATGCTTTCTTGCCAAACCAAAATGAAATTCAGGACAGGACTGAAAAATGTCTATCTTATCCATGTGGTTGTTCAACAAATTACCTTTATCACTGACAAATTTTTATGAAACATTTCCTGAGCATTCTATGGGCTTTACATGTGGGCTTTACATATATTTACAATACAGCAAGGCTGTATTGTAGACTGGAGGGGGAACAGCACTGTGGTTTGCATAAGATCAACAGATGAGATATTGATTAATGTTACATTTGAGCTGGGCATTGCCTAGTTCACAGCTCAGTTTCTCAAGCCACAATTCTATGTGTAACCTACTTCCCTGGTTTAAATTCTTGCTGAAATTAATAGGCTTATTTTTTTAAAAAAAAGATAGGCATAGGATTGCACTTTTAAAATACTGTATTGGTGAAAATAACATCCAGCTTCAACATGTCATGGTTTCATCTTTATATACAACAACTTTTATTTTATTCTTGGAAGGCTCTTCATTTCCTTTTATTTCTCTTTCTATTTAACAGACAAACTGGCATATCTCTTATGAACCAATATGCTATTACATAATGTTATTTTACAATACCTAGCAATGATCATTGTCCAATTGTACATGACAGGCAATGTGATGCAAAACAGCCAGTTATAATATAAGTTTCCTGAAGGATCAATGACAAATATCTCCTTCTTCTCCCTAAAGAGTGAAGAGAACAAAAATATGATGTTACTGAGAAACTGGTACAATATGGCCATCATGAATAAAATTCAGCAGCACCTTGTACAATGTGATGTGTTTAACTATTCTACTGAAACCAAAGGACTTAACTTGGTGCCACATGCTGTAGATATTAATAAATATACTAAACAAAATATTAGTGTACTTTTGCCCTTTGTGTTTACCAGTGAACCAACAAAAACATGGCCAGTATAAGAAATTTTATACATTAGTTTGCTGTAGTGAGAATGAATTCTGTGACACACTAAAGGCTAACAAATTTATTGCTGTGTTTTCATAGAGTAAACCTCACTATATGAACTGCATGTTGTACATCTCACTGAAGGCAAATACACATTGGTTGCATCCACACTGCAGAAACTACTTTGACACTATTTTAGCTTCCATTACTCAATGCTACGGAATTCTGGGATTTGTAATTTTGTGAGACATCTAGCCTTTTCTATCAGACAGCTCTGGTACAACAACAAACTACAAACCCCAGGATTCCATAGCATTCAGCCATAGCAGTTAAAGTGGTGTCAAACTGCATTATTTCTGCAATACAGATGGAGCCATCATCTCTCTTGAGAAAAGGTACTGCCATTTATACGTCTCTTAAACATCTCTGGTCAGCAATTGGTTTTAATGGAAGGCCATTTTGAGAAAGGATGATTAATTGAAAGCCATGATAATATTCAGCCTGAAGAAGAAGAAGAAGAAGAAGAAGAAGAAGAATCATCATCATCATCATCATCATCATCATCATCATCATCGAGTTGGAAGAGACCACAAGGGCCATCCAGTCAAACCCCCTGCCATGCAGGAACTCCCAATCAAAGCATACCCGACAGATGGCCATCCAGCCTCTGCTTAAAAACCTCCAAGGAAGGAGACCCCATTACACTCCAAGGGAGTGTGTTCCACTGTCGAACAGCCCTTACTGTCAAGAAGTTCTTCCTAATGTTGAGGTGGAGTCTCTTTTCCTGCAGTTTGCATCCATTGTTCTGAGTCCTGTTCTCTAGAGCAGCAGAAAACAAGCTTGCTCCCTCCTCAATGTGACATCCCTTCAAATATTTAAACAGGGCTATCATATCACCTCTTAACCTTCTCTTCTCTAAGCTAAACATCCCCAGCTCCCTAAGTCGTTCCTCATAGGGCATGATTCAGGTCATTTTGAATTTTGATCCTGTCCTCTGGGGTATTAGCTACTCATCCCAATTTGGTGCTATCTGCAAATTTGATAACTAGGCTCTCAACACTGTCATCCAAGCCATTAATAAAGATATTGAATAGCACTGCACCCAGGACCCCACTGGTCACTTCTCTCCAGGTTGAAAAGGAGCCATTGTTGAGCCATTTTTGGTGAAAAAAAATATAATCCTATTATTGATCTACAGCTATGAAACGAAGCAGAAATAAGGGAATAAATGAATTGAATTGTGCATGCTAGCTGGTTAAAATGAATGCTCTAGTTTAAATATTTGTGTTGTTATGCCAGGGTTCTTAGTTGGCCTTCATGGAATATTTTGCATTATATTGTTGTGACTGGGGGAGAAATGTTGCTGCCTAAAATTAAGCGACGATTATGAACTGATGAACAAAGATTTTGGTTAATTCACATATAATCTCGTCTAGTAGTCGTAAACACGATGAAATAAATATTCAATTTTGTTTGGGGTTATATTTAATCGCTTTTTCCTGAATGCTCCATGAAATCACTTTTACAGTAAAGGATAATGTTATCTTGTAGTAAATTGGATAAAGCACTGGTTCCAGTGGGTGCTTTATTTGTGGTAAAAGTTTCAAAACTGGGAGGAAATAAAAAACCCTAGGTGATTGTGATGCAAATCTTTATGGTGATAAACATTCAATCTATCTAGATCTCAGAAATCTTATTTTTGTTATTTTTATCTTAGCCCCTCTTACTGTTTAATTTATTATTTTGTGCGTCAGTATTTCTTTTAATCATAAGCATATCTTAGAGCATAGTCACTTGCATCTTAACTTGAAAGTTAAGTCTTACCTTGGAAGACTTACTTCCAGGTAAGTGAGCAGAGGTGGCATACCGTATATGGACAGGTTGCTTACCTGTAACAGTATTTCTTCGAGTGGTCATCTGCGAATACATACAAATGGGTTCTCTGCGCCTGCGCAGTCGAATTCGGAACTTTCTGGAATCACTGGGCAGAAAAGCGGCTTGCAACTTTTTGCAACTTTTTGGCGGTAGCCCCTCCCCTCTTCTATATAAGCCCTGTTCCCGCTCTTTTCCTCAGTTCCGAAATTTTTCCGCCGCAAGCGACGGAGGAGCAGAACAATGTTGAGCAGGACACTGAGGGGAGGAAGGGTGGGATTTGTATGTATTCGCAGATGACCACTCGAAGAAATACTGTTACAGGTAAGCAACCTGTCCTTCTTCTTCGTGGTCTCTGCGAATCATACAAATGGGTTAGACTAGCAAGCTTAGGTAAGCGGCGGAGGGAGTGTCATGACAACAGTTGTGAAGTGAACCAAAAAACATTTATTGATTCACAATAAAAATTGTCAAATTGAACCAACCCTTGTGTGATTCTCGTCTGAATTATAGAACAAACAACAATAGTGCAATGCTGCTCACAGAGCAGAACATAAACCAAATACTCAGAGAGTAAACTATGTACATGGTGTATAAATGCAATCAGAAAGACACCATAACACCCAATCCTGGATGCAAAGGAAATCAAGGAAAAAGGCAAACAGTGCAACAGTTAGTGCAATGTGTCATATGCAACAACAATGCAATGTAAAATCAACATGGCATAGCAGACAACATGGCATAGTACAGAACTTGACATTAGTGCAAACCAGACAGTAGCACTGCTCTGCCAAAGGCTGCATCTGTCCTTGCCCTGGTGTCCAACCGGTAATGTTTTATAAAAGTCATAGGTTGGGACCAGACAGCAGCCTTACAGACATCCTCCAGCGGAATCCCAGTCAAAAAAGCGGAGGATGTCGCTACCGCCCTAGTTGCATGTGCCCTGACCCTGGCCGGAGTTCTACCCGACAGTTCATAACAGAGGTGGATGGTACCGGCCACCCATTTAGAAAACCTCTGAGCAGTCACAGGTAGTCCCTTCTTAGGCTCTGAGTAGCACTGAAACAGTCTGTCAGAGCGGCTCGAACCCGAAGTTCTGTCCAAATAGAAGGCCAAAGCCCTCCGAACGTCCAACAGATGCAAACGGCGTTCGGTGTCGGTGGTCGGGTTCGGGGCCAGGGTCGGGAGCACAATGTCTTGGCACATGTGAAAAGCAGACACTACCTTAGGCAAAAAGGTAATGTCGGTACGGAGGACCACCTTATCCTTGTGGAACCGAAGGAAAGGTTGGTCCCTCCGTAAGGCACAGAGCTCGCCAGCACGGCGGGCAGAGGTAATGGCTACCAGAAAGGCTGTTTTCCAAGTCAGCAGCCTCAGGTCAGTGGTAGCCATGGGTTCAAAGGGCTTGGTACCAAGACGAGACAAAACAACCTCAAGGCTCCAGGTAGGTGCCGGTACCGCGGCCGGCGGATGGAGGTTGTTAAAGCCCTTCAAAAACCCCTTCACCAAGGGGTCCTTGAAAAAGGAAGGTTTCCCATCAAACTGGAAATGGGAACAAATAGCAGACAAATAACACTTGATGGAGTTAAGGCACAGCCCCGACTCCACCAGCGTCATCAGGAACTCCAGCACCGTCGGTGTCGATACCCTGGACGGAGAGAGGCCTCTCGAATCCAGGAAGCGGAGGAATCTCTGCCACTTGCAGGAGTAGGACCTTTTGGTAGCCGGTTTGTGGGCCGCCAGGATCACACGCCTCACCGCCGCCGGGAGGTCCGCTAAGGCCGGAGTCGCCATGCCACGAGAGGAAGGTCCTCGATGTCCGGATGACGAACTCGACCCTCCTGTAGAGTGAGCAGGTCTGGTCTGGGCTCGATCCTGAAGAACCGGTTCCGCGACAGGTGAAGAAGAGACGGAAACCACGGCTGCCTGGGCCACCAAGGGGTGATCAGGATGGCGTCCGTCCGGTCTCTCGACATCTTGGAGACGACCCTCGTGATGAGCGGGAACGGAGGGAAGGCATACAGAAATTCCCCCGTCCAGCTGTGTAGAAAGGCATCCCCGAGCGAGCGTCGAGACCGATCCCGGGAGCAAAACCGGCTGCAGTGTGCGTTGGTCTCCGACGCGAAGAGGTCTATCTGCGGGGTGCCCCATCTGGAGAAGAGGTCCGCGACCACGTCGGGGTGGAGCGTCCACTCGTGGCACTGCGAATCTGACCTGCTGAGCTGGTCCGCCAAGACGTTCTCCTCCCCGGGAAGATGTACTGCCTGCAGGAAGATCTTTCTCGGGATGCACCAGTGCCAAATCCGAAGAGTTATCTCCAGTAAAGTTGGAGATCTGGTTCCGCCCTGTTTGTTCAGGTAGTACATAACCGTGGTGTTGTCCGTCAGGAGCTGCACTACCCTTTCGCGAAGCTCGGATTCGAAAGCCTTCAAGGCCTTCTCGACAGCTAGCATCTCCAGGGCGTTGATGTGGAGATCTTGGTGACACGCTTGCCACTTGTCCCTTATGGTGAGACCCATTGTGTGGGCCCCCCAACCGTCCCTGGATGCGTCTGTGGTGAGGACCACCTGCGGGTCCGGAGAGACGAACGGCATGCCGGCGCAGACGTTCTGGGAGTCGAGCCACCAGAACAGGGAACGAGCGACGGGCCTCGGTACCGTGAGCCACTTGCTTGCAGGATCGGCCGACGGGTCGAAGACGGAGAGGAACCACGACTGTAGGGGCCGAAACCGGAGCCTGGACCACGGGGTGACGAAGGTGGTCGAGGCCATATGGCCCAGCGCTACCTGGACTTCTCGAGCCCGCACCTGTCTGCTGGCACAGCAATGCCGGACGGCCTTGGAAAGGGACAGGAAACGGTCCTCGGGCAGGGATGCGATGCAACTTTCTGAGTCGAGGATGGCCCCGATGAACTTGATCCTGGTGACGGGGGTCAAGTGGGACTTCTCGAGGTTCAGTACCAGGCCGAGAGACTGGAGCAGGGAGACGGCGAAAGAGATGTCCTGGCAAAGGGCCTCTTTGGAGTCTGCCGCGAAGAGCCAATCGTCTAGGTAGGGGAAGACTCTTGACCCTCGCTGGTGCAGGTAGGCGACTACCGGAGCCATGCACTTGGTGAAGACTCTCGGCGCCGTGGCGAGACCGAAGGGCAGGACGTTGTAGTGGTACATCTCCGTCCCGATGGCAAAGGAGAGGAACCGTCTGTGTCCCTCTCGAATGGAGACCTGGAAGTAGGCGTCCTTGAGGTCCAGCGTCGCAAACCAAAGTCCCTGCGACAATAATGGCAAAATGGAAGCAAGAGTTACCATCCGGAACTTCTTGTAAACCAAAAAACTGTTAAGGTCCCGAAGGTCCAGTATGGGACGGAGGCCTCCATCCGGTTTCGGTACCGTAAAGTATCTAGAAAAGAACGCCCGGTGGGCCAGGTCCGGGTCCAGGGGGGAGATGGCCCCTTTGTCCAGCAGAGTGCGTACTTCGTCGAGGAGGGAAGGTGAGGGATCCGTAGACAGGAGGGCTCCCGTAGGCGGGAGCTCTTCGAACTCGAGGGCATATCCTTTGGATATAATAGTCAGCGCCCAGGAGTCGGTGGTGATTTGGGCCCAGATGTTATAGAAAGGCCTTAACAGATCCAAAAAGAAGGGACGAGACGGGGAGACAATGGAGTACGCTGGAGACCTTCACTGTCCCTTCTTACCCGAATCAGGTCCGGGCTTCCTCGGGAGCGGTCTTCGGTACCGGGACTGAAGACGTCTCCCAGATGAAGATGAGGAGGGAGAGGAGAACCTCTGCCTGGTGTCCTGGCGACGGTACTGCCTCTCCTGTTCAAATGGCCTCTGCGACTGTCCGAAGGGTGGTCTGGTCCCGAAGCGCCTCCTGGAGAAGGCCTGCTGAGGAGCGGACATGCCGTGCTTCTTTGCGGCTGACTTCATGCGGTACTTGAAGTTCAGCCGCTCGTCGGTGTCCTTAGCAAAGAGCCCTTCGCCATCGAACGGCATGTCCTCTATAGCGGCCTTCGCCTGCGGGGTTAGATCCGAAGCCTGAAGCCAGGCATGTCTCCGGAGGGCCACACTGGAAGCCATGGACTTGGCCGAACAGTCCGCCGTGTGTCAAGCCGAGGTAATAAGAAGGCCTGCAACCGAGTGTACCTCCTCCCGGAGTTGGTTTGCAGCAGGAGCCTTCTCCTGAGGGAGGTCAGCCAGCAGGGGTGACATCCTCTCTGCCAGGTATTGGATGTAGGCCCCCATGCAGGCATTATAGTTCGACACCCGCAGTCCCAGGGCTGAGGCCTCGAAGATCTTCTTCGAAATCCCGTCTATCTTCTTGCCCTCACGGTCCGAAGGAGACGGGGAGGTCTTTGGGGTGAAGACCTTCTGTGACCCCTCGACAATTGCCGAATTCTGAGGCGGGTGCGAATGAAGCCACTCTGCCGATGATGGAGAGATCTTGTAAATGGAGTCGATCTTCCTCGAGGTCGACGGGGTTGATGCTGGATTCTGCCACGACCTCTTGGCGATCTTCTCCAAAGACGGCAGGAATGGGATGGCTGCCAATGTTGGTGCCGAGCCCTGAACACGTTTCTCGACCGGGTCGAGGGCCTCCTCCTCGGACCGAGACACCTGGAGCTCCAAAGCATTCGCCATCTTGATAACGTGCTCCCCAAAGGTATGCACGTTATCAGTAGGAGACACTGGACCTGGTTGGTAAAAGGCCTGCCGAACCGGCCCCTTTTCCTCGGTGTCGGTATCGATCGGAGATGGGACCGAACCTTCGGTGTCGAACTCCACGTCCGAGTCGGAGCTGGGCCCTCCACAGAGTACCGCACTGGAAGGGGAGTAGGCAGTCTGGGTTGCTGCCTCTCCGCGAACGGTGTCCTCCTCAACGACCTTCGCCGGTGCCGAAACCTGGACTTCCTCACCCACTCTGGCAGACACATCAAGTGGGCGCCAGCGCTTGCCTCGCGGTCTATCTAGAGTAGAAGGGTCGACCGCCACAAAGTACTTGCCGGACTCGCTATCATAATAGTATTCCGGCTCGTCCTCGGTCTCGGCCATAGGGGTCGGCGACCTACGAGACCTCTGGCTCAGCTGTGGGGAGCGCTGGGCGGGCGTCAGGCTGCACGGCACCGATGTCTCGCGACGGGCGGCCTGGGAGCGAGGCGACGCCTCTGTCGGTACGGAAGCGGCCGGTACGGAGGCGGGTCTTTCGACAGCGGGAATTTCCGTGGCGGGAACATCCCTCGGTGTCGACGCACGTGGCAGCTCGGTTCCCACGTCGGAATCGGAGCGGGCCTTCTTCTGGAGGGTCTCACCCTCAGAGGAGCGCTTTTTCCGGAGGGATTCCCCCTCGGTGGAATGCTTCCTCTTGGCAGGGGCTTTAGAAGTGGATTCCTTCAGAGAGGAAGAGCCCTCTGCCATGCCCTGAGAAGGAGTTTTTACCTTCTTTCTCCGATTCTCATCCCTGTGGTCCTTGCCCTGCCTGGGCTTGTCCTTCTTGGAGGACTTAGACTTCTCACCCGTCTTCTTAGCCAATTTCTCGGCGGGGTGAGTCTCCGCGTCCCGGGAGGACTTGGAGGGACCAACAGGGGAAACAACAGTCACCTTCTCCTGAGACATCTTGGAGGCCGGAACGGGTGCTTTAGAGACTGAAGCCGGAACTGAAGCCGAAGGCAGGATCTCCTGAGGGGCCAAAGCCCGATCGAGAAGGTAGGATTTCAGCCGAGAGGCACGGTTCTTCCTCGCCTGCGACGTCAATGATCTGCAAAGGGCACAGCTCTGGGTGTCGTGGGCCTCGCCCAGGCAGATCAAGCACTTGGAGTGGGGGTCCGTGTGAGGGACCTTGGCCCCACAAACAGCGCAGTGCTTAAATGGAGCCGGAGACATCAAGTCCAAATCGGGATCCAAAATCGAAGTCAGTCAAGCCGAGAGGTCAAACAATAGCCGAGTCACAGACGAAGGAGAGTAGTCGAGAAGCAAGCCGAAGATCGAGAAAACCAAGAGAGACAAGCCAAGCGATGCCACACTGTTCCTTTAGAGTAGCCTACGCGGCGGAAAAAAAGGAACTGAGGAAAAGAGCGGGAACAGGGCTTATATAGAAGAGGGGAGGGGCTACCGCCAAAAAGTTGCAAAAAGTTGCAAGCCGCTTTTCTGCCCAGTGATTCCAGAAAGTTCCGAATTTGACTGCGCAGGCGCAGAGAACCCATTTGTATGATTCGCAGAGACCACGAAGAAGAAACTCACATATAAATCGACCTCATGTATAAGTCGAGGGCAGGTTTGGGGACCAAAATCATGGATTTTAATATGACCCTTAGATAAGTCGAGGGTAAAACTTAGGGGTGTGTGACAAAGGATCTAAAGGATGAAGCAAAGGGAAACAGTGCCAGAGAAGTAGCAGTGATTAATTTCTGTATTATAACTTTCCATAAATTTTATATTTTACAACTTTTGAGTGCAGGTTTGATCATGTAGTAAAGCACCAACCTCACATTAAAAAAAAAAAAATTAATTGCAAAGCAACATCATAACACCCTGTTTAACATAAGAATTGTCTTTACACTGAACTGATACGAACAGTTTGATAAAGAATGGAATGTATATACTGTATATACTCGAGTATAAGTTGAAAAATTTATGCCCCCAAAAGGACTTTAAAATCCTGGGGTATATTTATAGGAGGGTCAATAGGGTTTTCAATGCTGTGATCGCCAAAGGCTCTCGCTAGTCCAATAGCAGTAGTCACCACTTTCCACGCATCTCTTGGAGAGTAAAACAATATTTCTTGAAGGCCAAATTTGGTCCCATTTGCTGATCCTATAATCCAGGAATCATGTAAAGATTATATGGTTACTTCCTTTACTAGAACTCCCATCTGAGCATACACACATCCCACGCACACACTATAAACATGTCATCTCCTCAAGACACACATTTCTATATATTGACATTATGACGGTGTTGTGAGGCCTGTGAAAGCTGTAATCCAACTACAGTGGAACATATGACTCTGCCTCAGTATATATCATGATGTTATGTGGAAGCATTTAACCCTAAATTAAGAATACTTACGTCTCCTCCTTATTTTTCTTCTCAGGTGTATCTTTATTTCTCTTCTGGTTTTCCTTGTTTACCTTTTCCACTGTGGCTTTTTCTCTTTCACCATCAGATTTACTGGAAAAGGGGTTAATATTATATAGACATTACAATAAAAATAAATGAACAACTTTTTCAAAATAAGTTCTATTATGTACAGATGTACATCAGGGCTAGCCTAGGTAATATACTACAAACTACAGAGGGTTTTTTTTTTCAGTTGTAAGCTATATAAGTAATTTCCCCACACACAAAATAATTAAAATTTACATCCCCCTTCAAATCAAGTAATAACATTTTGCTGTCTAACAAGTTCAACAAGAAGTTTCATATGAAGGCAATAAAACAAAATCTTCAAATAAAATTTTACTTCTAAAATGCGTATCACCAAATAAAATATCACATCCAAGTGTGCATGACAAAGTGAAACATGTCTAAACCTACTTATTTCAACAGACAGTGTTGTATGTGTTGTGCAGTACAGTGCAATTCCATGCTTCTGTGGGATTTACTCTTAAGCAAGTGTGCATAGGATTGTAGTTTATGGTTGCTGGATATGTTTTTTTTTTTTTAACAAGAGTATTCACTCAATTAAAAAACATCTTCAACACACATTCAGCCATATGGAGAGATGTGTAAGTGAAAAACCATGGTTCAGACTAATAATGGTCATAATCCACACAAAGGAACGAAACAGGCCACTCCGACAAAGTTGGATCAGGGCCATAACAGCCACACGCAGCCCCAATCCACTGCAGCACCAGTCAAAAAAGGAGCAGTTTTCAACCACTCTTTTTCCAGCCACAGAAAAACCACCTTTAGCAGCTCTTCCGCAGCACCCCGGCAGCTTCCCGGAGTATTGGGGGCTTGTGGCATGTAACCGCCATGCTCCCAAGATGCCTGGAAGCCAGCCCAAATGTGGGCAGTCAGGCAGCTGGAAGCGGCAAAGGGGTGGTCTGTTTTAACTTTTACGAACATTTTCTGGTTTCAATTAGAGAGTTAAACACAGATGTTTAAATGAATTGTGACGTATGATAACAATATAGTGAAGAACATGCATGGCATTAAAAACCATTCCTATCATTTAAGTACAGATCCTCAGCAGAAAATGATTATTCACATTCTTTACCTGCTTTTCCCATCTTTTACTCCTTCAGTACTTTCACTTCTGTCCTGGAGAGTCAAATTATGAATATTTGAACTTGCATGATGGGTTTCAGTCACCCCTATTTTTGTGGTCATAATTGAAATCTATTATCTGGGAAAAAAATGAGTTTTTTTTTTTTACCAGGGCAGATAAAAGAACATTAAACTTAAGACCCAGAATTACAATTAATGTGGTGGGGATGATCCAGTAAAAAGAAAACATGTCCTATTGAGACTTCAAGCAAAGAAATCCAAACAATTCAACCAATTGAGTCTTAAAGTATTTTAAAGCTTTGATCCTGTACATATTCTTCTGGAGAATAAGCCCCATCACATTCAGGGGAGCTTACTTTTGAGTAGACATATATAGTAAAAGTGAGGTTGAATCACCATGTGTTTCTTGGTTCTATATAGTGAATTGTATGAAATAGTAAATAGTACAGAAATAAGAAAAAATAGTATGGATTTAGCTAAACATAATCACATTTAAATTCCATTAAAATAAATGGGACTTACAAAGCCATCCTTTATTATGTTAAATACTCGCTCATATGGAAATCCTGCTGTATTCAATGGAGCTTATCTCCAGGTAAGTGTTCACAGAATTGCAGCTGTACACCACGGGACTTATTTCAAAATAGACATAGATATGAATGTGCTACTCTGAGTTTCTAAATGTAGTTGGATCATAACAAAATGTCAGAGATCTTCGACTTCACATGTCAGAGATCTGCATCCTCTGCCATTCATCAGTCTACATGTAGAAAAAAACCACAGTTATTTCTCATAGTTTAGTAATGGAAATTGCTTTGTGTTCACAACAGGTTACCAGCATAATGGAGGAGGGGATTGCACAATATATAGCAAAATAAATTCACATAGCTCGTCTTTTTATTATGGCGAGTTTAGATGTTTTTCTCCCTGGAAGTCATTAGCATCTTCAGTGCAACCACATTTCAATATTACCCACTCCTTTCATTCCATTTAGCATTCCTAGTCAGACATCCATCCATTAATAACCCACCACTACATTCACTCATGTTTTTTAAGCAAAATTGAATGACATAAACAATAAATTACCAACCTCATTGTATTCATTCCATACTGCAGTGAATCCTGTGTGGGTGATGAATTTTTTGGCTTCCTAGGAAAGGATATGGCTATTAACAAATCAAATTGAGGGAAATAAATGAGCTCAAAAATGAAAACAATGCTGCTTTTACTGTTGAAATATGACAGCATTATAGTCCCTGTTTATGCTTACCGTTGAAATGTAATCTGCTGTTCTTTGTAATGAAAGAAATCCTTTTAGTCTTCACACTGTAGCAGGCACATAAGGAAAATCTAAAATCAAGCAAAGAACAAATTTCTCTTTAGAAGTACACTCAGCATGTACGATATAACAAGTAGCATTCAACAATTCTAATGTACCCAGTTTAAAGACATGATACCATTTGAAAGCTGAGCTTGATAAAAGTAATTATTGCTATTATCTACAGGAGCTACAATTTTATCCTGAAAAGAAACTCTATGATTTCAGAAAATATCTGCCAGGCAGAAATGCATCAGGTTTAAGTCTATTCCATTCCTAGAATTAAGGGAAAGGACATCAGTTGACTGGCATGCAATTTTTAAGAACATTAGTTTCCGTTAGGGAAAAGATGGCAACCTGAGTATTTTATAATATTATGAATATGTATGAGTTTTGTCAAGTGTGTTTTGCTGTCATATTATATCCTCCAATATTTCACAGATGAAAACAGATGTGTGGCCAAGCAACAACAGAGTGAGGTCTGATGGTGAAAGGCATTCACGAGGAAGAACACAAGCTGGAAGAGGATGCAACCATTTGTTTTTGCCTGGGTCTTCAGGAAAAGGCAAGATTACACTCCCTCTTTTCTCTCTCTCCCTGCAGCACTTGAACTAAGCTGAGAACAAAAGGGGGGAACTGGGAGAGAAGAGAGAAACTGGGACATTTTAAAAGCAGCTGAAAAAGTGGGATGACAGAGGACAGGGAGCACAGAGGATTACCATACATACTCAACTACCAGTCAACTCCATGTATACATGGGGGTCAGGTTTTGCAGCCAAAATTATGGATTTTGATATGTACCTTAGATAAGTTGAGGAAAAGACTTAGGAGCATGTAACAAAGAAGCTAAAAGATGAAGCAAAGGAAAACAATGTCAAAGAACTTACAAAATTCCAGCAGGCACAACAGAAAAAACAACATGTTTCTTTCAACTTACGGCAACGTTGTCATATTTTTGTCACACATATCACTCAGTAATATAATAATAATAATAATAATAATAATAATATTCTAGTCATTATTCCAGGTAATGCAGCTACCACAGCAATCTAATAGTGCCCTAGGGACAGAATACCCTGAAATATCCTTACTTCACGATGTACCATCATCCCCAAGATTATTCTGCCCCCAGGAATGCCTCCATGCTGTTGTGAGTAGCAAAACTACCTCCTAAAGTAATGACAAGTGGGGTGTGTGGGTGTGTGTGGGTGTAAAAGAAAGGATGGAGAGAAAGAGAGCCTCAACTACTTGCATTAATGTTGTGGTCCCAACCCATTATAAGAATTCCACCAAAAGAACTGTTTGATAATTGAGAAATGTTTTCACTACAGTTCCATTAAATCCTGAGCTTAAACATCTGCTGAGTACTGTACAATTGTGCTATTTGAACCCCCCAAAAGAAAAACAAAAAACAGGACCACTCCCTATTGGTTTATTTTCTCATTGCTTCAGGAACAAATGAAACCCTAAATCCCATGGGTTATACTGCATGCATAATTCCTGCCCATATCCGTTTATTTAGCAGGTGCAGCAGTACCTGTATATGCAGATAAAAGTATGCATCCCTGGTGACAGAGAAAGTAAAAATGATTAAAGTACTAAATACTGAGTTCAAGTTTTAAACAGGACATTTTCCCACTGCAAATATAGATTTTATGTTCCTGGTTTGATTCATAGATCCTAGTAAATATACTATGTCCAATACAAAAGGAAATTATTTTTCTAGGACTTAACTTCTTGCCAATAAGAATATTTATCTTACCTTTATTTGAAGCACATAACCATGGATAGCCAGGAGAACAGCAATGGCATTGGATTATTTCTGAACAGGTCATCTTTAATCTCTTCTTGTGTCTTGCTTAGTCAGATATTTTCTAATTCCTTTTAATCTCATTAAGGCTGTCACCATTTGAAAGCTTCTAAACATTTTCAGGAAACAGAACGCCAGCTTGTCACCATGTTTCTGGATAGTTCCTAAAGGTTTTGAAGAACAATTGTAGCATATGACTCCCTTATATACCCTCCATGCTAAAGCCTGATCCAATGCCAGTGTTCAGACTGAAGACCAGCTGCTCATGTGCCTCATATGAGATTTGCACATCTCCCCTGGATTTTCAAAAAAAAACAAAAAAAAACTGCAAATGTTTCATGGATGCTGCCAGAATAGCAATGTTTGGTGAGGCTTAGGTCTTCCCTTATTCTCACTAACATTACTCACTGAATATGGTAATGCTAAGAAAATAAAATGTCCTTTTTCCCAATTATACCATCATACCCATATAGGTGTTTATATCCTGAGCTAATTTTTTTCACTTCCTCAAAATAATTTGCATTCACGTGCAGAAATAATTTTAAAGATTTTAGACAACACATATTTCTATTCTCCAATCCCCATTTTTTAGCTATAATATCCAGACTACTGGATCTCTGTTATTCTTATTTCCTATTCGTCAGTCTGAATCATATGCAGCAAAACACTGCTTACCTTCTTCCCAGTTAAAGATTTGTACACACAGATCCAGAATTAATTTTTGCATCCTGCTTGGTCTCGGTTTTTAATAGTTAACAGAAGCAGTGATTTATTCTCATTGCTGTGGTCATCACAGCAATGACTAATACTGAGTCAGATCATTAGTCCAGCTAGCTCAGTGATGTCAACAGTGTGTAGCAACAGTTTCCAGGCAGGAATTGTTCCAGCTTTTCCTAAAGATGCCAGGAATTGAAATCCAAATCTTCCACTGTACAAAGCTATATGGGCTTATCATCATCATCTTTCCTCCCTGGATATGTAAAGGTACAAGCTAACACCAGTCACTAAACAACACAATAAAAGGAACTCGAATCCAGTAATCAGTTTTGATACAGGTGAGATCTGTCTCTGGTTGTACTGTTGTAGGATAATGTTGTAGGCCTCAACTGTGGCTATACGCTGTTTCCTCCAGAGTCTCCTTTCCTTTCCTTCTCATTCTCTTTCTTTCGGTTGTTACCTCAGTCTTTCACTCTCTTCAGATGTCTAAAATCCAAACTTTAGTCCCCTATAGTTGATCATAAGACTCAAAACACTTCAATATATGACAGAACCTGTGGTCAAGTGACATCAGAGTGTGGTCAAAATGGCAAAAATTATTGCCCATCAGCTAGGAGAGGCTGCAGCTGTTTGCTTTTGCTTGAGCCTACTGGGAAACGTAAGATTCCATCCCTCTCTTCCTCTCCTCCTGTTAAATTAATTTATTTTGCAATTTGAACAACTCAGTTTGCAATACTGAAATAAACTGAGGACAAGGCAGGTAGGGGAATGAGAGGAAGGGAGAAAAACTGACATTTTAAAAGCAAGCAGAAAAAGTGGACCAACAGAGGATTGGTGGGCAGATATAGTATCTCAGCATCCCGCAGGTCCATGGTAGCGAAACTGTGGCATGTGTGCCAGTGAGGACACACAAACCCCTCTTTGAGGGCACACTGCAGAGGCCAGGAGGAGCAAGGGAGAAGGAGAACTGAGCATGTACACAGGGAAGAAAGCCCCGGTTGACACCCAGCGCAGGAATGCCACTAAGTTTGGGCACTTGGTCTCTAAAAGATTTGCCATCACTTCTCCAGGGGGTGCTGGGTTACAGATAAAGGAGATTAAATAAATTAATGGATGATAAGTCTATTACTGATTCTGGCTAGTAAACAAAATGACTACATAGAGACTTAATGGCCCAATGCATTTTATGATTGAATTTTAGATGTCCTGAAAAAATAGCCATGGAAGGTTCCATGCCCTAATGGCAAGCTTCCTGGACTGGTCTTTGGCCACTGTAGCAAGTGAGATACAGAAACAGATGGATTGTTGGTCTAATCCAACATAACCTTTCTTATGTATGTTGTTGTTGTGTGCCTTCAAGTCATTTCCAACTTATGGCAACCTTAAGATTATGGGTTTTTCTTGGCTGGTTTTTTCAGAGAGGATTTGCCATTGTCATCCTCTGAGGCTGAGAGAGTGTGACATGCCCAGGTCACCCAGTGGGTTTATATGCTGTGCTGGGAATCAAATCCTGGTCTTCAGAGTCTTCAACACTCAAACCACAACATCATTCTGGCTCACATCTTGTTTAGTGTACTTCCCACTCTTTTTTGTATTATGAATTGATAGCACAAATAAAGGCATCTATCATTCTAAGTAGATATGAGCTACTTGACAGACAGAGGAAGGAACTACAGTATTGCAAATGAAAGAAAACAATCTTCCCTTGTTACAGTTCCAATAAAAACAACAAGCATTTTATTTTTCAGTTTGCTAGCACAGCTGTCTTAGTTTATAGGCACAATAATTTTTATAGACTACCTCTAAGCCCCAACCTATACTTCACCTTATAATTATGTTTCCTAATATATGCCAGCGAAGGCAGTCTTCCATGTGACTGTGGGCTTCCAGCAGAAGTTATCAACTTAATTCGGATCCAATAAAACAGACCAAGATCACAATACAGAATAGTGTTATTATTTACAAGTCTGCTCAGACATAAACTCCATTAATTTCAGTAGGGCTTTTCTTCAGATAAGCACATCAACAATTGCAGCTTTAAGACCACTGACTTTGTTAGGTGTATATTTATGTCTTTATTTTATATTATTTCTCCTGAATTTGACCCACGGCAGCTCATAAAATATATTTTAAAAAAACAATACAAAAAAAAAAGAGTTCAGAAAATCACATCAATAGAACAAGTTAAAAGTGAGAGAAATGGTTGATATTTGGATTCAACACACAAATAAATATATAAGTATATAAATATATAAGTGTGTGTGTGGATCTAGTAGAAATAGAATAAAAAATTTAGCCTTTAGATAGGCCTCTAGAATAGAAAGACAGCAATGGTTTTGAAAATACACACCACACGCAGACACACTGTAGAAGAGTTTTTGGACTCTAGGGCACCGCTGGATGAAAAAGGTGGTTATCTTTTGAATTACAGTGGTCCCCCGGTTTACAAAATTAATTCGTTCCAGCACCCCTTTCGTAAACCGAAAAAGTTTGCAAACCAGGGGACCACTGTAATGTATTGGAATAAACTTTGCACCATTTGAATTTCCCGCCGCTTTTTTTTCGTAACCCGTTTTTTTCCCCGTAAACCGGGGCCGTTTTTCTGGCCCCGGCTTTTTCGTATCCCGGTATTTTCGTAGGCCGGGGGATTCGTAACCCGGGGGACCACTGTACACACAAACATTGTAGAGAATTAATTAGATGGACGCAAGGCCTTGACAGACCTTGGGGGGGGCATGACATCCACACAACGCATGCCTCGACGCTGCTCTGATGCCACCATCACACCATGCGCCCGACCACATGGTGGGTGGCATCATGGTGCTCCTCTGGTGCTGCATGCAGATGACACAGCACCAAAGGAGCGCTAAAAAGTCACTGCACCAGCGGCTTTGGCACCCTTTCCGTGATGCAAAAACGATCCACTTGTTGTGGCTCCATTTTGTGCTGCAAAAAGGCCAGATCAGTAGCCATGGCCCCAATCTGGCGCTGAAAGGCCCCACAGTCCTCTTTTGGCAGAGAAGCTTTTTGTAATTAACAAGCTAAAAGATAGATAATGCAAACATGAAAGGGAGGATGAACAGTTAATAATGAGACTTTGGCTTGAAATCACTGTTCAGGCTTTGGTCAATTACATAGCTTTCACTATAGTTAAAATTAAGCCAAAAAAGTACTTTAGAAGGAGGTCTGTAAATATGGTGAGGGGATTTTGAATTTGACTAGGTGAGGAGTGTAAACAGGGGCAAAGATAATGTATGTATTTTAGGCATTTTTGATTTGTTGTATACAGTATTTTGATGACTTCAGCCAGTAGTCACAGGGGTGGGAAAATGATGACACGGAAAGGGATTAAAAAGACACACCAAGTCTTGCTTAGAACACCCCTTCTTGCAAGATTGTAATTAATAAATTAGATATTGCTGCTTCACTTGTTTTCTCCTGATTAATGTGATTTTGTACCTTGGTTCTTAGAAAATTATATCTCACAAAAATACAAAATTATTTAAAACATGACACACTTAATGTATGAAACCATAAAAATATACAAAAGCTAGCACTTCAATAAGAAGCCTCCCTGGGTGCAATTATATATTAAAAGCCTGTTTGAAAATAAAGGTTTTTGCCTTCAGGCAAAAGAGGAGCAGGGAAATGTCCAGTCTAGTCTCTTGCAGGAGGGAGTACCAAAGGCTGGGAGCAGCCACTGAGAAAACTAAGGAGTTTATCAGAAGGGAGGAATTTCTCTTTATTTCGAATGGAGCCAATTGGAGCCAATTTGAATTCATGTGAATTTGCTACTTCAGAAAATTTACATGAATTCCAATTGCGTTTGGAATGCGTTCTGAATGACTTCCCATTACCCAAAAATGACTGCCCATTGCCCAGAATTGTGTGATATGCTTTAATTCACAATAACATAAAACCCATGATTGCGTTCGGAATGACTTCCCTTTTGCCCACAATTGTGTGAGATACTTTAATACGCAATAACGTGAAACCCCATGATTGCATTCGGATTGCCATTGGATTATACTTCCAATTTCCATCATCTGATAAACTCCTATGTGTTCAAGCAATTATATGGGTGTCTGGCAAACCTACCCCCTTCAAGTGCCATGTCAAATACCTTAAAGGTGCCAGAGCCCATCTGTTCTTGGAAGCTAAGAAGGATCAGCCTTGGTTAATACTTGAATGAGAGACCAGCAACAAATGCCAGGTGATGCAGGCTATATTTCAGAGGAAAGAATTGGCAAAACCATCTTTCAGTATTCCTTGACTAAGAAAGCCCTATGAAATTGATGGAGTACCCATCAATTGAAAGCACATGTATAACCCCCCCTCCCATATGCCAGGGATCAGTATTGATTTTTGCCTGTTGGGTACAATTAATTCTCCTAGAAATTCTCCAGGAACTGGCAGCTGATGGCTCAGGTCCTCCTGGCACTGGTCCATGGACCACCTGTTTGATTAGCACTGCCCTAAACCATGGGTAGGAATCATCCAGCTCTCCAGAAGTTTGTGTGCAATTCCCAGCAGTCCTAGTCATCATAGCCAGTGGTAAGGGATGCTAGAAGTTGCAGTCCAACAACATATGAAAGGCGGCATGATTCTCACCCCTGCCCTAAACCTTTAAAAACATACTTATGGTGAAATTGCCTTGGCTGATATACAGGTGGAAACACTGATCGCAATGCTATACTGATGTACCTCATATTGAGACCCATTGAACTGAATGGGAATTACAGTAATTGAAAGGCTTGCAAAATTGTAAAGCATGTCTTTAAAGTAAAGTCTTCCTGTTCTTTGCGTAGGAGAGAGCTCTCTTGCTGTTCCTCTGACTTCAACAGTCATTTGAAAAGAAGAAGAGCAGATCCTGGGCCTGTCAACTTTTCCTCAAGGCCTGTGGCAAAGGGGAGTCATGGCAAATTGGAGTGTTAACACTTTGAAATTATACAACTGAAAGTGGCATCATTTAAATTGGTAGTTATACTCCCACGATTGCTCAGTAAAAATGAAGTCAAGGTAGTGCAAATTACTTTCTTTATTTCATAATTAATCTTGAACCGGAGAAACAAGATTTGAGTTTCTGTCAGATGAACTAAGGTAAACATAACTCCTGACAAGTACAAGAGCATAATAAAAGCAGACAAAATTTAATCAGAACTGATCATGTTTATAAGAAATTTAAGGTTTATAAGAAACACAGAGGTTTGTTGTTTTTTTATGTGGTGATCCAATAAACACTAAAATAGATTTCCCGCACAATCCAGTCCTTAGGCAGCCAGTGATTAAAAAATTGCTTTCAATGTTCTGTTGTCCTCCTAAATTAATTGAAAGTTGTTTCACTGTTGGCATTTTAAACAGTACAAAAATATTCACAAATAATTATTAATGAGGAAAGAACACAGGATATTTATATCCAAAAGGGCACCAGGCAAGGTTGCCCCCATCTCCCTTGCTATTCATATTAACACTCGAAATTCTAAATAATCAAGTAAGAACTGATCCTTTAGTAAGAGAAGTTCAGATCAAAGATCACTGCTTCAAACTTCGAGCCTTTGCCGATGATATTATTTTATATTTGGAAGACCCTCTTTCTAGCATAGAGCATTTTAAAAAGATCATACAAGATTATGAAACATTCTCCGGTCTGAAAATCAACCACAAAAAAACAAATATAATATCTAAAAATATGTCCAAGACTGAAGAAAAAGAACTCAGGGAAAAGTCAGGCTACAAAATAGGAAAAAAGCTAAATATCTGGGAATATATATAACAAAAAGAAATATTGACCTTTTTCATAATAACTACGATCTGGTATTCAAAGAAATCAAAACAGATCTGGAAAAATGGTCCAAGATCCATTTGTCATTCTTAGGAAAAGTAGCAGTAATTAAGATGAATATTTTACCCAGATTTAATTTTTTGTTTCAAAACCTTCCAATTATTTCCCATATGAAATACATAGAGATATGGCAGAAAGAATGATCAAAGTCCCTATGGAATGGACATAAAGCGAGAATCCAGTGGAGAACATTAACAGATGAATCCCTTCGGGGCGGTTGCACTTTACCAAATCTTAAAGCGTACTACTTCGCAGCAAGTTCATGTTGGATTGAAGAATGGATCAGACTTTAAAATGACAGATTATTAACCTTGGAAAGTATCCAACTAAAGTTTGGCTATCATGCCTTCCTCTGGTACAATAAGCTTAATGCTAACAAAGACTTCTCTCATCATTTCATAAGAAACTCTTTGCTGACTGTCTGGACTAAAATCAGAGATCAATTTTATTACAAACTTCCATTATGGGTCTCTCCACAAGAGGCTTTCTTTAAAAGAACTCAATCAAAAAATACATATGGGCCCATTTTAGATTGGCAAAAAGAGGTGTGTTGAAGGCTGCATGAAAGCCCAGCCTTTAGATGAGAAAAAGAGAAAGTGTGCCATGAAAACACTATTTTGGCATTTTAAGGGAGAAGAAGTGCTTTAAAAAGGAGCTGGCCTATTTTACATTGGCAAAAAGAGGTGTGTTGATGGCTGCATGAAAGCCCAGCCTTTAGATGAGAAAAAGGGAAAGTGTGCCATGAAAACACTATTTTGGAGTTTTAAGGGAGAAGAAGTGCCTTTAAAAAGTAGTTTGATTTCCCCACTACTTTTTCAAAAAGGGCGCAACATTGCTATTGCATCTAAAGGCTAAGGTGTAGTTGCATGGTTAAATGGGGCTCTGTCTCTTTAAAGCACCCATTTAAAGGCAGCGATACAGGTGCGGATCATAATGGATCGTGGGTTGGGAGCATGCGTGGTGTGGACTTCACTTCTAATTAAAACGCTCAATGCCCTGCAGGTGTAAAAGCTGGGGCTTATCCGCGAAGTTTTTTAAAGCTCCCAAATCCTAGCTCCACTCCTAATCTGAACCCTAGACATGAGCAGTAGGGACTCTGGAATGCCGTTACTGTTATTCTACTGTAGATAATAGGTCAATTCATTCACAAAATAAAGGGGTTCATTCATGATGCACCAGTGCAACGGCACAGTTTAAAAAGGCGGAGGAAACGCAACTGCGCAGGTTTGCCGGCTGCCGGCTGCGAACTGCGCAATTACGCAGTTCCCAGCCGGCAATGATAATTTGACTGTATGGTGTAACTGCGTTTGCGCAGTTCGCAAACCTGCGCAGTTGCGCAGCACAAATGTATACTTATGAGGATCCGTCAAATTATCATTGCGGCTCCTCTGCCTTTTTAAACTGTGCCGTTGCACTGGTGCATCATGAATGAACCCCTTTATTTTGTGAATGAATTGACATGTTATCCACAATAGAATAACAGTAACGGCATCCCAGAGTCCCTACTGTGCATGTCTAGGGTTCGGATTAGGAGTGGAGCTAGGGTTTGGGAGCTTTAAAAAACTTTGCGGATAAACCCCAGCTTTTACACCTGCAGGGCATTGAGGAATTGCGCAGTTCGCAGCCGGCAAGGGAAAAAAAAATTAAAGGTTCGCCGCGTTCCTTGCCGCCCATGTAGCTGCTCCGCCTGTGTTTGTAGTGTTCTGACAGCTTCTCATGTAGCTGCTGAGCCACAGAAAAGACTTCAGATAAGTCGTTCCCAAACCCCTCAGTCTAGCTGCCCTATACCTTTTAAGTGCACACCTGGAGCTTGCAGTCTAGCAGCTAAGCATTAAGGAAAGTGCAACTTCATGTCACACTTTCCTGCCAATCTAAAAAGCCCCATAGAACTCTTTTGAATGCAAGAGGAGAATATAAATCATTAGACCAGATGGAAGCAGAAAATATAACAAAGGATTGGTATCTTCACAGACAAATGCTGGAACGATTTTGGGCTGATAACAAAAATCCTGGAATCAATAAAGATAAAACAGAACTTGATGAAATCTTTTTTGACAACAGTAAAGGACATATATCACAATTTTATAAGTTACTTAATAAGAGTCAACTGGAACAGGAGACAATAAAACAAACCATGTTGAAGTGGTCCTTAGAGATCGGGAAGCCTATAGAGCTTGAAAAAAGGGGAAAAACCTGTTATAATAGCAGTAAATTCACGATGTGCCAAAATTACAAGGAAAATTTCTTTAAAATGTTTCATCATTGGCATATATCTCCCAACAAACTCAATTTGATTTACAAAACAGGTACAGCTAAATGCTGGAAGTGTGAGAAGCCAAACGCTAGTTATTTCCACTTATGGTGGAGATGTACAGAAGCTGAAAAATATTGGAGAAAGATGCATTCTTTAATGATAGAGATCTTACATACTGACATTCCCTTTGACCCGCTTCTCTTTCTTTTGAACATGACATCTGAAATGAGCAAAGAAACAGAATAAAAGAATAGATGTATAGTGTTGTACATGATTACAGTAGCTAGAATTAACTATGCAGATTGTGAAAAAAACCTTAAATTCCAACAGAAGAAGAGTGGCTTAATAAACTTTATGAAGCAATGGAAATGGATACTCTAACTGCCCTAATGAGAGAAAACACAGTTGAGAAATTAGAGAAAATTGAAAAAGAGTGGTCCTGTGTTCAAGTTTATAGAGAGAACAATTTATACGCTAACTAAAATTAACTTTAGATGTTAAATGAAAGCTGTATACCAAACACCTATATTGAATGTAGGATATATGGTTGGTAATTGTTTACCTTAAATAAATTTATGTTGCTATTATTATTTTTTGATTCCTCTTATTTATGTATCCAGTTAATTATATGTGTATAGATAGATAGATAGATAGATAGATATAAACATCTTTCTTTCCCAGATAAATTATTGGGAAATCGGTAGAATTCTTTGTTTATTGCTTGAGATTATATTTTAATGGAAACTTTACAAGCGCAAAATTAAGGTTAAGCTATCATCTCGGAAGTTAAAAAAAAAAAAAAAGCTTACCAGATATAAGTTGAAATTAGCTTTTAGCGTTAGTGCTTCATTGTCAGTCTACATATTTGTAATATCTGTACATGTTCTATGTTTTGTGTTACAGTGGTTTGTATGTATGTTTTTAAACATTAAAGTTAAAAAAAGTATTCACAATCTTCTTTAATATCCATAACTTGTAAACAGATTTCTAACCAACAAATCTATGTGGGCATCTTTAAATGATATAGGTAGCTGAACTGTGTCATCTGAATAAAACTTTTCCCAAACAACAGGCATTCAAAGGGTTTCTCTCCTGTGTGAGTTGCTTTGTGAAGGATGAGGTCTGTTTTCAAAATGAAACCTTTTGCACACTCCAGGCATTTAGATGGTTTCTTTCCTGTGTGAGTTTTTTGATGATAGGTGAGCTGTGTCTTCTGAATATTGCTCTTTCCACACTCCAGGCATTTAAAGGGCTTCTCTCCTGTGTGAGTTGCTTGGTGAAAAGTGAGGTGTATCTTCCAAGAGAAACATTTTCCATACTCCAGGCATTTAAAGTTCATCCAAGGAAACAGGAGAAAACACAGAGCATTTGTTAGTAGGAGGAGCCAGGAGACTGACGGCAGGAACCAAGTCAGAAGGAGTTAACTCTGACCGAATAGTAGTGATCTTTGTAATGAAATAACTGGCAAAATCGGAAGGAAAAGTAATGAAGAAACAGGGGGAGCAGAAGGTTTTAGTAGTGTGTTGAAACACGAGAACAAAAGCTGCGGGCGCCTCTCGTTGGCGCAGATCAATAGTTTGTAATAGTTCTGTTTTGCCATGGATAAGGCGTGTGAGAAGGAAGAGAGAACAAACTTATAATGGATAAAGTCGGCCCACTCCCTGGACTTTCTCCAGAGATGCTTGGCTGCTCGAGAACAGGACCAAAGAAACCTAACAGTGGGAGTAATCCAGGGCTGAGGCCTAGTTGTAGAAGAAGAGGAAGATACGCGCATAGATAGAGGGGCAAAGCTGTCGAGAATTGAGGAAAGAGTGGAATTAAGCAAAAACATAGCTGAGTCTGCAGAGTCCCCTAGATTAAGAAAAGTGAGAGATGATTCCAAGGACTGAGTGAGAAGATTAGAGTTAACAGACTGGAGGTTACGGAATTGGCAGAGAACAGTATGGCAAGGGGTTGGGGTATAAGTGAGAGTAAAAGAGATTAAATGATGATCAGAGAGAGGGAAGTCAGACACCAAGTAGTCAGAGATGACACACTCAGTAACAAGAACAAGATCAAGATAGTGACCGAGAGAGTGAGTTGAAGAGTTGGAGTGAAGTAAAAGATTGAAGGAGGCTAAGAGAGAAATGAAGCGAGAGGTTGAAGAATTTTGTAGGGTCGTCAATATGGATGTGGAAATCACCGAGAATCAGAGAGGGAACAGAATCTGAAAGAAAAAATGTGAGCCAGGACTCAAAATCAGAAAGAAATTGGTTGGCAGAACCAGGGGGGGGGGCGATAAATAACAGCAACACGCAGATGCGGAGGAGAAAAGAGCCGGATAGAGTGAGGTTCAAAGGAAGAAAAACAATAACTAAGGGGTGGAGAAAGAAGTTGAAACCGGCAGGAGTTGGACAATAAGATGCCGACGCCTCCTCCTCTGCCCTCAGAGCGGCTTGAATGAGTAAAAGAAAGACCGCCATAAGAAAGGGCGGTGGAGGTAACAGTATCGTGGGCCGGGAGCCAAGTTTCAGTCAGAGCAAGGAGGTTGAGAGACCAAGAAAGAAAAAGATCATGAAGTACTGGTTGGGGCACTTTTCTCAATGGGGCTTTCTAGATTGGCAGGAGAGGGTGACATGAAGTTGCCTTTTCCTTAATGCTTAGCAGCTACACTGCAGGTCCCAGGAGTGCATTTAAAAGGTACAGGGCAACTACACTGAGGGGTGTTGGAACGACTTATCTGAAGTCTTTTCTGTGGCTCAGCAGCTACATTGGAAGCTGCCAGGTCGCTACAAACACAGGTGGAGCAGCTGCATGGGCGGCAATGAACGCGGCTTTTAGCCGCGCTGAACCTTTAATTTTTTTTCCTTGCCGGCTGGGAGCTGCGCAGTTTGCAGCCAGCAAACCTGCACAGCTGCGCAGAACACCAGCCGGCAAACCCACACAGTTATGAGGATCTGTCAAATTATCATTGCGGTTTCACTGCCTTTTATTAAACTGTGCAGTTACACTGGTGCATCATGAATGAACCCCTTTATTTTGTGAATGAATTGACATTTTATGCGCAGTAGAATAACAGTTACAGCATCCCAGAGTCCCTACTGCGCATGTCTAGGGTTCGGATTAGGGCTGGAGCTAGGGTTTGGGAGCTTTAAAAAACTGCACTGTTAAACCCCAGCTTTTACATCTGCAGGGCATTAAGCGTTTTAATTAGAAGTGAACTCCACACCACGCATGCTCCCAACCCACAATCCATTATGATCCGCACCTGTATCACTGCCTTTAAATGGGCGCTTAAAAGATACAGCGGCCCCTTTAACTGTGCAACTACACTGCAGCCTTTAGATGAAGCCACCCTATTTCACCCTTTTTAAAAACGAAGCTGGGAAAAGCAACACCTTTTTAAAGGTGCTTCTTCTCCCTTAAAACGCAAAAAAAGCGTTTTCATGGCACACTTTCCCTTTTTCTCATCTAAAGGCTAGACTTTCATGCAGCCATGAACACATGGCTTTTTGCCAATCTAGATCAGCCCAATGAAACTTTTTCCACACTGAAAGCATTTAAATGTTTTTTCTCTTTTGAGATTATTTTTGATGACAAGTGAGGAATGCCTTCTGAATATGCCCTTTCCCACATTGCAGGCATTAAAATGGTTTCTCTCCTGTGTGAGTTTTTTGATTATAGGTGAGGCATATCTTCTGAATATAACTTTTTCCACACTCCAGGCATTTAAAGGGTTTCTCTCCTGTGTGAGTTGCTTTGTGGTGGGTGAAGTCTTTTTTCAAAATGAAATCTTTTCCACATTTCAGACATTTAGAGGGTTTCTCTCCTGTGTGAGTTTTTTTATGATACGGTAGGTGAGCTTTGTCCTCTGAATAAAACTTTTCCCGAACAACAGGCATTTAAAGGGTTTCTCTCGTGTGTGAGTTGCTTTGTGACGGATGAAGTCTGTTTTCAAAAGGAAACCCCAGCGTATCTTGACCCTCCAAATACCTGATATTGTAGAAGTCTGCAGATTGCGCCTGATGAAGATTTTATACTTTAGTCACTTCTAGCAGAGCCAGTCACAAAAGTAAAGGATGCAATGAGTTGATTTTCTCAGCAACGTGCACTTAGGGACCAATGATGACACTGACAACATTTCATCAATATGTCATAATAACTAACGGGTGATTAATTATTACTTTACGATACCTTCTCGTAAGGTGCAATCTGCAGACTTTTACAATATCAGGTTTTTGGAGGGTCAAGATAACGCTGGGAAAAATGTATAAATCTAGATAGTGACTACACAGAGATAAATTAACAACTACAAATCAAAACAAACTTTCTGTCAATTTTTTAAAAAGGTGATCATTAAAACTTTTGGATACCCCCTTGTATTTATCTACTTGCATTTGCATGCTTTCAAATGTTAGCCCTGGGTATATCTAAATCACCCCCTCCTCTTTGATATCAGGATTGCTATCAACTCAGTCTCTATGATCCTAATGTGGACGCCATTATGTGGAAGCGAGCAGGTTATGTCAACTAGCTTAGGAGATGCCAGGAGGATTTATGTTTTGGACATATCAGAGGTGAGAAAAACCCTGGCTAGGAAATGGCTCCAGTCAGAGTAAACAACTCCATCTACTTGATATTTTAATCTATCCTGCGGCAGGAATACACCCATTCATACCGCCATTTAACACCTTTGGAAGACCCTACTTCAAGTGTCACCTACACATATCAAAGATTTGAACCATTTGGGCACATTGGCTCTCTGGATTTTGCCCCAGGGAACAAATTTCCTATAAATTGGGGAACTTCTCCTTTGTTTAGTTGGATTAGCTTGCTTTGCAGGTAGAGGTGCTGCCGGTTTGTACTGTGTTAGACCCCTCTTTCACTCACCAAACTCCGGTAGGCTCAGGAGCAACTGAGTTCCCCCTTTCCCATTCTGGAACATCATCAAGAGGAGCAGCATCCAAACAGGTGCTCTATCTCCATTAGAACGCTTTGCTCTGTTCCAACCTAACACCTTTATTTCTCACTTCTTGTATGCATGCGTGAGTGATTGTCAAAAGTGTGTGTTGGTTTTCCCCTGTTAAATAAAATACAATTCATTGAGGATTTGCATCTGTGGTTCTTCTTGCCACAAACCTTGATATCCATAGGGATGTTCCCAGGGCTGTGTAAAGCAGCCAGTACTTAGAGCAAATATTTAATTCCCCAAGGATGAGCTAACCGTAAGGTAGAACCCCTGTCCTGGTTACAGAACAGCTAGATTGGCAGAAGCTGGGACTAGTGACGGGAGCTCACTCTGTCCCACGGCACTTGGGCCTCGAACTGCTGTCCTGCCAATTTCGCGATCTTCAGAGTTAATGTCTTTAACCGCTGAGCCACCGCATGCCTAAATAAAGCCTTAACTCTCCTCAAAAGCCAGGATGACTAAAATGGAAACAAGAGGATATTCCAACTATGGATGAATGGTCACCGAAGCTAATGGACATATTGGAAATGAACAAACTGACAATGAACAATCTAAAAAATACATGGAAGAATGCGGGGGGGGGGGGATTCTTGAATACTCGCAGAAATGGGAAAATATGACAACTATGGGAACAGATTTGGAATAAACTGGAATTAGAATTATAAGTAGAAGAAGACAAAAAGAAATTGGAAGGTAGAGTCAAGCTAGATAGAGAAAGATATGCTTAAAATTAGAAGGATAGCCCTAAGAAAAGTTAGGAAGGAAAACATGAAAATTTTCAATTTAAGATAGGTTTGTTGTTGTTGTTGTTTAGTAACGGGAAAGGAAAATTATGAAAGCTGGCAAATAAGGAAGTAATAAATGATGCATGAATGATTACATTTTTTGTTGTCAGTAAATTTTGGTAATCTGTAGTGTGAATATCATCCCTCCACATTTGTGGCTTTGACTTTTGAGGATTTGATTATTCACGGATTTTATTAATATGTTCAATCTAGAAATATCTAGGTCCTCTAGTACAACTCTATGGTCAACTAATTAAAATTTGCTCTGAAGGGCCTAGAGAACATTCCACTAGGCCTTTGTAGCTCCTCCAGTGCAGTTTTATGATCAATGTCTGGACAGATTTTGACCACAGAGTTGCACTGGAGGACCTAGAGATACATAAAGAGGTGTTCTCTCAGGTAAAAACATGGTGTTTTTGTTATTTACGTTTGTTCCCCATTCACGGGGGTCCTGTGTCCCTAACCCCAGCGAACGTGGAGGGACACGTGGATTTTATAAATGTGATTTAAAACAATTTCAATAAAAAGTATTTAAAAAAACCAGAATGACTAAACTGAAACTATCTTATTTTTGGATATGAAAAATGAGAAAAGACCGCAGTGTTTGGTAAAGACAGAAAGCAGAAGGAAAAGAGGAAGAGCACAATACAGGTGGCAATCACATCCAGCACACATTGCTGTCTGGTGCAAGGGGAGCTGTTGGGGATGGCAGTGACCAAAAGGGCCTCTCTTTTGTGGCTGCGGCAAGCCAGAAATTCCCAACCACATGTAACTCCTCTTCTGGGGTGTCACCCGGTGTGGACCGCACACTTGACCATGAGGGCCATGAGTCTGCTGGACTTCAGCAGGGCTGCTTATGACATGGAAGGCATTTAACAAGTACAGTGGGCCCTTGGTTTCCGCTGGGGTTTGGTTCCAGAACCCAGGTTGGGGTATGAAAATCTATGGATGTTCATGTCCCATTAAATACAACAGCAAAATAAAATGGTGTTCCTGATATAAGATTTGCTTTTTGGAATTCATCTACTGTTTTAGAATATTTTAAAGCCTTGGATGCTTGAATCTGTGGATCAAAAATCCATGGATATGGAGGGCCGACTACACAGTCTTTAGGGAAGCAGGATCTGGAGTTGGGAAAATGCATACAATGAAGACTGAATATGCTTAGTAGCTTACAAATAATGGTTGATTTGAGGGTGTGTCTACACTGTAGATATAACACAGTTTGATACCACTTTAAGTGCTGTAGCTCCAGCCTATGCAATCCTGAGATTGTAGTTTTGCAAGGTCTCTTGCCTTCTCTGTCAAAGAATGCTTGTGCCTCACAAAACTACAGATCCCAGGATTCTGTAGGATGGAGCTGTGGGAGTTGAAGTGGTGTCAAATGGCATTATTTCTTCTGTGTGCAGCATGCACCCTTAAGAAATAATGCAGCTTGACATCACTTTAAGTGCTCCATTCTATGGAATCCTTGGTTTAGTAGTTTCACCTGGCGTAGTGGTTTGAGTGTTGTACAATGGAGATCAGATTTTGAATCCCTGTCCAGCCGTGAAACCCACTTGGTGACCTTGAGCAAGTCACACTTTCTCAGCCTCAGAGGATGGCCATGGCAAACGCCCCCCTGAAGAAACAACAAGATGTTTATTATATGATAGATAGATAGATGAAAGACAACCTGGCCTAGTGGTTTAAGTGTTGGACCAGGGCTCAGTTTCCCCCTCAGTTATGGAAACCCACTGGGTGGACTTTGGGCAAGAAGTCGCACTCTCTCAGCCTCAGAGGAGGGCCATATGGCAAACCCTATGATGGAGTTAACATAAGTCGGAAATGAAGGCACACAACAACATGTTTATGATATTATAGATAGATAGATGAGAGACAGCCTGGCCTAGTGGTGGCTTGAGTGTTGAACGAAGACTCTGGAGACCTGGCTTCGATTCCCCGCTCAGTTATAGAAACCCAGAGTGACTTTTTGAGCCAGTCTCACTCTCTCAGCCTCAGAGTTTGGTCATGACAAATGCCCCTCTGAAGAAACTTGCCGCATGAGGGAGTTGCCATAAGTTGGAAAGGAAAGCACTCAACAACAACATATTTATTATATTATAGATAGATAGATAGATAGACAGACAGATAGATGAGACACAGCCTGGCCTAGTGGTTTAAGTGTTGGACGACGACTCTAAAGACCAGGGTTTGATTCCCCACTCAGTTATGGAAACCCAGAGTGACATTTTGAGCAAGTCACACTCTCTCAGCCTCAGAGTTTGGCCATATGGCAAATGCCCCTCTGAAGAAACTTGCCCCATGATGGAAACTTGACGCCATAAGTCAGAAATGAAGGCGCACAACAACATGTTTCTGATATTATATTATAGATAGACAGCTTGGCCTAGTGTTTTAAATGTTGGACGACGACTCTGAAGACCAGTTTGATTCCCCGCTCAGTTATGGAAACCCAGAGTGACTTTGAGCAAGTCACACTCTCTCAGCCTCAGAGTTTGGCCATATGGCAAACGCCCCTCTGAAGAAACTTGCCCCATGGTGGAGTCACCAAAAGTGGGGAAAATGAAAGCACACAACAACAACATGTTTATTATATTATAGATAGATGGACAGGGTGGAGTAGTGCTTTGAGTGTTGGACGACGACTCTGTAGGAGACCAGAGTTTGAGTCCCCCCAAACTCTCTCATGAAACCCACTGGGGTGGACTTTGAGAGAGTCACACTCTCTCAGCCTCAGAGGATGGCCATATGAAGAAAAAAAACTTTGCCAAGGAAACCCCTGTGAGACAGGAGGTTCGCCTCAGGGTGGCCATATTAATGAGTTGGAGAAGACACATATTCCACACTGGAGAGATGATAATAACCCGTTTTGGCCTCTCTTTAACTCTTTTTCTGGCTCAAGGCCGGAAAAAGAGTAAAAGCGAGGCCAAAATGGCTTATTAATAATTATCATCTCTCCAGTGTGGAATATGTGTCTTCTCCAACTCATTAATATGGCCACGACGACGCAGTTATGCCTGAGGCGCCTTGCGCCACAGCGCCGCCTATAGGCGGGCCCTGGGATAACTGACCGTTGGGGCCAGTGGGCGGTTCAGAGGCAGCAGCAGCAGCAGAGCCCTATTCTATTTATTATTGCCTTGGTGTTCTTTCCAAGGCGAGGCTCTTTCTTCTCTTCTCTGTTCTTGGGTCGGTTGGTTGCTGTAGGGCTCTGGCTGCTGCTGCCTCTGAAGCCACAAAATGGGGGAGAAAGTGATCCCTCGCCGGGAGGAGTGCAAAGAAGGTCAGTCTTCTTCCTCGCCTCCACCGATGCCTCCTCCTTTAGGTCCCACATTATTATGAAAATACAGTGCCTTTTTGACACTGATTTAGGGTGACTGCAAGGTCCTGGGATTTGTAGTTTTTTGTTAAAAAACAACAACAAGGCCCTTCTGTCTTGCCCTGTGCTAAGGCATCTCCTGGGAATTGTAGTTTATCTTGGCCACCAGATTGCTTAATTATAGTATTTTAGGTCCAACCCAAAACACACTGCAGAAATAAACCAGTTTTGAGACTTATTTAAGTGCCCTGTGCTAAGGAATCTCCTGGGAATTGTAGTTTATCTTGGCCACCAGGGAGATTGCTTAATTATAGTATCTTGAGTTCAAAGCAAACCACAGAAATAATCCAGTTTTGAGACTGCTTTGAGTCCCCTGTGCTAAGGAATCTCCTGGGAATTGTAGTTTATCTTGGCCACCAAGGAGATTGCTTAATTACAGTATTTTAGGTCCAACACAAATCGCAGAAATAACCCAGTTTTGAGACGGCTTTAAATGCCCTGGCTCAGTGCTAAGGAATCTCCTGGGAAATTGTAGTTTATTGAGATTGCTTAATGATAATATTTTACGTCCAAACCGAACCACAGAAATAATAATCCAGTTTTGAGATTGCTTCAACTGCTTTGGTTCAGCTCTAGTAGCAATTGTAGTTTATTTTGGCCACCAGGGAGATTGTTTAATTATAGTATTTAAACACACTGCAGAAATAATCCAGTTTGAGACCACTTTAACTGCCCTGGCTCAGTGCTAGAGAATCCTGGGATTTGTAGTTTATTTGGGCCACCACCAGGGAGATCGCTTAACTATATTATATTACGTCCCAAACACATGGCAGAAATAAGACAGATTTGAGACCACTTTAACTGCCCTGGCTCAGTGCTTAGGAATTGTTGTATTATTATATTATTATTATTATTTTGTTATTATTATTATTTTATTGTTATTATTACATTTATTTATATGGCGCCATAGACTTTACATAGTGCTTTACAAAGGAGAGAGCACAACAATCCAAAATAGAAACAAAAGCCTGCCTACGGCGCACAGTCCAAAACCACAAACAAGATTATAAAGTTAATAAAACACTACTGTAACAAAGTGGAAACAATACCATGAAACTGTAAATTAATAAAAATAATATGTGATGAAATATCTTATTATCTCAGGTCCCAAACACACAGCAGAAATAATCCAGTTTTGATAATTTAACTGCCCTGACTCAGTGCTAGGGAGTCCTGGGAATTGTAGTTTATTCTGGCCACCAAGGAGATTGCTTAATTGTATTATCTTAGGTCCCAAACACACGGCAGAAATAATCCAGTTTTGAGACCGCTTTAATAACTGCCTGCTCTCAATATACTAGGAGATTCTGGGAACTGTAGTTTTGTGAGACATCTGGCCTTCTCTGTCAGAGAGCTCTGGTGGCCAAAACAAACTACAATTCCCAGGATTCTCTAGCACTGAGCCAGGGCAGTTAAAGCAGTCTCAAACCGAATTATTTCTTCAGTGTGTTTTGGGCCCAAATGGTATCAAACTGCATTTTTCTACAGCGGTTGTTGCTGTTGTTGTGTTCCTTCAAGTCGTTCCCGACTAAGGTGACCCTAAAGCAGTGAACCAGTTTTCTTGGCAAGTTTCTTCAGAGTGGGTTTTCCATTCCAGTCCTCTGAGGCTGAGAGAGTGTGACTTTCCCAGGGTCACCCAGTGGGCTTAAATGGCCAAACCAGGATTCGAACTTTGTCCTCCAGAGTTGTAGTCCCGCACTCAAACCACTGCACCAGGCTGGCTGTCTTCTACGGTGTAGATACGCCTAAATGGAAAGGTGGCATGGCTACAGCTACAGGGAAAGTGGTGTTTTGGTGTTTGTGTTCTTTTAAGTCATTTCTGCTTTATGGCATGCGCCTAAGGGGGACCTATCACGCGGTTTTCTTAGCACGTTTCTTGAGAGGGGGCTTGTCAGTGCTTTCCTCTGAGGCTGAGAGAGTGTGACTTGCCTAAGTGGGTTTCTGTGGCCAAGCTGGGATTTGAGCCCTGGTCTCCAGAGTTGTAGTCTGAAATTCAAACCACTATCTCGCACTGGCTCTCATGTTTTTGGTTTAGAAGCACATAACCTATCTATGGGTAAGCAGAAATTTAGGTAGTGGTTTGTGCATTGGGCTATGACTCTGGAGACCAGGGTTCGAATCCCAGCGTGGCCGTGTAAATCCACTGGGTGACCTTGGGCAAGTCACACTCTCTTGGCTTCAGGGGAAGGCAATGGCAAACCTCCTCTGAACCAGACTTACCAAGAAATGTTGCCATGGTAGGCTTGCCTTAAGGCCACCATAAGTCGGAATCAACTTGAAGGCGCACAACAACCAGCAGAAAGCCACCAAGTGAGACCTTCCTGCAGATGCAGTGATGCTGAAGCTGCACATATTGGATTTCTGCCTGTTGTGGAAGTGATTTGTGTGCCTCTGCCAAATAAAAAGGGTACACAAGTTGCAAGGGAGCCAGTGTGGTATGTGTCTTGAGCTTGGGTCCTGTATTCGAATCCTTGGTCAGTCATGGAAACCCACTCAGACTCTAAGGAAGGCAGTGCCAAACCCCAGAATCATTCCTGCCAGTGGGCACATAACAACAAGAAGAAATTGAAGGCTAAGACTTGTGTCCTTGGTCTAAAAACATTTGAGGCATTTCTTTGAAAACTTCAGGAACTGATTACAGCGCCACAGTATTGAAGGAAATTAATTCTGTGCTTTCTCATGAAGCTCCAAGGCCCCGAATTAATCCAGTGATGTTAGAAAGGGAAAAGAAATACCTGTAGTAGATGATCCAAAAGGAAGAATGAACTTTCTGGAAAGGTGGAGAAGAGATGGGAGGCTCATGAGAGGAAAATAGAGGCAGAGTTGGAAAAGGAGCACACGCAAGCAGAGGTTTTAAACATGGGACAGTTCACCAGGCCTTAATCCAAGGACAAAGGAACAGGGTGAGCATATGTCCTCACTGCAAAGGAGGACAAGACACCACAAGATGTAGGACATTCAAGAAGAATGGAGGGGACCTTGAGGATGTCGGGTCACCCTGCGAAGGAAGGCAGTTGCCTCAGCAAAGCAAGTGTTGGGCAGCGTGGTTGACAGGAGCAGGTTCCACCTGGCCCCTTTGTCCAAAGACACAGCTGTGTGTTCCACACAATTTTTGGCTAGTTCCTTGAAACTCGCCTGGTTCACTCAGGTGGAGGATGGTGTGCCCTTGCTAGGGCTAAATAATATTCTCATTACCATCTGTAGTTGGAATTCAGAAGAATCCTCATACTGCAGAAAATCGTGGCTCAGTGTTATATTATTTCTTGTTGTTGTGCGCCTTCAAGTCATTTCTGACTTACAGCTACCCTCTCATGGGGTTTTCTTAGTAAGTTTCTTCAAAGGGGGTTTGTCATTGCCATCCTCTGAGGCTGAGAAACTGTGACTTGCCCAAAGTCACCCCGTTGGTTTACATGGCCGAGCTGGGATTCGAACCCTGGTCTCTAAAGTCATAGTCCAGCATTCAAACCACTACATTGTGCTCACTCAACTATGGACTCTTTCATACAAGGCTAAATTGGAAGTATAATTTAAGGTCAATTCGAATGCAATCATGGGTTTTACGTTATTGCGAATTAACTCTGCGCATGCAAATTCGGGCAAGAGGGAAGCCAATTCGAATGCAATCATGGGTTTTACGTTATTGCGAATTAAAGCTTCGCATGCAAATTTGGGCAGGAGGGGGTTATTTTCGGGTAATGGGAAGTAATTCCGAATGGAGCAGGGGTTCATGTAAATTCGCTTAACTAGCGAATTTACATGAATCCGCATTGGCTCCATTCGAAGTTGGGAGAAATTCCTCCCGTTTGAAAGAGTAGTATGAAATTTAGCTCCTGGAAAATGGGAAAAGAAGGTGATTTTTCTCTTCACAAATATATGAATGTTTAATTGTATGTTTTCTACTTTCATTTAACTTTTGTAGTGTTTTTAATCTGTATTTTCTTAACAAGCTGTTAGGTACTTTGAGTTCCATTACTGAGAGGAAATTAAGGCGGTATATAAATAAAAATCATCCTCATTATCTAATACTGTCAGATGGAAGGGGTTATTTTGAGGTTATGGGCCAAAACACACTGCAGAAATAATCCAGTTTCAGACCACTTAACTGTCCTGGCTCAATGTTAGGGAATTCTGGGAACTGCAGTTTATTGTGGCACCAGAGCTCTCTGACAGAGAAGGCTAAATGTCTCACAAAACTGCAACTCCCAGAATTCCCTAGCATTGAGCCAGGCCTGGTTAGAGGATTCTGGGAGTTTTCATCTAGAAGAGTAATTTCCCCAATCTCTCTAGTAAAGCCAGACAGAGATGATCTGTCCCTGAGGCATAAAATGCAAAATGACATAATTTTAAAGTAATTTTCTGGCATCATATGCAGACTACCCTGCATAGCGATAGAACAGCTGTGCAGAAATGAGACTATATATAGTTTTGAATGAAAACACCTTTGCCTGGATGTGGAACAGTAAAGAGATTGTAAAGAGTAGTAAAGAGATAGAAATAATCAATTGAAAGGATTATGACTGGAAGACAGAGGGTAAAAGTAGTCCCAAGTCAAAGCAACGTACAGAAAGGATAAGACAGAAGGTAGGTTAGGATCGCTGCTAGATATTTGGGTAATTTGTGGTAGGTCTGCTGAATTTCTCTCTCTCACACGCACATTATTTCTCAACAGTGATATAAAAAAAAATAACTCACCACCACCTAAATAGTCTGCTGAAAAAGAAAGTTGTGTGTACTGGGGAGGGAAAAAGAAGTGGGTTTTTGCACGAGAGAACACAAATACCTGGTTCCTTAATTGAATTGAATGGATATCTTCCCTGAGCCACACTTCTGCACCTGACCTCATTTGGTGGACTGGTTTTGGTTTAAAAAACCCAAAGTAGATTGAGGAAGCCTGGAATCTGCCCACCTTTGCTGTAAGGGAAGGGATGTGGTGTGCCATTGGTCACAGGGTGGGAAGATATTGTTGTACTAGAATACTAGAATAGTACTAGAATTAGTACTATGTTTCTATTCTAGTACTAGAATAGATTTGCCAGCTATTGAGTGATCTGGCCTTGTCAGGGAGTTACCCAATGACAGAAAACTGAGATGAGTTGATGACTGTTGTTGATTTAATTTGAACACGTGAGCATCTCTTTAAGTTGTTTGAAGAACCAGTTTGAAATGTATTGCTGAATAAAAATCTTTCTCTCGCTGTTAGACACAGCACCCATGTGATATAAAAACTCTGTGATCTTTGATCTAGAGCAACCAGTATTGTTACTGCACAAAAAAAGCCCATGGCAAATGAACATATGCCCTCACTTTAAAACCCTGCGTGGGATGGGCTTGCTGTAATGTTTCTAGCAAATGGGAGACACATTTTTATAGGCAGGGATGTAGTATGGAAGATAGCTTTTATACCAAATAGGTTTTCTGGCCCTTCTGTCAGCTGAAACTCCATAGCAGTCTGAAATATGTAAACATTAGTAATTGTTTCAATGTTTGCTTCATACACCTTCCCTGCCTCTCACTCCACTTCCTTGTACAGTATACATATTAAAAGTAAATAATCAATCCTATCAATTTATGGTTATGAGTGGCACCATACACATTATGTTTGCCCACTACCATCTTGCTCCCTTTTACGAAGCTCTTGCCTGCAATGGTACATGCTGTGACCTGTCCATTAATCCCTGAAATCTTCCATGGCAGGTGGTTCTACCATGCGCTTCCCTTTGATTCTGTTTGTGTAATGCCCACACTGCTGCTCAGCAGTCTCTCTTCCTGAGCTGTCTGAGTTGATCTCTTCCAAGGGAATTCAGTACCTCTGCTGAGACAAGTAGTACATGGTGCCACACTCTAGAGCTAATAATCTGTGCTGGGCGAAATGAAGGTGACATGGGTGTGGAGAAATGAAATGGAAAAATGGGTAGGCTGGTGAGGAGGGATTACTCAGAGTTTTAGTGTTCAGAGTCCAATATGCTGATAGTGCTAAACCAGTGCCAGTGAACAAAGTGAAATGCAATTTAGATAAGACAGTGCTACCCCTATACAAATCTGCTCAGAAGGACAGTCCCATTGAGTTAGGTGGCGTTTACTCCCTGTTGAGTGCAGGATATTAGCCTTGATGTTTGTTGCGTAGATAGATGGAAGACATAAGTGCTTGAGGTAGTGCTTCTGTTACCCAAAAATGTCATAGTATAATCTCCTATAGAGTCACTGTGATGTAGTGATTTGAATATTGGACTAAGACTCCTGGTGATATAGTTCTGTATCCCTGCTTGGCCATGGAAACCCACTGGATAAGCTTGGGCAAGTAACACTCTCACTGTCAAAGAAAGGCAAGGGCAAACCTTTGAAAACCCTGTGATAGGATCACCTTAAAAGTCAGAAACAGCTTGACGGTGCACGATAAGCACAACAATTTTCTGTATGCTCCCATGTCCAATATTGATTCATACAGTTAAAACAAGTGGGAGATTGTTTAAAATGTTGCTACCAGCTCTTTAGCTTGATGAAGATTTCTAGACAGAAATGCCTCATACATATAAGACATACCTACCCAAAGCAACAATATACATTCATATATACTGAATTCCTTTTTGTTTAATTAATTCTGTCAGTACATTTGGGTCCTCACTAGAGCTTTCTGTTTGAGGTGCAACTTTTGTCCTGCTTATGAACAATGGTAAATAACATTGGCTCAAATAATGTTGAATAACATTTTATATGCAATGGCTTATAGACATACAGGTTGTGGGACAAAGCAAACAGTCAGCCCAGTCGCCCCTGGACCATGGCGAATACACACTATGACCCCATGGGTGCCTCCTCCCACATCCCCAAATAGGAGTGGAAAAGATCTGCTCCTTTTGGGGCTGGATTTGGGCCACCTTAGGTTGCCTTGGTGCAGCCCCAGCGAGGCTTCCGGGTGCTCTGGGGGTGTGGAACGGCTGGAAGGCTCCCCCATCTGCTTATCTGTTTTGGGCCTGTGTCTTCCTCATCTGAAATGCTTGAAACCAGAAGTGTTTTGGATTTCAGAAGTATTTGGAATATTTCATGTATTTAACTATATAGCTTGGAGATGGGACCCAAATCTAAACACAAAATTCAAAAATAATTGAATATTATTTTGGTGGCCAGAATAAACTACAGTTTCTAGGACTCCCTAGCGCTGAGCCAGGGCTGTTGAAGCCATCTCAAACTGGATTATTTCTGCAGTGTGTTTTGGACTTCTGACTACTGGCTCCTAAATCTCTCTTGAATATGGTGAAGAAAAAAGAATCTCAGTACTTCTAATTGCAGTCATATCAAATTTGGTTGATACACCAGCTGTGTCCTAACCTGGACTGAAGTGATCTTGAAGCAGTGGTACATGCACTGGTAACCTCTTGTCCTGATCGCTGTAATGCGCTCTACATGGGGCTACCCTTGTGCCAAATTCGGAAGCTTCAATTGGTTCAAAATATGGCAGCTAGATTGGTCACTGGTACATCTAGGTCTGACCATATAACACCTGTTTTAAAATCATTTCACTGGCTGCCGATCAGCTTCTGGGCACAGTACAAGGTGTTGGTTATTACCTTTAAAGCCCTACATGGCTTGGGCCCGAGTTACTTGTGGGAATGCCTCTCCCTACATAATCCACCCTGCACTCTCAGAATATCTGGGAAGAATTTATTAGAATTACAAACGACCAGATTAGTAACAACTTCCCAAAGAACTTTTACTGCCACTGCTCCAAAACTGTGGAATAGGCTGCCGGAGGAGATCCGACTTATCACCACCTTGGATGCTTTTAAGAAGGCAATCAAGATGGATCTCTTCCAGTGGGCCTATCCATCTGATCCTGTATAAGACATCCATCCACTTTAATACTCCACTCCTTTGATTATAATTATTGTTCAATCCTATTGTTAATAACTGTCATATTATGATAGAGCTAATTTTTATCCTAAATCATTATTGTTGTATTTTATTGATTATACTTTGTATGTATTTTATTAGGTTGTGATCCCGCCTCAATCCACAGGGAGAGGCAGGAAGATAAATACATTCTTTATTACAGTTACGAATCCCTCGGGGTACGAAAACCCCGGGGAACGAAAGAGCCGGGGCCGCAAAAACGGCCCCGGGATCCGAAAAAAAACCCCGGGATCCGAAACGGAAAAACCACGCGGCCCCTTTAAATTTGCCGCGCGGTCCGTCAACTAAAGCGGTCCCCCGGGTTACGATAATTTCCGGGTTACGAAAAATAATCCGGAACGGATTACTTTCGTAATCCGGGGGACCACTGTATTATTATTTATACTAAACTTGATCCTGGATTGTTTGTGGCAACTTGGCTGCTGTCAGGCCCACTTCTCTTTCTAAAGTCCCCATTTTTACTCAGAACTGTAGGGCTAGTTGCTCTCTGTTTCTGTGGAGATTTTGTCCCCTTTCCTTTCTCTTTGTTTCAAAAATTGTATCATTAACTACAGGTGAGACTGGCAACTCTAGTTCTTGAATGTTGCTTTTGAGTGCCTGAGCAAGCAATACTGGACAGTTGTCTCTGTTTCTCCAGCTTTGAAATAACAATCTTGATTTATACTGCCATTCTTCAGTAGCTAAAATCAGTGTTTCTGATTTATTTCTGTTGTGACAAAAATGGAATTTATTTTCTGCTCCTTCTCCCCATCCTTCTGTTACTGCAGCATTGCAGTTTATCACATGGGGGAAATCCGGGGGGGGGGGAGCGAGGGGTTTAAAGTGTCATTATCTCAGTAAAGTCGCGTGATTGCAGGAAGATTTTCACACATATCGCAATTAAAGAGCACTTATCCTGGGAAATACCAGGGAATAACCAGCAACAAATCACGGGATTTCCCTGTGAATGATTTGTTGCTGGTTATTACCAGGTCATTGCTGGGATAAGTTCTCTTTAATTGCGACATCGTGTGAAAATCTTGAGTGCGATCATGCAACTTTCACGGGATAATGACATTTTAAACCCCTGATTTTCCCTGTGTGATAAAGTTCATAGACAAGGTATCATACCATTTCTGTGTTGACTTCATGAATGACATTTACAAGTCTGTGGAATGGATATTCATAACAGGTCCACCTACACACTTGCAAGTGACTCTTTTTATCCCAGAGAGAACAAAAACCCTTGTTGAGCCACTTGAAATATATTCTCAGTGGGATCAGGCATCAAAAACAGAGTTTACTGCAATACTATTTTGATAGTTTTCATAGGTCTCTGCTATTTATATGCCCCTGTTTGTGTTTTCATAACTTTGCAGAATGTAGATTAGATTTAATAAAATATGTATCACAGAATTGTTTGGGGAAGACCCAGATTCATTGTTTGCTTGCTCCAGTTGATGAATCTCCAGCAACATGGTCAAGACCACTGTTTGACAGGGCTGACCCAAGACATTTTGTTGCCTGAAGGAGAGCCCCAATGTCATAATCTTTTTCCTAAGGTTACCATGTTAAAAAAAAATCATGCTGTACTGCTCAGATCCCAGTTCTGCCTTAATCTAATATACACACTCAGAGGGAAAGAGATCATTGTTCAGCCATCTGGGTTACTTCACTCTATTAGAGGGCAGGATTAGAACTAGTAAGAACAGATTTGGATCAGTAAAAGACATCTTTTATATGCTGCTGTTCATTCTAAGGAAGAATCTTAGAAGTAAAATATATTATTTCTAACGGGTAAGGTCCGTTAAGAACAGAAATGCTTACTGTTTAATCTGTTTCACTTGAGCCAAATTCTGTAACATAATAGTTAACCCATATTTGTCTCATTTCATTCTCCCCCAAAAAGTAATTTCAGCAGTGGGTTTATATAGTCAAATTTTCTTGTGAGAAATGAATACCGAAGCCATGTTCTGTTCTGTTCACAATATGTAGGTTGAACAGATGTAAATCCAACATACATAGGCTTATATGTCATAAGCAATATCAATCCAGCTCTTTGGTATCTAGACATTGCTCTTGTCAGCCAGAAACATCTTGGCAGCTGTCTTCAAACAACCCCCCGACTGAATCTTTTCCCCGCTTTTATCTTGAATTCTGGCCAAATTCAAGATTCAAAAAACATATTCTTCTACTTACAACCATGTCCCAAGGTGGGAGAGCGGGGAATGGGGGATATAACATGAATAACAGAGGCCCTTGGAAGTACTTTGAACATTAAGTATTTGTTCCATCTGTTTTTACCAGGCTTCTCTTCTGTGATTTAATTTTTATTCTTGTTCTTGGGAAGTGTCAAAAGGCAGCCTTGCAAATTACCTAAATGTAAATGGTTGAAACTAGAGCAGAGATCAGAGACTCATTTGTCATGGTACAAATAGTTTCTTCCAAGCCTTTTGAAAATACAGACATATCTCAGTTAAACGTCTTATTGCAATATAAAAGATGAACAGGAGAGTATTGGCTTTCTCTATGCCTCATAGCACTTCTGTTCTCACCCCAAGGGAGACAATTATAAAAGTGTGACCTTTGTTGCGCTGGAAAAATCTATTTGACAGAAAGGGTGCTTTTATGACCATCTCCCTCAGGAAGGGAAGGGAAGTGCTCCAAGGATATGCGGAGAGGTGCAGAGAAAGCCGGTAGTCTCCTGCTCTCTTTCAACTTTCTTTTTTAATGCGATAGCTTGCAAAGCCTCTCTCAAAGCCTCTGAGGCTCCTTTTCACAAAGTCTTTTTAATCCCATACAGCTTTCTTTTCCTCCTTATCCTGGGTCTAGCAGGACATTTTTTAGCAGTATCACCATTGTTACAGTGGTGAAGGTAGGCTGGAGAAGCACACACTTTCAGTATCAATTTGCAACAGTGTGTGCGCAATAAAGCTTGAACTGGGAAAGAGCAGGGAAGGTAAACAGCAGGTGGCCCCAGAATCCCTGAATGAGCATGCGTGAACAGCAAAACATAGAAGAAAGGACAGAGCAGATAAGCTTGCTTCACCAGCTAGCCTCAGCATGTTTGAAAAAATATACATCTGTAAGGTTGGCTACCAAAATGGAAATCATAAGGAAAGTAGAGGCTGATAAAAGAAGAAAATGTCATCCCTGGATGTATTTTGGAGGAAATTTTCAGTTGGTCTCCAGAAGATTCAAAATGTTTTTGTTTACTTATGCAAAGTATACCAGACCTATTTGTTTCATTTCTCATATGCATATTGTTTTTTGGGGAAAAAGCTGCCTGAAACACGTGGAACTGCTCTTTTTTGTGGTGCGGAAATCTATCCCTATTCTTTCCATGTTATTCTGTCTCTGGTACTGTTTTTTTTTTTTTTTTGTTAAAGAAGTAACACCCAGGAATGTATCTTCATTAACTGACGCATACATGCATAAATTTAATGTGTCAATAAAATATATGGCCCCCCTTCTTTCCTTCCAGGTGAAGTGTTTCCTTTGATTTGCCCCAACTCTCAACATGCTTGGTGTCAGATCCTCAACATATCAGAGCTCCAAGCCTCCTTTTTTGCCTATTCTGGCAGATACCCCAATGAAACAGAGCTGAGTGTTTCCACACCCACAGGAAGCAAGTACAGTTTATATGCAGGTGTCGCTTTAGCCATTGGGTCCAGCATCTTTGTTGGTTCCAGCTTTATACTGAAAAAGAAGGGCCTTTTGCAGTTGGCTGAAAAAGGATACACTAGAGCAGGTAAGAAATACTAGTGATTCCAAAAAAATAACCTGCTTCTTGTTTTACTCTTACTACAGAAATATCAAATGCCAAAGTAGGGATTTTTAAAAGTCTGTATTTAAAAGCTTAGCTATGTTACCAAATCAGGAAATTATGGAGAGTATGGTTTCCACATTTCTCAGAAACACCAGGAAACTGCCACCAAGTCATTATTTTATTTGTGCCTTTCATTAGTTTTATACTGACTAGGTAGCTCTGTTAGCATACCATGTGTTAATGGTAGTCATTAAATTCGTCTCCCTTATCTGAAATGCTTGGAATTAGAAATGTTTTGTTTTGCATTTTGGAATACCTGTATTTGCATATATGTACATAATGTGGTATCTTGGAGAGGGGACCCAAATCTAAACACACAATTCATTTATGTTTCATATACATCTTATTCATATAGCCTTAAGGTAGATTTGTGCAATATTTTTTAATAATTGAGTTCATAAAACAAAGTACATAGAGCCATCGGAAAGTAAAGGTGTCAATGTCTCAGCCATGCATGAGTGAAGTTTTGGGTTTTGGAGTATTTCGGATTTCATAATTCCAGGTAATGGAAACTTAAGAGTTTTATTGCTTGACAAAAGTAAGCCAACATGCAACAAGGGAAAGCTGGGTTTCTCCTTTCCTCTCTGCATGGTGTTGAAACACTTCCATTCTCTCCCTGAGAAAAAATCCATTTGGACAACGGCATGCTTTTATAGCCATCTCCTTATGGAAGGAGAATGCAAGTGTATGGAAATGTCATGCAGAGAGGAAAGGAGAAAGCTGCTTCTTTCTTATTGCATGTCAGTTTACTTTTGTTATGTAATAAGGCTCTCAGCCTCTATAGGTTACCTTCACAGCTTTGTATCTGACTTGATAAAAGCTTATGCTGGTAGTTCATTTGTGAGGGGTCAGTGCATTATACTTTTGTCTAATTGCATTTTTGTTGTTTATTATATCTTGGTGGTGTCACTGTTTGATCATGTGTAATTCCTGTATGAATTAGCTTCTTGGAGTCTGGAAAATACAATGAATAGCGATTGGAAAACATTAGGTGTTCCTCCTTACTGATGCAGATTTTATTTTTAATGCTTTCATAGATCTAGTGGTAGTCTCATATTTTATTACTCATATTTTACCACTAATTCTGTAGCTGTTCAGGAACATTTGTTATCATGATTATAGCTCATCAGTGAAGCCTGTTGAATTTCTCATATTATGTCTATAGCTCTTCATGATGGTTGTTTAACTTCTCATTCCAATTGTAAAAGGATATATTTTGGAAGACTTACTAAAGTTTGAATTTGTAATTTATAAGCTTAACACTATTTCAGCTTATTCAGCTCCTCACCCTACATCATAAGTACAGCTTTTTAATAGCTTTTCAATACTGCTTGTCCACCTTTTCAGCAGAATTGTTAAAGGACGTGTAGCTTGAAGACTAATGAATGAAAATCGTTTGTATTATGGACTTTAATCCTTAAATTTACTTTATATTCACTTCATGTTAACCATCTGATGCCTTTGCATATATTATATTCAGTATTACTAATTATTTGTTGTACTGTATATTGTAACTACTATAGTTACATTGTTTACTCAGTGACTTTGGTTGATAAGAATTCTCTTATTTTGTGTACAGTATTTATAATCATCACTTCCTTATTGGGTTTGACTGTTTTATCCCCTGAGTTTAATTGGTGTTTTTTATGTTTTTGAGACCTTCCTACAGTTTTATTTTATTTGAAAGCTTAGCCATTTAAAGATTGTTACCAAGTCAGGAAATTATGGAAAGTGTGGTTTCGATAATTCTTAGGAACAGCAGAAAACTGCAAGAAATATTGGCTTTTTATAAGGATTTTTCTCCTCTCTGTAGTTGGAGAATAATAATATAGAATTCAAAGACATAGCTGTGTTAGTCTGGAAAATCAGTATGCAAAGGGATCTTCCAGCATCTTTGAAACTAATTGAAAGAGAGACGTTGGTAACATGAGCTTTCATAGGACTCTTTCAGACGTCAAAAATTGGAAGTATAATTTAATGTCAATTCGAATGCAATCATGGGTTTTACGTTATTGCAAATTAAATATTCGTACACAATTTCGGGTAAGAGGGAAGCCACTCCGAATGCAATCATGGGTTTTACGTTATTGCGAATTAAAGCTTCGCACTCAATTTCGGGCAGGAGGGGGTTATTTTTGGGTAATGGGAAGTAATTTCGAATGCCTTCCGAACGGAACAGGAGTTCATGTAAATTCACTTAACTAGCGAATTTACATGAATCCGCATTGGCTCCATTCGGAGTTGGGAGAAATTCCTCCCGTTTGAAAGAGTCCATAGACTTGAGCTTACTTCTTCAGATGCATTTGAGGAAGTAGGCTCGAGTCTACAAAAGCTTGTGCTGTCAGTTAGTCTCAAATAATGCAAGATCCCATATCATCATCATCATCATCATCACCACCATCATTTCTTATACACCTTTCCCTGTGGATTAAGATGTGGAACAACAACAATTAACACAACACATAACATCATTTAAAGGGGAATATAAAACCAATACATAATAATATCCATTAATAAATACTTTAAACACCATAATATAAAAATAATCTGGATAGGCCTGCTGGAAGAGACTGTTCTTTACTGCTGATTTAAATACAGACAGTGTCTTGAGCTGACAAATCTTTTCGAGCAGGTCATTCCACAATCTGGGGGTGGCCAAAGAAAATGTCCTATGAGTAACAGTCAGCCTAGTTTTGATGGACTGAAGTAGATGTCTCTTGGAGGACCTGAGTATATGGGGTAGATTATATCCCCTGTGGGAGGGCCCTGCTCCACCATTTGAGAACCACTGCATTACAGGAGTTTGCTTACCAAACTCTTTCATGTATGTATTAGTTTCAGAGCTTGGGGACATTGCCTTTTGTATTATAGCACACAGAATGTGCAAACTCTGCAAGCTGAAAACTGGCTTTTAGTGGTTCTGGGTTCAAATAAGAGGTGGCAGTAGAGTGGGGAGATTGTGCCCACCCCACACACTACTTCTGACAAATCTTGCTGTTTTGCTTACATTGGATCCAGCACTTAGTTCTGCCCCAAAATTGTCATTTCGGGCCTACTGTAAGATCAAAAGCTGCTAGAAAACTATGGCCCGAATCAGACGGGCAGCCAGGGGTAGCTTCCAGCCACTCTGTGTGTGTGTTGTTTATAAAATACACGCCCCCGAAGCGCCTGGAAGTCGTCCCAGGGCCGTGCTGGAGCTGCCTAAAGTGGCCCAAATCTGGCCCCAAAAGGAGCAGATCTTTTTCACTTCTATTTGGGGCTTCAGGAGAAGGTGCCCTCGGGGCCATGGTATGTGGCGATTGGTCTGGGAGTGGCTTCTAGTCACTTCTTCTGGCCCATCTGCTTTGCCCCTATTTTGGACCTCAAAAAACAATAGGATTGGTTTAAATTAGTCATTATTTATAATAAAAAGTATTATCTTAGGGCATTTAAGAGGTGCTACAATAAAAGCAGAAATTAGATTAATGTTTATTAACTGGAAAAAAATTGGCTTGTTTGTTGGTTGGTTGGTTGGATTTATGTCTTGCCTTTCTCCTTAAAATGGGATTCAAAGAAACACACAGTAATAATTAACAAAATGCACAATTAAAAATAAAATTTAGAAATACACTCACCCCTTTGACCTCATGGGGGATTTGTTCTGGACCCACCTGTGAGTTCAAAATCTCACACATGTTCAAGCCCCATAGGCTTGAATGGGGCATGTGCATGCGAGGCACACATTATGGACATGCACCCCATTCAGGTTAATAGCGATTGCCCCTCAATGGATTTCTAAGTCCGCACATTTCAAGTCCATGGGCTTGGAGGGATGACTGTACCTCACTATGGAAAAGCACAGCATCTAGTTGGTAACATCCCCCTTTCTCAGCAACTGATCAATTGCCCAAAGCCTGCCTGTTATAAGAGGTCACTTTTTCATAGTGTAGTAAAACATGGCACACATAGAAAAACATTGTAGCTATACTGGCAAAACATTGCAGCTATATTGATCATATTTCTCACACACTTTTATTGTGTTGTTTTTCATTTACTAGATGAAAAAAAATATGATTCCAGACAGGAACAGTGAACAATTATTTTATTAGCACCAAGTATAAATTCAGCTGAAATAGCTAGGTAGACAGCTGTTGTAGCTGAGTCTGTTGTTTAAATTTGTCATGGGGATGTTATTACACAAAAATGCATTTGGCTAGAAAAGTGACGGATGCTCCCCGCTCCCCAAATGTAAAACCTCCAACAGGGTGTGCCTCAAAGAAATTGTCACAAGCCTTGCTATAATATTTTTGCTTAAAATAATAATGGTGTGTTTGGGTTTGTTTGTTTTTTTCCAGGACAGGGTGGGTATTCTTACCTGAAGGAATGGCTGTGGTGGGCAGGGCTGCTTTCAAGTAAGTATTAAAGCATTTTTTTAAATTTGAATTAAAGGTACATGGGAGATACCACACACAGTGTGGAATTTTTCAAGGGATGTGCTTATGTTTCTTATAGTGAAGCCTTAAAGCAAAGGTGGGTGGGGGCAACTTCTTTCAACCCAAGGGCCAGGTTTGATTTAAGAGACATTCACAGGAGATGCATTCCAGGGGTGGGCTGGGATCAAAAATGCTAGCATATTTTTAGCTTTCTGTTCTTACTGCCCAATAGTTAAACCTTAGGAGAGAGCATTACAACTTTTTAAGAATGGGAAAGAAAACCTGTTTACCAAAGCAGTGGCATTACACATTTCAGTGTCACCTAGTGCAGATGCCTGGAAGGGGCTGTGGGAGAGGTGATGGACTGTCCCTCACCTCCTACTGGCTCAATCACCTGCCCCCTCCCCCCGGCCAGCTGGGCCAGTACAGCTGATACACCAGATTCTGAACATGAGGCATGCTCCCCCAACCCCCTGAACAGTGGCAGCCTCCAGAGATACCACAGCCTCCAGAGATCTCATTCAGACTCTGACACGGCTCCTGGGTGAGTGAGAAAGGCAGGCAATGCCCTTTCTCTATCACACAGCAGCCATGCCAGTCCCACTGATTGTGTACCACCCGACCAAGTGTACACCCCCCCCCCGGGGTGTCACTCAGTGCATCCCACACACCCCTGCAACCCCTAGTGACGTCTCTATTCCAAAGCTGGGAAACCATGAAAGAATTGTGACATGGGGAAGGGGGCCTAACTATCCTGGGAAGCCCAGAAAGAAGGAATCAGCACCAAAGAAAGAGGTTCCTCTTCCCTGTCTTAAGATGTGCCTGTCAGGCCCTGGTGATTCCTGCTTTTACAAAAGTCTCCTTTCTCTCTCCATCCAAAGCAGTTGCCTTTGCACAATGGGGATGCATCCCTTGGCTCCCCCACCAGGGTTATAGCTGTAGGTGGATAGCAAAATTAGGCCATTGCCCCTTCAAATGAGAATTCTGCCCCTCCCCCATTTTTTAGCCCCCAAATTTCTGGCAGTGCAGTAATTCAAAACGTCAGTTGAAAGGTTTAAAAAACAGTTTAGGCATCCAGAGAAAAGTGGCAAGCAAAGCTATCTTATGGCACATTGAGACTGACTGAAATGTTCCAGATTTTGTTCCTGTTCTTTCTAGTTTTATAGTGGGTTAAAATAAACCAACCTGACACAAAAAGTCTTTGATAGTACTAGGAGCTGACAGAAGATATTTCAGGATAAATGAAACATCTATAGATCTCCAAAATTAAGTCGGAAGGATTAGGAACAAATCGGTGACATTCTGATCTTTTTAATCAATCTGGAGTTACTCTAAGGGAATGCAAACACAGTAAGTAAAATAGTTCTAGGCGTGAATGATTTTTAGTGTCTCGCTGTGCAATGCTAGAAAGCTGGGTACTGAAGGAAAATTTAATTTGGGGAGGAGGCAGAATTCTTATTTGTGGAGTTCCTATGTAGTTATGCACAACCTATATACACTCTCATATTGCCTTCCACTTCCCAATGTAGCCTTTCATTGATTAGGAACTGAACTTTTGCTGTGGAGTGCCTTTTCTACATGAGTGGAATACTTGCATCATTTACAAAAGTGGAGGATGACGGTTCTAAATTGCATAGGGAACATAAGTAGAAAGTTCAGAAGTGCACCTCCTAGTGTGGGGAACGGGAACATGTAAAAGAAGGCAGGGCCCACAGGCTTGTCTATTCTGTGGAAGGAGAACAGTAGAGTGGCCTGGCATTTGGGTATAGAGGTGCTCACCCTGAAATTTTGGGACAAAGCACCTCTCCTTCTTGGACCACAAACTGCTAGTAGAGAACAGAGCATGGAAAAGTTACATTTTAGACTACAGTTCCCAAAGTTCTGTAGTGGTTATGATGACTAGGGGATTCTAAGGATTGTAATCCAAAATTATAACTTTTCCAAGCCCTGAGAATGACTGAACATACCTTATGTGTATGGTTGTTTGGAGATAAATGGGCGCTGAGTAACTTTGTGCTGTTAATTGTCATAACATCGAAAGTGAAAAGAAAGACATCAACACTTAAGAGGCTTAAGGTGTCTTACAAATATTTATACATATTATCTCTTTTGAGTGTCTGGCAGGCAGTGTCATGTTAGAACTTGCTCTGTTCTGTTATAAAATTGCATTTTAGGATTGTTTTTAGGCTGTTTTAAAAGTTTTTAAAAAGTATTTTACTATGTTTTAATAGCATTTTGTTTTTGTACTGTTTAGATTGTTTTTGTTTGTCACCTTGGGAGCCCTTATAGCCTGGAAGACAATATAGAAATATTTTACATAAATAAATTTAAATATTATTGACGCATAGTCACAATGAGTTGCTAATAACTATTAGAAAAATGTCAATTTCTCCTACAACCGTGAATGCTATGGTAAATGCATTTATTATATCATAAATGTTTGTGGACGTTTGTTGTTGTTAATTACTGTCAAGTCCACTTTGACTTGTGGTGAGTATAACTGAGAAACCTCCTCAACAGTCCTGTTCAGGTCTTGCAGACTCAGAGCTGTGGCTTCCTCAATCGTGTCTATCTATTTGGAATGTGGTCTTCTTCTTTTCTTTCTGCCTTCAACCTTATTAAGCATTATTGTCTTTTCTAGTGAATCGTGTCTTCTCATGATCTGGCCAGAGTACAACAGCCTCAGTATAGAGTGTGTGTATATGAAGTCCATGTGGCTGAGAGTAGGATTATCAGTTGTGTGATCAGAGGGAAATTTAATGCTAAAGATACTGAGAGTGACAATTCCTCTGCTAACACTAACGTCTTTTTGCAGTGGGAATAGGAGAAGCAGCAAACTTTGCCGCCTATGCCTTTGCACCAGCAACTTTGGTAACTCCTCTGGGTGCACTTAGTGTACTTATAAGGTTAGTACAAATTGGGTTTACTCATTGGGATATACACTGTATTATGATAGGCATTTTGTGGCATAGTTCAAATGATCGACTCTGTGGTGCGGTACAGACAGTCCAAAAGGGCCATCCCCGCGCCGTGATTAGGGCTGGGGAGCGTGCGGCATCCGCACTCTCCCCAGCCCTAGCACGTATGGACAGCACCATCTTTACAGTGTGCCGTCCATACATGCGCTCTGCCGTGATGTCATGGCGCATGCTGCGTTTAGACAGCATGGCGCACGCCTGACATAGTGCCACAGGAGGGCGCCATAGGCGCCCTTTCTGCCGCACAAGAAGGAACTCCTTCTTGGCATGCATGTCCTTGGCGCGGCCTTCACACGGTCGCGCCAAGGAGGCCAAGAGGAAAAGGGCCATGACGGTGGCCCCTTTCTCCCCTCGGGAGCGCCGCGGATGACAGGGTGCCACTTCTCTCTGGCCTGGGGAAGCGGCGGATTGGGGCCGCAAGGGCTCAAAGGGGCGCCTACAGACCTCCCCTTTTGGGCGGTCTGTAAAGGCCCTATGTCTGCATCTGCACTAAGAAATAATCCACACTGTAGAAACCACCAGAGCTGGTGGCACAACAAACTGCAGTTCCAAGAAATCCATAGTATCAAGCCATGGTAGTTAAGGTGGTGTCAAACTAATGAGCAAGCCTGTACTAATGTTTCCACAACTGACTATTTTGGTCTTTAAGATGTTACAAATATGTATGGTATTTTCTTTAGTTCTGATTTTGAACTTCAGTTTTTAGATCTGTTAAAAATGAAACTTAAAAAGTTCTTAAAAATTGCTTAATGCTACCTGTCTTTAAAAACCCAACAGTGCAATACTCTCTTCCTATTTTTTGAACGAAAAGCTCAATATCCATGGGAAATTAGGCTGCATCTTGAGCATTTTGGGGTCTACAGTGATGGTTATTCATGCTCCTGAAGAAGAGCTAGTGACATCACTAGATGACATGGAAACAAAGCTAAAAGATCCAGGTAAGTAATTCTTATATTTACTTTAGAATAGTATAGTCAGTGAAATACCTTGCTGATATTTCTCATTTGTTCCAGGATCTGTTCATTCATTGGAGAGAAGGCTGTGGGACCATACATGTTCTGTACTACCTTCAGAGGCCTGGCTGCAGGGTTGGGGAATCTTTGGCCATTCCATAGCCTGGGAGCAATGGCAGAAAAGGCCCTTTGGGAGGTCTGCGACAGCCTAGTTTTCATAGGCTGTAGCGGGTTTCTTCCAGAGGACTGAAGTGTGCGAGGGGGCTCATATGGGGAGAGGCGGTCCCTGAGATAGGATGGACCTGAGCCATGTAGGGCTTTAAAGGTCAAAACCAACACCTTGTACTGTGCCCGGAAACTAATCGGCAGCCAGTGGAGAGATTTGAGCATGAGTGTTATGTCCTCTCTCCTCGATACACCAGTAACTAGCCTGGCTGCCATGTTTTGGACCAGTTGAAGTTTCCGGGTTAAACACAAGGGTAGCCCCATGTAGAGCACATTGCAGTAGTCCAAACGTGAGGTAACCAAAGCATGTACCATTGTCTCCAGGCCCCTCATCTCCAGGAAAGGGCGCAGCTGGCGTATCAGCCGGAGCTGATAACAAGCACTCTTGACAGTCGCATTCTCCTGACAAGTCATGTGAAGCGACGAGTCTAGAAGTACTCCCAGACTGCGAACAGAGTCCTTCGAGGAGAGCGTGACTCCGTCTAGGACTGGGAGTTGTATTCCCAGACCTGATTTTGGGCCGGTGACTGTCAGTACCTCCGTTTTGTCTGGATTTAGTCTCAATTTGTTTTCCCTCATCCAATCCATTACCGCCGCAAGGCAGTCATTAAGAGGAGAGACATCATCTGAAGTCTGAGCAGATGATCTAGTCATGGAGAAATAGATTTGAGTGTCATCAGCGTACTGATGACATTACGCTCCATGCCTCCGAATGATCTCACCCAGCGGCTTCATGTAGATGTTAAATAGCATCGGGAACAGGAATGGCGCCCTGAGGGACGCCACAGTTAAGCTCGATCTTGGAGGAGCAACTGTCCCCGAGCCTTACCCTTTGGGATCTGCCAGAGAGGAAGGAGTGGAACCACCGGAGCTCAGTGCCCCCAACTCCCAGCTCTCTCAGCCGATCCAAAAGGATGGAATGGTCTATTGTGTCAAAAGCCACTGATAGATCCAAGAGCACCAGCAGGGTCACAATTTTCCTCATTGTTCAGAGACACCCCCCCCCCCGGTGTTTGTGTGTGTGTGTGTGTGTGAGAGAGAGAGAGAGAGCGAGTTGCTTTGTTTTGTTTTGAGGCCATGAGAGGCTTATGGCAAAGAAGACCTTTGGCCCAATAAGCTTCATATTATCTGCATTCATTCATTGTATGTTACAGAGCTCTGCTACCTGAAATCCAGGCAGCTGTGAAAACTGGACCCGGAACATGTCAAGTGTATTCATTGTGTGTGCTGAGCTTTGTTAAGAAGTCTGTGGGAACTTAATATCTGTGGGGGGAAAATCCATCATGAATTTGCTATTTGAATAGAGCACTATAATGAACAAATTATAATGGGATATGATCCAGCCCACTGTTTTCACTTACAGAAAACAGTGAAGACTATTTTCATCAGTTGCTTTTTGCATCACTTACTGCGCTGTGTTGGAGCATCTCCTAATTCTCCAATGCAGAGTTTTAGGGGCTGCAGACCAAATCAGTAAAAATGACCTCTTCCCGTTTCTATGAATGACAGCATTCCCTGTGCAGAACTCTTTTTGTGGGTCTTGATACAACCGACTGAGTTAATTGTGAAAGACATTTTGGATCCTTGCTTGATTCACACTCTCATACAATTCTTTTTTCTTTTTCTTCCAGTGTTCATTGCCTTTGCTGTTGTTATAATTGTGATCTCACTGGTGCTCATTTTACTAGTTGCTCCAAGATATGGTCAGACAAATATCCTGGTATACATCTCCATTTGTTCTGTGATTGGTGCTTTCTCCGTCTCTTCTGTCAAGGGATTGGGTATTGCTATTAAAGATATACTGTACCAGAAGCCAGTTTTCCGAAATCCACTGGTTTATATTTTGACCCTGGCTTTGGTGTTGTCCGTCAGTACTCAGATTAACTACCTCAACAAATCATTGGATGTGTTCAATACATCTCTTGTGACACCCATTTACTACGTGTGCTTCACAACCACAGTGGTGCTCTGCTCTGTTATCCTTTTCAAGGAATGGAACAGCATGGAGCTTGGGGATATCATTGGGACACTGAGTGGATTCTTCACCATAATTATTGGCATTTTCTTTCTGCATGCTTTCAAAAATGTCACAATCAACTGGAGCCAGCTGACCTCTTCTTGTAAAAGAGACTCTCTCTTGCCTCTTCATGGTTATGAGGCTCATCATACTTTACTGGAGAACATGGAGTCTTCAGCCTTGACATGTGATGAGGATAATACCCTGTTCAGTCGAGGGAAGGAGCTAGGAGATCACCATTAAGTCAACCAATTTGACTGAACAGCTAACTAGGGTGAAAGCCATCTTCAGAAAACATATCACCATTCCCCCAGGATGGCATTTGGAGAGACAAAGCAATCGCTATAATGTTTACTCCCGGAACAGAAAAGGAAATGTGAAGATACTGTTCCGAATTTATTCCTATCTTTGGCAGCATATGAACTTCACAGACAATTGTGATGCTGTTTGAAGAACTGATACTTGCTAATGGAGATGTAGTGTATTTTCATAGCACTTTATAATTCTACTGTACTTTTAGAAAGTGACTTGGTTTACAACTGACTTGGTAAAGGTATCTGTCTGTGGAAAATCATGACCTTCCCTAAGGCTGTCATCTTACTATAGTTTTTTGATGTCACTTCAAAGTGCTAGCAAATGTCCATAAGAAAAAAAGTTTCTAGCAACAGACAAAATGATTTTTTAAAATTCATTTTAAAAAGAGATCTTTCATATGGTAGTTAGAAATATCTTGTAAGTAATGGGTTGCATTCAGACTAAGTCAGAATTTCCCATCATGCAGTACCTGATTTCTGTAAAATTAAAATTAAAATTGTTGGTATACAGTATGGTAGATCAGCCTCAGGATGATATTTTTGATTTACATTTTTGATTGATTTACTTATTTACTGTAACTTTAAAATGACTTATTTAGTTCAGATGGCTTTTTTAAAATGTGTAATTTGTTGTAAGAAAAGGCTTCCGCCAAAATTATTCCCACTGGCTATTCAAATCCTTCTATAATAATTTCCTACAAACTTCTTCCAAATCTGTGTTTAGTCCATTGTAGGTCAATGTTTTCTTGTTCTTCTTTGCCTCAATGGAATGACTCATGTTTATTTCAATGAGGTTGTTCATACAATAGTTTGATACATTTTGTCAGCAGTGGAGGGAATGTGTGACCTTTCAGATATTACTAGAGTGCCATTCTTACCAGTGCCGAACATGACCACTGTAAAGAGACCTTATAGCACCTTTGAGTGAGAATATTATCAGACTATACTCTTAAAGTGTTGCTATTCCACTTTGACTGCTGTGACTGCCTCCTGTTGCATTGTGGGGTTTGTAGTCACAGTGAGGCCTAAGTGCTCTCTGGTTGAATGTTCTAAATGCCCCTCCCTACACTGCAAATCCCAGAATGCAACAGGAGGCAGCCGGAGCAGTTAAAGCGCAATAGTAACACTAACACTATAAAAGTGCAGTGCACTAAAAAAAAGAAGTTGGCTTCATGAGCTTTCCTAGACTTCAGCCTAATGCAGTGGTCCCCAAACTGTGCCCTTTAGGGGATTTTGGACATCAGCTCCCAGAATCCTAGACTATTGGCCAACGTGGCTGAGGCTTCTGGGAGCTGAAGTCCAAAATTCCCTTAAAGGGCACAGTTTAGGGACCACTATATCACTATATAGTAGTGATATGGAGACTATAGTGGTCCCTAAACTGTACTCTTTAAGGGATTTTGGGCTTCAGCTCCCAGAATCCCAGGCTACTGGCCAACATGGCTGAGCCTTCTGGGAGCAGAAGTCCAAAATCTCTTAAAGGGCACAGTTTAGGGACCACTGGTCTAATGCATCTGAGAAAATATACTTTAGCCTAGGAAAGCACATGCTGCCAATTTCTTCCTTTCACCTAGTCACAAAGATGCTACAAGATCTGTCTATTCACACAGTCTTAGGCATAGGCATATTTATTTATATGGAGGCCTGGTGGCACTGTACTGTATGCCTGTACTGCAACCACTCACTCAAAACCCTAAGGTGGAGAGTTCAAGACCGGCAAAAGGGCTCAAGCTCAACTCAGGCTTGCATCCTTCCGAGGTTGCTAAAATGAGTACCCAGATTGTTGGGGCAAGTAGATTACAGTTGAAAACTGCTTAGACACTCCTTAGGCGGTATGAAGCGGTATATAAATGAAGCTGTTTGTTTGTTTGATTTTATGGTATTTATATCCCGCTCTTCAGCCCTAAAGGCTATCAGAGCGGTTTACAATTATTATTTTTAATTAGACAGTTCCATGTCTTCCTCAGGCTTACAATCCAAAAAGCCACAACAAAAAAGGGGAAGAGAATGGTGGTGGGAAAGGGGATCAGGTCCAGCATTTCTTCTCTCCCTCTGAGGCCTGGACCAAGGCAGATGGACTGGAGGGAGGGCTCTAGTCTAGGGCTGGAGGGAGGGCTCTGCTTCATAATCTATGGCAGGCCTGGTGGAGTTTGGCCAGTCCTTTCACTCCTTCCTTGGCCAGATGCTGTTGCCATGGAGAGAGGGCACTTCAACTTGAGGCCGGGTCCGGTGGTGTAGCTAGGCTTCTCTTTCACTCCCTCCTAGCCCTAGACTAGAGTGGGCCCTACATGGTGCTTTTAAAAAGATATTAGACTACAGCTCCCAGAAGCCTCAGCCATGTTGGCCAATGGTCTGGGATCCTGGGAGCTGAAGTTCAGAAGCCCTTAAAGAGCAGAGTTTGAGGGCCACTATAGTCTCCATATGACCATATAGTGATATAGCGGTCCCCAAACTGTGTCTTTTAAGAGAGTTTGGACTTCAGCTCCAAGTCTCAATCATGTTGGCCAATAGTCTGGGATTCTGGGAGCTGAAGTTCAAAAGCCCTTAAAAGAGCACAGTTTGAGGACTACTATAGTTCCCATATCACTATACAGTGGGCCCTTGTTATACTCTGGGGTTTGGTTCCAGGACTCTCGGTGGATAACATAATCCGTGAATGCTCAAGTGCCATTAAATATAATGGCACAACAAAATGGTGTCCCATATATAAAATGCAAAATCAAGGTTTGCTATTTGGAATTTATACTTCTTGGGAATATTTTCAAGCTGTATATGCTCAAATCCATGGATAAAAAAATCAGCGTATAAGGAGGGCCAACGGTATAGTGATAGGGCCAAACTGTGCCCTTTAAGAGATTTTTGGACTTCAGCTCCCAAAAGCACAGTTTGGGGACCACTGAGTTAGGGAAGGTTGATTTCTTTGACTGCAGCATCCAGAGTCCCCCCCCCCCCCAAAAAAAAAGTCTGCACGACACAGGCATCCTCCTTTTCCAAAACATAAGCCTACATTTCAGCCTTCTTTCCAGGAGGAATTTCTCAAGCAGCCTCAATTTTGAGCAAGATTAAAGGTCCAAAATGCACTGCAGCAATAGTCCAGTTTGAGAACGCTTTAACAGCCCTGGTTCACTGCTAGGGAATTCTGGGAACTGTAGTACAATGGACTCTTTCAGACGTGGGAAATTGGAAGTATAATCCAAGGGCAATCCAAACGCAATCATGGGGTTAAACGTTATTGTGAATTAGAGCTTCTCACGCAATTTCGGGCAAAAGGGAAGTCACTCCGAATGCAATCATGGGTTTCACGTTATTGCAAATTAAAGCTTCTCATGCAATTTCGGGCAAGGAGGGGTTATTTCAGGTAATGGGAAGTCATTCCGAACGCCTTCCGAATGCAATGGGGATTCACGTGAATTCGCTAAACTAGTGAATTCACGTGAATTCGCATTGGCTGCATCCGGAGTTGGGAGAAATTCCTCCCGTTTGAAAGAGTCCACCGAGACATTTAGCTTTCTCTTGTCAGAGAGCTCTGGTGCCATAATAAACTATAATTGCCAGGATTCCCAGCTGGAAGCCTGCCCAGGAGCTGACCCAGTTAAAGTGGCCTGAAATTGAATTATTTCTGCAGTGTGTTTTGGACCCAAGCAGCATGAATTTGGGTTTATATGAATGTTTTAATCTTTTGTATTTTGTACTAATTTTTTTATCGAATGTTCTACAGTTTTGTGGTGTCTTGTCCTCCTTTGCTGTTAGGACATCTGGTTACCCTGGCATGATGTAGGCCACTCCTGGGCAGGCTTCGAGCAACAAGGTTTACTTTGTACTGTCTGCAAAGGAGGGAACCAGTGTGGTGTTTGAGCACTGGACTACAACTCTGGATACCACTGGGTGACCCTTTGAGCAAGTCACATGCTCTCAGCCTCAGAGGAAGGCAGTGGTAAACCTCCTCTGAATAAATCATGGCAAGATTTATCATGGCAAGATGTCAGAAATGACATGAAGGCACAGTGCAAAGTGATCTTAACTGAGGGAAGGAAGTGGTAGCATAAGCTTTCATATACTTCCTCAGATGCATGGAGTTGTAGCTGTTGCTACAAAGCGTTGTGTAGTCTCAAAGGTGCTACAATATGCTGATACTCCAGACTAACACTGCTATGTGTGCAGCTACACTGTAGAAATAAGGCAGTTTGACACAACTTTAAGTGCTCTTACCTCCATCCTATCCAATCCTAGGTTTGGTGGTCACAAAGTCTTTAGCTTTCTCTGCCAAATAAGGTCAATGCCTCACAAAACTAAAACACTCAGGATTTTGTAGGATGTAGCCATGATAGCTAAAGTGGTATCAAAATGCATTATTTCTATGGTGTAGATGGCACCATGTGTGTGCGTACTATGGAGTTTATCAGTCGACGGAAATTATAATCTAATGGCAATCTGAACTCAATCATGGGGTTTCACATTATTGCCTATTAAAGTATGTCACGCAATTTCGGGCAAAAGGGAAGTCATTCCGAACGCAATCATGGGTTTTACATTATTGTGTATTAAAGCATCTCACATAATTTCGGGCAATGGGGGGTCATTTTCAGGTAATGGGAACTCATTCTGAACGCATTCCGAACACAATTGGAATTCACGTAAATTCACTAAACTAGTGAATTCATATGAATTTGATTGGCTCCAATTGGCTTCATTTGAAATAAAGAGCGCTGACATGTGCAACACATTTCTGACTTCATGGTGCAGAACAGAACTGCATGACTGGTATTTTACTAGGCTTTTAAAAATGCAAACACACATTGAAGAGGTGTGACTCACACGTTTTGTGTATTTGTCACCAAATGTTTCTAGTCAGATTTCATTTCACTGTGCTTATGCTAAGCAACACCTGTCTTGGTCTGTATGTATTACTAGGTGTAACCTATGGTTGGCAAGGATGAATGAGCTCATGTTTGCCAACATTGATTTTGTATTTTGAATGGGAAGAGTAATTGCTACATATATCGAACTGTCTTCTGGGGTATTAGATATTCTTCCTAAAGCAACCCAGCTCCATCAGCCCTTGCCTGAAAGAAGAGCCCTCCCTCCCTCCATCCACCATCATCCAGAGGGAGAGAAAGGCAGGCCAACTCCATTGGGCCTGTCCTTGATTAGAAAGAAGAGCCCTCCCTCCAGCCCATCTGCCTTGGTCCAGGCCTCAGAGGGAGAGAAGAACTGCTGGACCTGATTCCCTTCCCCACCACCAGTCCCTTCTCCTTTTGTGTCGTGTCTTTTTAGATTGTAAGCCTGGGAGCAGGGAACCGTCTAACTAAATAGATTGTATGTACAGTGCTGTGCAGATTTACAACACTGTATAAATAAAGCTTAATAATAATTATAAAAATAACAACAACAACAATGCCCTCAATACTATCATCCAAGCCATTAATAAAGACTATCATTCAATGATAGATGGCTCATGAAACCCAGAAAGAGACATGCACATAAACTGGAAGCAGAATGCGATTTCAACATCAATTAGATGGTTTATTTCTAGATGCTCTGCAATAATCCCTCAGAATTCAAGGTTTTGGACATTGCAGTTTGATTATTCGCAGGTTTGCCAGGTCACCCTCCATCCCCCCTGCTCTTTTCCATCCCTCTCCCACCACTTTACTTCCTCCTTGATCGCACACACACACACCACCTAAGCTTTGCCCTGGGAGCTAAGCAGGGGACCTTGGGAATTACAGGAACAAACAACCTTAACCCTTGGCCTTTGGGGCTCTGCTGGCTAAAGCATTCTGGGAGCTACTCAAGAAAAAAAGTAACTTCTCCCAGCTCTAAACTGGCAGATGGGGGCAAGAAAAATCACTCCTGCACAAGCAGCTCTCACTTTTATCTTTGATATCTGCATGTTTCTAAATTTTTTGAAAAACTTTTAGAATGGTTAATTTGCTTAAATATTTTCCACTTGGCCATGAAATCCATTGGGCAAATGGCATGCTCTCAGCTTCAGAAGGCAAACCTCCTCTGAACAAATCTTGCCAAGAAAACCCCATAATAGGGTCACCATAAATCAGAAACGACTTGATTTTGACTAGGATTGAATTCACAACTGAATTATACCCTTAAACTGCTTGTGATTCTCTGTTGCTTCCATTTCAGGGCACAAAAAGTAGTTTCTTCAGGAGCAGAGAGTCTTTTGAAAGGTGCTCCTGGGGCTCCCATTTTCCTCTTTCGGAAAGGAAAAAAATACACTGATCACCCCTTACAGTGTCCCACAGCCCTTCTTCATTATGCCAAACAGTGGAGTTTATCATATGACGGAATTTGGGGGTATAATGCAATGGCAATCCGAACGCAATCATGGGGTTTCACTTTATTGCAAATGAGTGTATCTCACGCAATTTCAGGCAAAAGGGAGGTGATTCCGAATGCAATAATGAGTTTTACATTATTGCATATTAAAGTATCTCACGCAATTTTGGGCAATGGGGGTCATTTTTGGGAAATGGAAAGTCATTCTGAATGCATTCCGAATGCAATCAGATTTCACGTAAATTCGCTAAAGTAGCGAATTCATGTAATTGCGAATTGGCTCCATTTGCAATTGAGAGAAATTCCTCCCATGTAATAAACTCCATTGAATCATACAGCTGGAAGAGATTCCTAGGGACTAGCCAATGCAACACCATTCTGCCATGCAGGAACTTAAAATCAAAGCACCCCCTGTGACAGATGACCATCCAACCTCTTGCAAAACTTCCAAAGAACTTCCATCACCCTTTGAGGCAGCCAATTCCAATATTGAACAGTTCTTACTGTCAGGACGTTTTTCCTAATGTTTAAATGGGATCATGATTTGTGTGATTAATATGGGTAAATGATTTATGGAATGTACCACATAAAGGGTATGTTTACTGTAGTTGTATACTGGCTTGTCCCCAGAGCTGAGCCTCAAACAGGCTTACAAAAATTAACCCAGATAAAAATACACACATGTATGTAAAAACATATAGCAGCAGTTCTCAAAACATTTGAGTTTATAGGAAGAGTCACTAGAAGGCAGAATCTGATCAGAGAAAAACTCACAAAACTGTGGCTTAGAATAGTGAAAGATTAAAAGAACCCAATAAATTCACTTGTGGAGCTTTCATTTTCAGGTGCCGAGTCCCAGAGTTCCCTCCCCAACCCAAATTCCTGAGCTATATACATCTCCTTCTTCAGTGACAAATTGCACCAAATTTGCTCCAGAATAGGGAGGAGATATGCCATGTCTGTCCTGAGTTTGCAAGACATGAGCAGGGCAATGAATATGTGGGGTCACTCCTCCCTAGGGCTGCCATAAGGTGACGGCACCAGTAGAATTGTGACTGAAGATAAGTCTCAATGGGTACGCTGGCAGGTTTGTAATGAAACCTGTCTTTGGGTTGTTTATTTAAATTGGCTAGAGTTGAGACGGAGGCAATTAATCCTTTGCTTTGATTGGTCAACTGATTAACCTAGTGGGCATCAGCACTGAATGAAATAGTTGAGATAGACTGCTTCTGACAGTCTCCAAAGAGGATATCTAATAACTCTGCACTGCTCCTAATGAACTAATAAACTGATAACTACCTCTGATTGTTTTGACAGAGAAGCGGGCTATTTAATAATAATAATAATAATAATAATAATAATAATAATTACCCAGAAATGCCCTCAAATGCTAATTTACAATGATAGGGTAAGTATATATAAAGAATAGATGTATAATAATATAGATTTATTTATATCCCGCCCAATCACGGAGAATCCGGGCGGCTAACAACAATATGAAAATACAGTACAGGAAATATAGTACAGTAATGCAAATAATCAACTCCCAATCCACTGACCAATATTTAAACAAAACAAAATCAATAAACAATATAAATACAATAGCAGTCAAATGGAAAACATAAAAGCATTACAAATCAAATGAAGTTCATAAATAATCCCTTTCGGGGGCGGAGCCAAGCCAATGTAGGACTGTTCAGTCCTCGGACTGAGTGCTCAAAAATAAATAAATGTAGTTTAAAACTACTCCGAAAGGAAAAATTCTACTTCTTTCAGCTGGATCTACAATATGAACCCATAAAGAAGGTAATGAGATGAAGAACTTTACTTTCTTTTAAGAATAGAGCTCTGAGAAGTTTAGTTTCACTTTTGTGCGGAACAGACAAAGGGGGGGGGGAGAAAAAAGCCTCATTTTAAAAGATTTATGAAGCAGCTAGAGGCATCGCAATTAAAGGAACTTTTGAGATAAGAGGATTTGACCTTGGAACTGCTTCATAAAATAATGTTGTTTTTTTGAAGGAGGACATTTCCTAGGAATAAAGATTGATGTGAAGTAGTGAGGGACAAGAAATTGTAAATGCCAAAAAAGAAAAAAAAAACCTTAAAAGCAGAAGAAGCTTTGCAAGCTAAAGTTGGAAAACAGAAACTTTCAGATATCTCCTTTCAAAAATTAATGAAAACAGAGGCTAGCAAAACTATGATTAGGAGTCCAAAGAAAGGTTCCCCCTTCTCTCCCAAAACCACAATGAGAGCAGGCAGAGAGCATTGCTCCTGCAGCCATTTTAAAAAAAGATGGGGAACAGAATGAGGAGGAAAGGAAGATGGATTTTAAAGAGATGATGAATGCTCATACTGAGACCATGAAACAACAACATGATCAAACACGTGCAGAGTTTAATAAATTATTGGCATCTTACAAGGAGGAAATGGAAGGAAAAATAGATAGGAACAGAGAGGATTTACATTCAACATTAAGAAACCAACTAGGAGAAATTCAAATATGCTTTCAACAGCAGGTGGAAAGATCGGATAATAAATTTTTGAAAATATTAGATTGTATAAGAGATATAAAACGGGATGTTCAAGCACTGCAACTGGACAACAAAGCTTGCAAAGATAAACAGGAAGCACAACAGAAAGAAATTCAAATAAATAAAAATAAGATTTCTGAAATAGATAAAAGGCTTATATATTTACAAGATTATCAAAGAAGAGCAAACTTTGTCATCAAGAATATACCAGAAAGTGAAAAAGGAGACAGGAAATCAGATTTAAAAACAGAAATTTTAAAATGGTTACAAATAGACACCCCATCTCTTAATTGGAATGAGACAGATTTGGAAAGAGTTCATCGTTTGGCACCGGGAAGGAATAAAATTATACCACATGATATAACTGTGAGGGTGACCAATTATAATAAAAAAGAAGAATTGATGAACATTATGAGAAAGAATCCAGAAAAACTTAGATTTGGAGATGCAAAAGTGGAAATATATAATGACTATTGTCTTCAAACAAGAATGTGGAGGATGTCAATGAAGCCATGCACAGTTTTGCTTTTGAAAGCTGGGCTTAGTTATACATGGGGTTACCCTGTATTCTAAAAATTCCAGAAAGCAGGAAGAAAGTACCAGTTGGATTCTGTAGAACAAGGACTACAGATGTTGAAAGATTTGGGAATATATAAAGATGAACAAAAAACAACTGGAGAAGCTAAAGGATCTGGAGATAAAAAACCAACTGGAGAGTTTGGAGGACCTGGAGAAGTAGCTTTGAGTGAAACATCTGGAGGAGGAGAATTACTGGGAGCAATTGGAGGAATTGGATTTCCTTAGAGGAAAAGAGACAACGCTACAAACAAGTTGAAAAGTTAAATTTAATTAATGAGCACTCGGGGGATGGGCAGTTTTTGGGGGCCTTGGAATGTCTTCACCACCCCTCCCCACAGTGGTAGCTTCGGCAACCAAGGCTATAGCAATTCGCCCTAGCAAGAAGAAGTGGGGAGATAAATGGAACATGGGGGGGGGGGGAGGGAGGAGAAAGGGGGGCTGAGGGGAGGGATATGGGTTGCACCAATTGGAGTCATTGGAGAGAGGAACAAATTGTACTATGGCAGATAAGTTAAAAATTTCAACTTTAAACACCAAAGGACTTGGTTCGGTGATTAAAAGAAGAAGAATTGAAGCCTTGTTAAAACGGGACACCGCTGACGTGGTCTTTCTTCAGGAAACGCATCAGAGAAAAGACAGGGAGAATGAATTGAGAATGAATTAGGTAAAAAATTACGAAAAAGCATTTGGGAATTCTAAATCAAAGGGGGTAGCAATATTAATTGCAAAGAAATGTAACTTTGTAATAATGTATTAAGAGATGAAGAAGGAAGATATATAATAATACAAGGGGAATTAGGTGAAGATAAGTATGTATTAGCTAATGTATATGCTCCAAATGAAAAACAAGAAGTTTTATGAGAAGGTGTTTAAAAAAGTGGATGATATGCAAGAACAATATGTGATTCTGGCGGGAGATTTTAACATGCAAATGGATAAGATTAAAGATAAATCTAACCCCTCTGTAAAGGATAAAAATATAACAAATTTAAATAAAATAATGAAAAAAGGAACTTTAAAGATGTGTGGGGATAAAAAAGGGGATGAAAGGAAATATACATATTATTCCGCTGTACATAAAACGTACACTAGAATAGACTATATTTTTGTTTCAAAAAACATGATAAAGTTTTAAATTCAGAAATTTCAAATGTTCAAATAACGGACCATGCTTTGGTGAATGTAGAAATTGTTATTAAGAAAGATTATGAACAAATAAGAAGGTGGAGGTTAGACACTAAAATATTGAATTATAAGGATATTGTTGACAAGATTGGAAAAGAATGGCAAGAAACGTGGGATATAAATGATAGAGATGTAACAAAAGGTTTGTTATGGGATACCATGAAAGCAGTAACAAGAGGAATATGTATAAAAGAATCATATAACCTTAAGAAAAAAGAAGAAAGAAAAAAGAAACTAGAAACCGATATAGAAAATCTAGAGAATAAATATATAAGTAGCAGAGATAAGCAAATTTATGTAGAATTAAGGGCAAAGAGAGAAGAGTTGGTTAAGATGGAAATAAACGAAGTACAGGATAATTTGATTTATTTAAGAAGGGAATATTTTGAATACAGTAATAAAAACTCAAAAATGCTGGCCAAATCCACACAGAAAAAGAAAATGGAAAGTACGATAAACATAGTGAAGGATAAGTCAGGAAAGATGTGTAGATTGATGAAAGAAAAATTAAATTATTTTGAAGAATTTTACAAAAATCAAGCAGGAAAAAACCCATTACGGTAGATAAGATAGAAAAGTATGTAGAACAAAACTGGGGACAAACAATAAAGGAAGAAGATAAAGAATTAGTGGAACAACCCATAGAAAAGGAGGAGATAACGGAAATAATTAGAAAATTAAAAAATGGAAAATGGACCTGAATATTATAAAATATTTGAAAAAAATATTAGAGCTATATAATGGAAAATAAATGGAGAAAAAATTCCGGCATCATGGTATCAAAAATTGGTAATATTGATACCCAAAACAGACAAAGATTTAACTGACCCAGGGTCATACAGACCCATATCATTAATAAATCAAGATGCAAAAATTTTAACAGCAATAATAGCAAATAGAATGAATAAATGTATGTACAAATATATAGGGAAAGATCAATGCAGATTTATAAAAGGAAGACAAATGCCTAATTTAGTAGGAAGAGTTTTGAGTAAAATACATGAAACTGGGATAAAAAAATTAAAAGCAGGAATTTTAGCATTAGATATATTTAAAGCTTTTGACTGTGTGGAATGGCCAACATTAAAAACAATTTAAAAAAAATTGGAATGGGAGAAAAAAAATAAGGGGATGAATAGATCAATTATACTGTAATAACTCAATAAAGGTAATGGTAAATGATGGGATAACAAATGAAATAAAAGTAACAAGAGGTACAAGACAAGGATGCCTGCTTTCACCAATACTATTTGCAATGGTTATAAAAATGTTAGCAAATGCTATAAGAAAAGATAGCTGTTTGGAAAGAATAGGATTGGGGGGGGGGGATTAGTTTATTTGCAGATGATACACTATTATCTATTAAGGACTTAAAGGATAAGATGGGAAAAATAAAAGAACACTTGAATCTATTTGGAAAGGTGACAGGACTTCAAATTAATTGGAACAAATCAGAAATGATGTTATTTAACTATAAAAAGGAAGAGGAATTAGAATTAACAAAACAAAAAGATTTAGAGATACGATTAAAAAGTAGTATAAAATATTTAGGAATAAATATTAGGAAGATTTAAAAGAATTGGAAGTGAAAAATTTAGTGGTATTACGAAAAGAAGTTGAAAAAAAATGTAGAATATAATTAGATTCAATTATCATGGTTCGGAAGAATTGCATTAGTTAAAATGAAAATTCTACCAAAATTAAATTTCTTATTTAGAATGATACCATTAAAAATATCAGAATCTGAAATAAATAAATGTCAACAGTTAGTAAATTCATATTGTAATGGAGGTAAAAGAGTTAGATTGAATAAACAACTTTGGTATAGATCTCAGAAAAAAGGAGGGTTAGGCCTCCCTAATATAAAGGGATACTATGAGGCCAACCACTTAAAATATGTAATAGATGGTATGTTAAATATATCAGATCTAGACTGGTTAGAAATGGAAAAAGAAGAAATAGATATGAAAATAGATAAAATTTTCTTCAAAGATTTCAGTAGGAAGGAAATTAAGGAGATTGAAAATCCATTAATGAAAAATATATTGGAGATATGGAACAAATATAAAAAAGAATGATGAATGAAAATTCAATGATAACACCAATAATAATGGAAAAATCATTCCCAAAAAATTAAGAGAGTTACTAGATAAGGAAATAAAGGAAAGGAAAATGGATAAAATAGAAAATTGGATAGAGTTAAAGACAGGAAAAGAAAGTATAAAAGAAAAGCTTAGCGGAATAAAAATGTCTTGGTTTCACTATATGCAAATAGAACAATGGTTTAAAAATTGGGGGAAAAAAGAATATAAGAAAGGAAAAATATACACAATTTGAACAAATAATTCAGCAAGGGAAAGAAAGGGAAGAAAATGAAAATATGAAAGGAATAACAAGTAAAATGTATAAAATATTAATGGAGAGCAAAAGGGAAAAATTAAACCAAAATATTTTGAAAGAAATATGGGAAGACGAATTAGGATATAAAATTTGTGAAAATGAATGGAATAGAATTTGGGAGCAAAGACATTTGAAAAACTTATCGATACAAATTAAAGAAAATTATTATAAACTGGTTTGGAAATGCTATTTAACACCATTAAGATTACATAATATAAATAAGAATAATTCAAAATATTGTTGGAGAGGCTGTAATGAGGTAGGATCGTATATACATATGTGGTGGCAATGTAAATACGTTCAAAAATTTTGGGAAATAGTAATATTAGAAATAGAAAATATTTTGAATATAAAAATAGATAGAAAACCAAATATAGTATTATTATCATTATATAATGAAGCAGAATGGAAAAAAGAAGAGAAAAACCTTACAACAAATTTACTTAGGGCTGCGAGATTAGTTATAGCAAGAAATTGGAAAACAAAAAATAAATGTAAAACTGGAAGATTGGTATAAAGAAGTTTGGAAATTAGCAATCAATGATAAATTAACATGTAAGTTGAGGGTAAAGAAGGAAATATAGAAAAGAAATGATTTTGATGAAATTTGGAAAATATTTATTGAAAATGTTCTAGAAAAAGAAGATGGGAAATTACCTCTGCGAGATGAATTAAAATTTTGGATGGAATATAAAGATGGGAATGACTCCGGGGGAGGGGTGCACTGAGGTGATATACAGAAAAAAAGAACAAGCAAGATGTTAAAGTATATAAGTATGAAAGAATGTTATAATTTGTTTTTTATGTTATTTACTTGTAAAATTTCAAAAATACTAATACAAAATAAAAATAAATAAATAAATAAATAAATAATCCTTCCCCAGTCCCTCTAATTACATAAAAATATATTAAGATATACCCTCCCATACAACAAATGGACTGGCTTTTGTATGCTTTTGTAATAATGGATGCTTTTGTAATAATGGATGATGCGGAAGAGGATGGATAAAAAGCTGTTAAATGCTTTAGCGAAATAAAGTCTCTATGAGATGTTCTTATGAAAGTATAACATCATGATGACCATATAATCTATCATGAAATGAAAATGCCTTCTATGTAATGCAATATAATTAAGCTGAGCGCCCAAACATTGTCATGTCTATGTTTCTCCCCAAGGGGAATATGGACAGGTTACTTACCAGTAACGGTATTTCTTCGAGTGGTCATCTGCGAATTCACACAAATGGGTTATTCTGCGCCTGCGCAGGCAGCTTTGGAACCTTCTCAGAGCTTTTAAATGCTGCCTTTATTAGCCGGTTTGCCGCCGAAACCCACAGTTCCATGGACGCCGCAGCAGCAGCAACCCAGGACCAAAGGAGAGGCAGGGCATGACTATGAGGGCAGGATGGGCGGGATTTGTGTGAATTCGCAGATGACCACTCGAAAAAATACCATTACTGGTAAGTAACCTGTCCTTCTTCTTTGTGGTCTCTGTGAATCACACAAATGGGTTAGACTAGCAAGCTTAGGTGAATGGAGGTGGGAGTGCCATGCCACAAGAGAAAGGCATATTGACCCCACATAGAATCACCAGTTAGGAACCAAGCCCAAGGGCATGCAAACATGGGGATGCAAGTCCTGCTGATATGACAACTCTACAGAGTTGTGTAGAAAAACAATACTGAGACATAGTGGAACGGTCACCAATGCAGGTGGAACATGCCCACTGGTAGAAAAACAGGCTTGCCAGCTAACCGTCTGTCGCACAGAGTATAGGTAAATTTGATGGTCCATATTAAATGGCAGGTATAAACCAAGGGCAGGGAAAACCCCGTCCACAATAGCCCAAATCCTGTTGGTAATGGAGCTAATGAATAGGTGAGTGACATGGAATAAAGGAATCTCACTGATGTGAGCAGCTCTTTAAAGGTATCAAACAAAGGTCTGGTATACAGACATTGCCTAATCCAAGGTGGATTGAATCCAACATGAAGGAGAAAGGGCTCACAACAATGCGAGGCTGCACAGGCCGGGAGACTGGTATCCAGGAAGAGGGGCGTACAGAGCCCTCAGACTTGAGATGTGTCATTCAAAGAATGTTGAAAGTAGGAAAAAGGACAGTGGCCTGAAAAAGCCTCCCGAAGCCATGATTTGGTGATTATGGCAGTGACAGACACAGCCTAGAATGCTCAGTAGTCTAGGGCTAGTAGATGTCCTTTTACAGAGTATGAAGAAGATAATCTGTGATCAGCAATGAGATGGCTGGGAAGTCCATTTACAGAGAGAGAGAGAGCATGTCCAATTGTTGTGACACACAAGACATGCTGTATTGCAGCGTAAAGTTCAAGGGCTATCAGCATGAAGCACGCAGATCCTGGTGAACATGAGAAACAAAATAACAGCGGCAAGTACGATGTCAATAGGACTAGACACAGCATTGCAGAAGTAAAGGGATACCACTTTGTCAAGTTGAAAGACTTCCCTGTGGGGACGGTATCCCATGACGTGATGTCCTGTAGAAGCTGTATCAAGGATATCACCACATGTCCAGCACAGTCAGGACTGATAGGCAAACAGTATAGCAGGAGTGATCTCGTATCAGTCCATCCTGAACAGGCCCTAGGAACAAACCTGTTCAGGGCAGCGGAGCCAAAATAGAATCTAAGAGTCACAAAGTCTCGTTTTCAACCAGACGGTACAAAACATCAGGCAGAATGTCACATATCACCGTAATGTTATCCATAATGCTTGAAAGGAACATTACTCCACTGCCACATGCCAGTGTGAACAGAAGGGCTTGGAGACCAATGTAACAATAGGTCTAGGGCACGTAATGAAGCATGAAGTACACTGTGACAGGGCATAGCCCTTAGGTGGAGCGCAGGGCTCCCTTAGGGGAGAAGCCCCAGAAATTCACAGAATGCATGGTTAGCCTTGTCAGGGTTGCAGGTGGAGGTCTGAAATATCACGTCACCCATTTGACGTCTTGGACCAGAGGTTCGGGAGAAACAGGATGGTATGGCACCAGACGGCCAGGACAGATGGGACAGGTATGCCAATCTTGCGATCTTCAAATATTCACAGGATGGAGGCCCGAAAAGGGAATGTCTCCAGAGTAGAAAATGGAAAGGAATTGTAGCAATTTGCCACCTGTTGTAAGGAAGAAAGTGGCCTCGACAAGAACCCCTTGGAAGGGGCCTGGGAAATAGACTTGCATTTCTCAGGCCCCATTCCCACTACATTTTGATTCGAAGTGTGACACGGGCTATATGACCCTTGTTCACACTTGAATCGACTTCTGATCCTCATCGGATCGATTAGTGGAGGAAAGGACCAGGTTAAAAGCAAATAGCCCGGGCTTTCCTGACACTAGTTTTAAAGTGGTCTTTTTTGGAAAACACAATTCTGAAGCGTTTCCAGTAAGTAGGAACGCTGGTCAGAATTGTGTGTGTGTGTTGTTGTTTTTTCCCTTGGAGGAGGGTATTGATCGCAAAATCAATCTTGTGCATTTGCAATCTTGTGCATTTGTGATCTTGTGCATTTGTGATCAGTATAATGAAGAAAAAACACACACACACACACTTGCTCCTGGGGGATCCTTCCTCCCTCCCTCCCTCCCTTCCTTCCTTCCTTCTCTCCCTCCTTTTTTACTCTTTTTCTTCATTATACTGATCACAAATGCAATCTTGTGCATTTGTGATCAGTATAATGAAGAAAAAGAGGAAAAAAAGGAAGGAAGCAGGGAAGGAAGGAAGGACCCTCCAGGAGCAAGTGTGTGTGTCTTTTTTCTTTTTCCTCATTATATTGATCGCAAATACACAAGATCACAAATGCACAAGATTGATTTTGTGATCAATACCCCCCCAATAAAAAAAAAATTCCCCTGCGGGAAGGGGATAAGGGGTTAAGGGCTGACACCTTACATGGCAACTCCAGTGGGAATGACAAGCGTTCCCGGCTAAGAAAGTGGTTCCAAACAAGGTCCCTTTTCATAGTGTGAATGAGGGGCCTTTTGGAATCGCTTTCATAAGCAGAGCACAGCCTGGTTCCAATGCGGTTTTTCCCCGCAAGTGGGAATGGGCCCTCACGATATCTAGCGGCCCTTGATAAGAGGCATCCACTGCCTTAGATGACACTCACACCAGGAAGTGGTAAAACCTTTCCCTGTGAAAGATGGTGTCTGAGCAAAGAGGATCACACTTGAGCTAGTACCGGGAGCATAACGGAAGGCATCCCTAGGTATGGGGGTGACAAACCAATTTATGAGATTTGATTGTACAGTCTTGAAGCTGTTCATATGGTGAAGGATCACCTGTAACCAGAGTGAACAGGTTGTGCTCCCAAATTTTATGGAGGGCAACTCAGAAGTGAGACCTGAATGTCTACCTAAAGTGACAATCAAGCGAGTCCTGAATGTCTACCTAAAGTGACAATCAGGCGTCCTGCCTGAGAGGGAGGACATCATATGCATTGTAACATGAGAATGGTGATGACCTCCATCAGTATGAAGTCTATACTGTTTAATTGGGTCCATAGGGATAGCCGTTGTGCTGGCCCTCGGTATAGAAGGAATATTTACACCGTATAGCTGTCCCCTAATGCTGGAATCCCTCGGTACCAAGAGAGCAACCTGAATGTGTCTCAGCTTCAAATAAAACGGGGCCAGAGTCTGTTTCAGGGTGACCATTTTTTGGCTCGGAGGCAAAGAACTGACCACTGGTGGTGGTTCGAGGGACAAATTGTAGGAGGCAGAAAGGCCTTGAGAAGGAGGGGACAGCATGGGCCTGAGTTTGGCAAAGGGTCCGCAGATAGCGGTCCCAAGGAAACAGTATGAACCTGAATCCGGGAGGCCAGAGCAGTGGCACCTCATGGTCCCAAATTGACTGAGTGCTTGGTGATAGGTGACCTCGATACACAGGGAACAACTGTGGCTTTGAACCCAAACCAGCATGCGCCACACTGGCTGTTAAGAACAGCTAATTGCGGCCACCAAACAAACCCGGTGGCGTCAAGGAGCATGCGTAGTAACCAAAAACAGCCCTCAGAAAGTGGAGAGCGAGCTGCATTTGAAACCTCTTGTGCAGCTCAAAAGGGTACCGATATTGGGCCCTTAATAATCGTCTTCTCAAGGACAGACAGACCTAACTGAGCCATACCCTGATGGCAATCTGGCTAATAGGCAATAATCAGGGAAGATGTCCTGTAAGATCGCCTGTAGACCAACCAGGGACACCCCGGACAGCCCGGGGCTGATGCGCATCGAAGCAGGGATGGAAGGCAACTGGCTTGATCTTGAGAAGAGTCAGGGACCAACAATGAGAGAGGTAAGCAATGAGCCAACCGGAGGATCAAAGCGTGGCTATGAATCAATTGGGGACAATGAGAGAGTCGGGGACTGACAAGGGTCAAAGTTGGGCTACAAGCCAATCTGTATTAGTCTTGAGTTGGGGACCGATGAAGATCGAAGCCCCGCACCCAGCCAATCACTGTGATCGAGAGAGTCGGGGACTGACGCGGATCGACATCGGGATATAAGTCAACCAGTATGACTCCAGAGGGTCCGGGACCAACGAGGATCGAATTCAGGCTGACATGCAGTTGGTACGTGACCGATGCAGATCGAAACCATGCTGCCAGGCAAACAATTTGATCCTGGACAGTCAGATAGCAACAAGGGTTGAAGTCAGGCTGCAAGCCAAGCAGTATGAACTCGGAGAGTCTGGGACCAATAAGGATCCATGACCTCAAAGGGTTTGGGATTGATGGAGATCCGGGTCCTATAGCCAGTCAACGGTTTTACTGCGGAGAGTCAGGGACTGACTGCGCTCAAAGCTGGGCTATAATCCAATCGGAATGACTCAGCAAGGTGCTGTGTAGTCAATATGACTCCAGGGGTCCTGGGACCGATCCATATCGAAGTTGGGCAGCCATCCAATCGGCCTGATACCGTGGAGTCCGGGATTGAAGAGGATCCACGTCGGGCTGCCAGTCAAACAGTTTGACTCTGAAGAGGCAGGGACCAATGAGGGTCGAATTCAGGCTGCAAGGCAATCGGTCTGACCCCAGGGAGTCAGGGACCGATGAGGGTCGAATTCAGGCCGTAAGCCAAACGGTATGACCCCGAGGAGTCAGGGACTGATGAGAATCCACGTTGGGTTGCCAGTCAAATGGTTTGACTCTGAAGAGTCAGGGACCAATAAGGGACGAATTCAGGCTGCAAGCCAATTGGTATGACTCCGACAAGTCAGGGACCGATGAGGATCCACGTTGGGCTGAAAGTCAAACGGTATGAATCTGAAGAGTCATGGACCGATGAGGATCCAAGTCATGCAGCCAGCCAAGCGGTATGAACCCCGGAGGGACAGGGACCAATGAGGCTTGAAGTTGGGCTCAAAGCCAATCGGTATGACCCCGGAGGGTCAGGGACCGATTCGGATCCACGTCATGCAGTCAGGCAAGCGGTTTGACCCTGAAGAGTCAGGGACCGAGCCAAACGGTTTGACCGCGAAGAGTCAGGGACCAATTCAAATCCATGTCATGCAGCCAGGCAAGCGGTTTGACCCCGAAGAGTCAGGGACCGAGCCAAACAGTTTGACCCCGGAGAGTCAGGGACCGATTCCGATCCACATTGTGCAGCCAGGCAAGCGGTTTGACCCCAAAGAGTCAGGGACTGAGCCAAACAGTTTGACCCCGGAGAGTCAGGGACCGATTTGGATCCACGTCGTGCAGCTAGGCAAGCGGTTTGACCCCAGTCAGGGACCGAGCCAAACGGTTTGACCCCAAAGAGTCAGTCGTGCAGCCATCCAAACAGTCCAGTACCGATGAAGATTCACGTTGGGCTGCCAGGCAATGGTTTGACTCCGGAGAGTCAGGGACTGATAAGGATCGACGTTGGGCTGCAATCCAGTCGCATTGGCTCTGGAGGTTCAGAGGCCGATGGTGATGACATCCAATCGGTTTGGTTCCAGAGAGCCAAGACCGGCGAGGACTGAAGTCAACTCCTCTTCAGGAGAATGAAGAGACAAAGCCAGATGAATGGCCCTGAGACAGTTTGTCCACAGCAAAAGAGCGTCCCTAGCCATAGCCATTTTATAAATTTCTCTGAGAGATAAGAGGAAAGTGCGCCAGTGAAGCGGGCGCCATTTTAAGAAATTTTGGTCAGGAATAATGGGGCTTTGTCAAACGCGCCAGTAAGGCGGGCAGTATTGGAAACTTTTCTTCAAGAAAAAGGGGGAAAGCTCTGCCAAGCGCACCAACTGAGGTGAGCATCATTGTATCAAATAAATTTCTTCAGAATTTAAATTCACATTAAAGTACGCGATTCTCCAAGATATCGCAGAAGGGGCTGTTGTTAAAACAGCTTTAGTCCAAAGTCTAAATTCACATTTTGGTAAGTGATTCTCTAAGAAATCGTAGGGCAAGTTGTTGTTAAACAACTTTACTTCAGAATTAGATTTTGCATCACAGTGCAGTCTGTTGTTAAAACAGAATTATTTCAGAGTTTAAATTCCCCTTTAAGTAAGCGATTCTCTAAGAGATTGCAGGACAAGTTGTTGTTAAAACAACCTTACCTCAGGGCAAGTTGTTGTTCAACAACTTTACCTCAGAATTAGATTTTACAACACAGTACAGCCTGTTGTTAAAAAAAGAATTATTTCAAAGTTTAAATTCCCCTTTAAGTAAGCAATTCTCTAAGAGATCACAGGCCAAGCTGTTACTAAACAACTTTACCTCAGAAGTAAAATATACATTCAAGTACAAGATTCCTTAAGAAATCACAGTACAGGCTGTTAAACTAGTTTTATTTCTAGACAATTTGTTAAAAAAAATTACCACCAAAACGCAGATTGATCCTGTCAATCGAGTTTTAAAGTGTGACACGAGAACGAATCTCTGAAGAGTTCCTAGATGCTGCTCGTGCGGTGGACAAAAGGAACTGAGGGTATCGGCGGGAAAGGCAGTTGGGGAGTGAGCAGGGCTACCGCCAAAATGCATATAAAAGCTCTGAGAAGGTTCCAAAGCTGCCTGCGCAGGCGCAGAATAACCCATTTGTGTGATTCGCAGAGACCATGAAGAAGAATATGCATATTTATCCACAGATGTTTATAATAGCATGAAACAGTTCTAATGAACTTGTTCATTTCCCATAAAAATATCCTGAAATTCTGGTATTTAAGAATGCTTAAGCAGAGTGTTGATGGTGACTCTATCTTGTTTATCCACCATCACAAATTGGGTACTCAGTTGTCCAGACTGTTTTGGAGCATCCAGACAGACTCCAAATTTAGCAGACAAGTGGCAAGAACCCCAAGTCTACGAGATGGGGTGTATAACCACTCCTATTTTTAGACACCAAGCTGAACTTGAACACTTAAACATAACAAAGCCTGCCTGCAATAATTTTCTCATTCACCACATCCCACAGGGATGAATAAACAAAATTAGCTTTAAGTTTATACACACATACATGCACAAATGGGAAAGTGGCATTGATTGGGTATTGATGTATAAAATACATAATTTAATTTCCTATTTCTAAACCACACACTTTTTGTTTCATCTGAAACAAATTACACTGTGCCCACTCAGCTTTGTCTATTGTTTCTTCTATGCTTAGTCATGTACACAAAAGCATATAACATAATATTAAAATACTGTTGAGGAGTAGGGTATTGGAATAACTTCATAACAATTTCTAGGGATTGTTAATTATGCTTTGCTTTGGCTGTGGATATTTATCTAAATAGCATGGATTTTTCAATGTACAGTGGTCCCCCCGTTTACGAATCCCCCGGGGTACGAAAACCCCGGGGTACGAAACTGGCGGGACCGCTAAAATTCCCCCAGGATCCGAAAGATTCCCCGAGATACGAATAAAAAAAACCGCGCGGCCCCTTTAAATCAGCCGCGCGGTCCGTCGGAAATAGCGGTCCCCCGGGAAACGAATGCTTCTGGGTTACGAAAGGTAATCCGGAACGGATTACCTTCGTAACCCGGGGGACCACTGTAGCTCACTGGCATAATGGTAAAATACAGAAATATCTGGAAGATGCTATAACAGAAGCTTTTTTATTAGAAGTTTTATTGTTGTACAAGTTACCTTTTTTGTTGTTAACTGCCTTCAAGTCAATCCTGACCCATGGCGACCCTGTGAATGAGACAGCTCCAAGACTCCTTGTCCTCCACTGCTTTGCTAAGTTCCTGAAACTTCATACCCATGACCTCCTTAATAGTCCATCCAACATGTGGTCTTCCTCTCTTTCTACTTCCCCCCACCTTTCCCAGCATTGTTTTTTCTAATAAGTCCTCTCTTCTCATGATGTGTCCAAAATATGACAGTCTTACCACTCAGTTAACAGCTGTTTCCCTTTGAACTGTGTTTCTCAGGCTATCTGATGTTGAGAACTGAGAATAAGTTTTTCCTCAACATGCCAGGGACCCATTGGCCACAATAGTCTTTTATGGAAAGTCATCAGGGACTGGCAGCCAATGACACGGGATTGGCACTCATCAACAAACTACCACTTTGAGCAACACTACCTGAGAAGATGTTTTCTATGTACAGTTGGCCCTCCTTATCCACAGATTCTTTATCCACGGATTCAAGCATCCATGGCTTGAAAATACAGTTGGCTCTCCATAACCATTTTTCATAAGCATCCACATCTTGAAAATATTTTTAAAAATGTATACATTCCAAATAGCAAACCTTGATTTTAAGCCATTTTATATAAAGGACACAATTTTACTATGTCATTGTATATAACAGGACTTGGGCATCCACAAATTTTGCATCCACGGGGGTCCTGGAATGGGCCCACTGTACAGTATATATTTTATGTTAATGTATGCATGGGAGAGAACTGGAATTCTAATGCTGCATATCTTGCTGCAGTAGCAACCCCATCTAGAGCTTTACTATTGCTGTAGATACATTTGCCAAAAAAATGACAGGGGTTTTTTACACGTTCCATTGCCTCCTATCTCAGATTGTGACTAGCCACAGGTGCCATGCTTTGTTCATCTGTGCGTGTGACAACTTTTCATTTAGATTTATAACAGAGTCTGACAGCTTTGCCTTTTTTTTTTTTTACTCTAGGGCTCGGGAAAACCATTGAGATACACACCTAATTTAATCTTGAAAACTCAGCTACAGCCTCCAAATAATTACATTATGAGATTCAAAGCTCAATGGAAATTTCATTTGGCATCTGGTTTCTGAATTACGTCACATGCTGTAGGAAATGTTTTTAAGGTGCTCTCATAGCCAAAGGACTAGAAGCATTTGTTTTTAGCATAGCACACTTCTATAAAGTCTCCTGACTGCATTATTAACATGATATGTGATATGGCTATGAGACTGGCAGTCAAAACTTACTTCAAGACTAGCAATAGGACTTCATCCTTTCACTGACAGCCAATAGTCTGAGCAGAGAGGAGAGATCATTTCCCAATGCTGGGGGAGGACTACCCCCCTTTTTGTACCATGGGCCACAGTACATCCTGTACTCCACTTGAAAGCAGTACTAGCTTAGGGTGAGGCACATCTCACCACTACTTACTTGATACTCTATTGTTGCCTGCCCAAACAAGTGCTGTGTTCTAAAGCCAATGCAAGCATAGCTACATCTTTGCCAGTTTGCCTGGTCAAACCTCTTCCAGCAGTGTCTTCTACCGGTATGGTGTGTTAGGAGAATGATTTGTTTGCTTGGCAGGAAGCCAGATGAGATCTGACCTACTGACAGTTAGAATGGGAGCAGGTGGAAGGGGGCACTGCCACCACACAAAAGCCCAGCATTTACTGCCCAAGGTAGTCTACTCTTGGGAGACACTACCTTTACTTTACCCTGATGAGTGCAGAGGTTGTTACAAAGAGATAAAGGCAGATGAATCACTGTGAATTTAGACTGCAAACTCCTGTAATCAATTTCCTACCACTCTCTTTATTTAAATTACTTAGTCCCAAGTTGTTGAAGACATTTCTGCTCAATTTCTATTTATTAGAGTTATCCCAGAACATACTGCTGCCTGTAATGAAGTAGCAAGTCCCTTTTCTGTCCCAAGTTAAATTGTATAGGATCCTGAACCAGCCAAGCAATTTGGCAAACTAGGCAGAAAATCTCTCAAGCAGTTGTCTCCAGCTTTAGCTGTAAAAATGCAAAATAATAATTAAAAAAAACCCTACCATTTTGTTGCCCTGTTGCAACATGCAGCATCAACTATCTGAGGCAACTGCCTCTCTCATACCAACTCTCTTTGTAATATGGTATATGTGGGTCATTCCGTGTCCCCATTTGATCCTCACAACAAACTGTGAAGTGAGTAAGCTTGTCAGATACTTGCTGGGCCAAAGTAGGTTTCATGGCTGAGTAGTGCTTTCAATCTAAGTCTCCATGGTCCTAACCCAGCCTCTGATTTGGAACATCTTCTTCCTGCCTTCATGTGCGATGACTATCTGAAACTTCCATAGGTTGGAAAAGTTGCTTTTTGAACAACAAATTCTAAAATCTGTAGTTCAAAAAGCAACTATTTGGAAAATACATAATAGGAACAGTTATTGCTTTCCAATAAATAACCTGCTGTTCCTGCTAATCTTTCTAATATTCTGCAGTTACCCAGAAATATAGTCCACCTTTGCTCAGATTCTTTTTCTTCTATTCTTTCTTCATCTGTTCCAAGTTTAAATCCCAGCAATGAAAACAGATACAAGGGAGTGGCATCATGAGGGTTGGTGTCACCCAGTGCGGTAACTCATGGTGTCACCCCCCATTGACCTCCTCCTATACCATATCATGCAGAATCCTTAGTAATATTTTTTGTATTAATATTACTCATAAATTGTAATTCCCATATATCATTGAATGTAATGGTAATAGTTGCGACATAAATAACTAGCACAATTAAAATTATACTTTTAAATTACAACATCATAAGCACAGCCTAAGTATATTTACATATACATAGTTTCATGTGCTTAAAGTGAAAATTTGGTAAAATGTGATTTTTTAATGGGAAAAAAATTAAAAATATATATATTTTGACATTTGAAATTGAAAAAACATGGAGCCTCTTCTTTCTCTTCTCATGGAGCCTCACCCCACTCACTCCATCTCTTCAGCATTTTAATGGCACACAGGCAAATGCCACAGCTTGTTTCTGTCAAAAGGCAGATGTTTGAGAAGCAGTGGTGTCACCATCTCTCAGGATGTCACCTGGTGCAGTCTGCACCCCCACCCCACCCTTGTGATGCCACTGATACAAGGCACAAATCTGTGCAAATTTGGCACAAATCACACTTGGATTACACTGTACTATTAATTTATTCTTCTTGAGCATCCAGTCCTGACCAGAGTTGGAGACAGTGTACTTGGTGTGGTGAACTCTCAGTCCATCCACAACCTATTCGCAACTGTGGCAGCCTTATGGGAGTTTTAATCCCACCGCTGCCACCAAAATATTATGTGGTGATCCCCTTATCTTTTACCACTAAGTCTCTCTAAGATGACAGCACCCCTGAATCCGATAGATTGGCTTGTTCACTACACTGGGTTTCACCATAAGCCAGAGAGCTTGATGTCTATTGCCAGTGCAGACCAGTTGAATTTTCTTAATTTCCTGAGACAGGGGCAAAGAAAAGGGGCAGTTCCATTATGAACAGTGAATAAATGTTGATGAGTATTATTTCTCTCAGTCCTGGGCTAGGCCAAGTCTTGCTGGGAGCACACAAATACTAAGTGGATGGAGATGGATGGAGCTTCTTCTATCTCCCCCCCCCCCATGTGGTGTCAGGCCTGGGACAATTATTGTCTCCTCAATGCTGCCGGACAGACTGACCTCCACATGCACTGGCCCACTGGCAGCCCCAAAGTTTCTCTCCTGCAAATTGCTGGCTTTGCCTTTCCAATAAGCCAATTTGACAAGAATAACTCCCATGCTGTGTCTACACCAGCATGACCTCCTGACCTGGGGTGGAGACAGATCTCTATATAAAAACATTCCTATTATTACCATGCCTGACCTGATGAAACTAGTGCTGCTAATAGTAATAATCAAATACAATTTTGAAAATTAACTGAAGATCATGCCACTGTTAATTCTTCTGAAGTTCAATAAATATTGCTGAGACAACCAGAGTGTGCATTATTCTCCCACACATTATTCTCCCAGTGGTCTGGGTATGGACAGGTTGTTTACCTGTAACAGTATTTCTTCGAGTGGTCATCTGCTAATACATACAAATGGGTTGTACTGCGCCTGCGCAGTCAAATTCGGAACTTTCTGGAATCACTGGGCAAAGTAGAGCTTGCAACTCTTTGCAACTTTTTGGCGGTAGCTCCACCTCTCCTCTATATAAGCCCAGTTCCCACTCTTTTCCCCCAGTTCCGAATTTTTCCGCCGCAAGTGAGAGAGGAGCAGAACCAATCAAGAGCAGGACACTGAGGGGAGGAAGGGCGGGATTTGTATGTATTTGCAGATGACCACTCGAAGAAATACTGTTACAGGTAAGCAACCTGTCCTTCTTCGTGGTCTCTGCGAATCATACAAATGGGTTAGACAAGCTTAAGTAAGCGGCGGAGGGAGTGTCATGACAACAGGTATAAGTTGAACTAAGCAACATTTATTGGTCAACAATAACAATTGTCAAAGTGAACCAATGCTTGTGTATGTTCCTTATTTCTAACAGAACATAAGCAACAACCATATGAAAACATGCTCAACAGAGCAAATACACAACCCAACTATTCAAAGAGTAGACCTTAGTCATGGCGCATGAAATGCAACAGTAAAGAATACCATAACTGCACCCAGGCCTGGGTGCAATGCAACATCACATGTGCAGCTTAGCTGTCACTGCAAAGAGAAATAGGCCAAAAGGCCGCATGTAACTATAACAGTGCAATTGGGTGAAACAAGTGCAAAGCAAATAATGCAAAAGGTCATATAAAAACATGACATGGTAATACACAGTGGTACAGGAATCAATGTAAAGCAGACAGTAACAGTCTGTCTGCCAAAGGCTGCGTCAGTCCTTGCTCTGGTGTCCAACCGGTAATGTTTGATAAAACTCATAGGCTGGGACCAGAAAGCAGCCTTACAAACATCCTCCAAGGACACTCCAGTCAGAAAAGCAGAGGATGTCATTATCGCCCTAGTTGCATGTGCCCTGACACTGGTAGGGAGAGTTCTACCCGACAGTTCATAGCAGAGGTAGATGGTACTGGCCACCCATTTGGAAAACCTCTGAGCAGTCACAGGTAATAATAATAATAATAATAATTATTATTATTATTATTATTATTATTATTATTTGTATTTCCCGCCTCTCCCTTCAGATCGAGGTGGGATTCCAACAATTAAAATTCATATACAATTCAATATAATCTTAAAAACAAAAAACATTAAAAAAAATTAAATCGGCCATAAAACTTACTACATATTCTGTCCTTAATCCAGCAATTGTTACTATATAATGTTTATTTATTCCCGATACATTAAAGTTAAGTCGGGTGGGTAGGCCCGCCAGAAGAGATCCGTCTTAAGAGCCTTCTTAAAAGCATCCAAAGAGGTGCTAAGACGGATCTCCTCTGGCAAGTTGTTCCAAAGCTTCAGCGCTACTACAGAGAATGCCTTGTGGGAAGTTAATACCAACCTTGTGTTCATAGAATCTAACAAATTCTTCCCCGATGTTCTGAGAGTACGGGACGGATTGTGCAAGGAGAGGCGCTCCTTTAAGTAACAAGGGCCCGAACCATATAGTCCCTTCTTAGGCTCTGAATAGCACTGGAACAGTCTGTCAGAGTGGCTTGAACCCGAAGTTCTGTCCAAGTAGAAGGCCAATACCCTCCGAACGTCCAAAAAGTGCAAGCAATGTTCGGTATCGGTGGTCGGGTTCAGGGCCAGAGTCGGGAGCACAATGTCTTGGCACATGTGAAAAGCAGACACTACCTTAGGCAAAAAGGTAATGTCGGTGAGGAGGACAACCTTATCCCTGTGAAACCTAAGGAAAGCCTGGTCCCTCCGCAAGGCACAAACCTCATCTGCACGGCGGGCAGAAGTAATGACTACAAGAAAGGCTGTCTTCCAAGTCACCAACCTCAGCTCAGCAGTAGCCATGGGTTCAAAAGGCTTGGACCCAAGACAAGACAGAACAACCAGGGGATGGAAGTTGTTAAAGCCCTTCAAGAACCGCTTTACCAAGGGGTCCTTGAAAAAGGAAGGTCTCCTCTGAAACAGAAATGGGAACAAATAGCAGAAAGGTAACACTTGATGGAATTAAGGCAAAGCCCCGACTCCACCAGTGTCATCAGGAACTCCAGGACGACCGAAGCCAGGAACCAAAGAAACCTCTTCCACTTACAGGAGTAGGACCTCTTGGTCGCCGGCTTCTGGGCAGCCAGGATCACTCGCCGCACCAGAGCAGGAAGGTCTGCTAAGGCCGGAGTCTCCACGCCACCAGTGGCACGTCATTGATGTCCGGATGCCAAACTTGACCCTCCTGAAGAGTGAGGAGATCGGGCCTCAGCTCGATCCGCAGAAATGTCCTCCGGGAGAGGTGAAGCAGGGACGGGAACCACGGCTGCCTGGGCCACCAGGGCATAATCAGGAGGGCGTCTGCCTAGTCCCTCGGCATCTTGGAGACAACTCTCGTGATGAGTGGGAACGCTGGGAAGGCGTACAGGAATTCCCCCGTCCAGCTGTGGAGGAAGGCATCTCCCAGGGAGCGACGGGACCGGTCCCGGGAGCAGAACTGGATGCAGTCGGAGTTGGTTGGTCTTTGACCCAAACAGGTCAATGAGAGGGGTGCCCCATCTTGAGAAGAGGTCTGCCACTGTCTTCTGATGCAGAGTCCATTCATGGCACTGCAAACCTGACCTGCTGAGTTGGTCGGCCAGGACGTTGTCTTCTCCTGGGAGGTGGACCACCTGGAGAACGATGTCCCTCGGTATGCACCAGTGCCAGATGCGAAGGGTTATCTCCAGCAGCGTCGGTGACCTGGTGCCTCCTTGCTTGTTGATGTAGTATATGATGGTGGTATTGTCCATCAGAAGCTGTACTACCTTGCCGAGAAGCTCGAGTTCGAAGGCCCTTAGAGCCTTCTCCACAGCCAACATCTCCAGGGCATTGATGTGGAGGTCCTGATGACACAGCTGCCACTTGTCCCTTATCGTCAGGCCCGACGTGTGCGCTCCCCTGCCTTCCAGGGAGGCGTCTGTGGTTAGGGTGACTTGAGGCTCTCGAAGCACAAAGGGCATACCAGTGCAGACGTTTTGGGAGTCTAGCCACCAGAAGAGGGACCAAGCGACTAGCCTCAGTACCATGAGCCACTTGCTTGGAGGGTCAGTCGATGGGTCGAAGACTGACAGGAACCAGGACTGCAGGGGCCGAAACCGAAGTCTTGACCATGGAGTGATGAAGGTCGTCGAGGCCATGTGTCTGAGTGCCACCTGGATGTCTCGAGCTTGGACCCGTCTGCTGGAACTGCAGTGCAGGACAGTCTTTGACAGGGACTAGAAACGATCCTCTAGCAGGTAAGCGACGCAGGCGTTGGAGTCGAGGATGGCCCCAATGAACTTAATCCTGGTGACTGGGGTTGTGGGACTTCTTGAGGTATAACACCAGTCCGAGAGACTGCAGGAAGGAGAGAGCAAAGAAAACGTCTTGGCACAACCCCTTTTTTGAGTCTGCAGCGAAGAGCCTGTCGTCTAGGTAGGGGAAGACTCTTGACCCTCACTGATGGAGATAGGCGACCACTGGAGCCATGCACTTGGTGAAGACCCTCGGTGCTGTGGTGAGACTGAAGGGCAGGACGTTGTAATGATACATGTCCGTCGAGATAGCGACGAGCTTATGTGGCAGTCAGGAGTAAAGAGGTGAAGTCAGAGGTTTAATGGATAAGATAGAATGTAAAAGAAGAGAAAGAAAGAGAAGCAGATTGGGGGGGGGGGGGGAGAGATGGACTGTTGCTAGGTAATTCTTCTGGGAAAGAGTTCCTGACTTAGAGAGCATGAATACGAACTCTGAGGTGGTGGTGATGGGGAAACAGTCTGTCTAGCTATTGTAAAGGGAATGTCCAGCATATGTAATTGTTATACTGCAATTTCAGTGTTTACCTTTTCGGTGATGTTGTGTGCCTTCAAGTCATTTCTGACTTATGGCAAGCCTAAGGTGAACCTATCACAGGGTTTTCTTGGCAACTTTCTTCCGAGGGGATTTGCCATTGTGAATACAGAAGTATGGGTTGTATGTGTAATATGTGGTTGTTGTTGTTGTCATGTGCTTTCACATTGACTCTGACTTATGGTAAGTCTCATGCTAGGTTTTTCTTGCCAAGATTTATTCAGAGGTGGTTTGCCATTGCTTTCTCCTTAGGCTGAGAGTGTGTGGCTTGTGCCCCTAACCCTAGCAGATAAGGAGGGACAAGTGTATTTCTTGTTTTGTGCTTGTGATACATTGTACTAATCTGGTGTATGACAGATTATTAGTGGTGGTCTCATGTGGCAGGCTGTACTTTCTTCTAGAATCAGAATTCTGCCTCACGTCTATAGCCACATGTAAGTCCCACTGAGTTTGGTGGGACTTGCTTCAAGTAAGTGTGTGTAGGACTAACAGGTAGCAATGGTGAGGGGACAAACATAATTCCATATCCCTTACAGGAGAGATAGGGAACTTCTGGCCTTTTTGATGCTGATGAAATTCTACCCCCAACATAACTTACATTTTAGCCTGGCTGGCCATGGCTGATGGCAATTGGTGTTCAGTGACATCTGGTGTGCCACTGGGTCCTCATTACTTTCTTAGTTTATCAGACGACGGAAATTGGAAGTATAATCTAATGGCAATCCGAACACAGTCATGGGGTTTCACATTATTGCATATTAAAGCATCTCACGCAATTTCGGGCAAAAGGGAAGTAATTCTGAATGCAATCATGGGTTTTACGTTATTGCATATTAAAGCATCTCACAGTTTCGGGCAATGGGCAGTCATTTTCAGGTAACAGGAAGTCATTGTATGGAGAGCCAGCATGGTGTAGTGGTTTGAGTGCTGGGCTATGATTCTGGAGAGCAGGGTTTAATTCCCCACTCAAGCATTAAAAACCCACTGGATGATCTTGGGCAAGTCACACTCTCATTCAGCTTCAGAGGATGGCAATGGCAACCCCCCTCTGAAGAAGCATGCCAAGAAAGCCTTATGATAGATTCACCTTGAGGCCACCATAAGTAAAAATGACTTGGACACAACAACAACAACAGCAGTCTAACAACAACAGTCTAATGATATTATGGAAGGCCCCATTATTCTCAGTCCTGGTGTAGAGATATAATTTCCACATGTGATTTAACTGTCCTGCATAGGATGATAAATGGATCCAATCAGAAACCATTCACATGAACACATTGCTCTCACTTATGCCATATTTAATATTTAGAATAATACAATGAAAAAGAATGTTAACACTGGCCATGGAGGTCAATATTAACAGCTTTACAAGTTAAGCCAGCCCGTCTGCTCTGGTTTCAGTTGTGTGGGGGCACTATAGTGTAGCAGTTAGGCTGCTGCTGCCACACTGCAGAATTAATGCAGTTTTACACTGTTTTGTCATGGCACCATCCTATGGAAACCTGGCATTTCTCATTTGTTGTGGCACCAGAGCACTCTGACAGAGAAGGCTAAATAATTCCCAAAACTACAAAAACCAGAATTCCATAGTATTAAGTCATAGGAAGTAAAGCAGTGTCAAGCTACATTAATTCTGCAATGAAGCTGCAGCCTCAGAAGGCTGCAGTGAAGGATAGAAGATCCAGGTTCAAGTCCCATTTTAGCCATGAAATTAACTAGATCAGTAACTCTCAACCTGGTCTTGCATGACTGTTGTAAGGATAAAGTGGGAAGAAGTGTATACTTGAGCCCAGTATTTCTTTGAGTTCACCTAGAGAAAGTTGGAATGTCAATGTTTTTGTTTTTGTTTCTGTTGTTAGTAATTGACTAGACACCCTATGAGACCGAGAGGCATCTGCCCGGCACGAGAACTTACCTGTATATTTTTTACTATAAGTTGACCTTGTGTATAAGTTGTGGGCAGGTTTTGGGACCAAAATTATGGATTCTGACATGCCCCATGGGTAAGTTGAAGGTAATATTGATGAGAGTTAAAATACAGATCTTACATTGTCCTGTAGATACCGGTAAGTCAACTCAGGTTTTTGGGGTCAATTTTTTGACTAAAACTTCTAGATTTATACATGAGTATATACAGTACTTCTGAGTAGTCATATCTAGAATTGCACTCATAAACTGTTAGAGAAAACCATCTTAAATGTGTTAACTCAAAAAGTAGCTCTGTAAATGAATTAGAACTGACTTCCTAGTAAGAATCTTCAAGATTGCATTCTTAATATAAAGGGCTTCTTAAAATAATTGATGGTTTGTGAGTGCGTGTGCCACATTTTGCTGCATGGACCAGCAACTTATTTGTGCCCATTGGCTACACTTGTTTCTTTCTTTCCAGGAAACTCTCCAGCGCTTGGTACTGGTGCCTCATGGACTGTTGTTCCTAAGCAAATTCAAACAAGATGAGGGCAATGTATTTATGCTCTCAGTGTTTATCCGTCAGTCAATCAATCAGAGAAGGAACCATAGTAGCATAGATTTTTTTAGCAGCTGACAGTTGCCAACTTTTGGAACGGACCCTGGTTCTGGCCAGTATCCAGTGATACTGTTCTATTGTGAGGCACCTAGGTCTGAGACACACTGCAGAAATACTCCAGTTTGAGACAGCTTTAATTGTCCTGGTTCAGTGCTAGGGAATCCTGCGAACTGTATTGCAGGTGTTACGATATATACTTTTAATACAAAATTTTGGGAGACATGTGGAATGTATCATGACCCCTGCTTGACCCATTCAGAGGCCCTCTATAAGTCCCAAGTGAGAAGGTCACGTAGGCAGACCTGCATAGAGGGACTGAGCTCATAGTAAGCAACTCTCTAGAGGAAGTGGGGAGTTGCCAGATCAGTCCTGCCACTGCTCTCCAAAGTAAAGACAATAGCCTCGGCCTCACACCTGATGTGCCAGTGATTGACTTAACTACTCAGCCATTGAGCTGGCTTCCCCTCTGAATTGTGTCCAAACCTAAGCGCATTGTACACAGATTATTTGCTCTTGGCTTAAGAAAGCCCAGGCAATCAACACCTTTGTCTAGCACTCTATAAGATCCCAAGTTTGGATCACTCCCCGGTGCTATTTTCGGAGGACAGGCTGGGTCACACCAGTTTGACTTCTGCCAATAGCTCCCACGGCCCATCTCCCCTCATCCCGGCGGTCGCGTTCATCATCATCATCATCCACCTCAATCCTGCTTCCAGGAGAAGACTTCTATGGTAGATATTCCAGCAGTGTCTCTTTTCTCTCAACCTTAACTCCCAGCCCTCCCTTTTCTATAGTATTGAGTGTGTGTGTGTGTGTGTGTGTCCTTTTGCTGCGTGATATCTAAGCCCCCTAATAAACTGTGTATTTTTATTGGACTAACTTGGACTAGTGCCTTCTCCTTTTGGGGGCACCTGTTTGCAGAATTTTCTAAAACAATACAACTACAAGGTTAACACTACTTTCATAGGCTGCATCCGCACTGCAGAAATAATCCAGTTTGACACCACCTTAACTGGAATGGCTCAGTACTATAGAATTCTTGGAAGTGCACTTTGTTGTGGCACTAGCTCTGGTGATTTCTACAGTGTGGATTATTTCTCAGTGCAGATACAGACATAGAGTCCATCATTTGAACTGAGCCACAAAATGCCTATCATAATATAGTGGATATCCCAATGAGTAAACCCAATTTGTACTAACCTTATAAGTACACTAAGTGCACCCAGAGGAGTTACCAAAGTTGCTGGTGCAATGGCATAGGCGGCAAAGTTTGCTGCTTCTCCTATTCCCCTGCAAAAAGACACTAGTGTTAGCAGAGAAACAGTCACTCTCAGTATCTTTAGCATTAAATTCCCCTCTGATCACACAGACAATCCTACTCTCAGCCACATGGACTTCATATACACACACTCTATACTGAGGCTGTTGTACTCTGGCAAGATCATGAGAAGACATGATTCACTAGAAAAGGCAATAATGCTTAATAAGGTCAAAGGCAGAAGGAAAAGAAGAAGACCGCATTCCAAATGGATAGACACGATGAAGAAGCCATAGCTCTGAGTCTGCAAGACCTGAAGAGGACTGTTGAGGATAGGGTGACTTGGAGGTCTCTCAGTTACAGTCACCACAAGTCAAAGTGGACTTGACAGTAGTTAACAACAACAAATGTCCACAAACATTTATGATATAATAAATGCATTTACCATAGCGTTCATGGTTGTAGGAGAAACTGAGATTTTTTAATAGTTATCAGCAACTTATTGTGACTGTGTGTCAATAATATTTAAACTTATTTATGTAAAATGTTTGTTTTGTCTCCCAGACTATAAGGGCTCACAAGGTGATAAACAAATAAAATCAATCAAAACAGTACAAAGACAAAATGGTATTGAAACCTAGTAAAATACTCTTTAAAAACTTTTAAAAACAGCCTAAAACAATCCTAAGATACAATTTTATAACAGTTAGAACAGATTTAACACGACAGGCTATGTGGAACAGCACTGTTGTGGCTGCCTACCAGACAATCAAAAGAGATAACATTTATCAATATTTATAAGACACCTTAAGACAAGCCTCTTAAGTGTTGATATATTTCTTTTTCCTCTTGATGTTACGACAGTTAACAGCACAAAGTTACTCAATGCTCCATGGTTCCCTGCATGAAGTACACTCTGGCACATCAAATGTAAATGAAAAACTAATCGCTCAAACATCAGTGAAAAAAGGATGTGGGAAAACTATGAGTTTAATATTATCCATAGAAAGTAATAAAATATTTTGTATCCGCCTTACTGCTTATTTCAGAAGTTCATTCACAAACATAAAACACAATACTACTAAAACTCTGCACATACCAAGAGGAGAGGTTTCAACTACAACTACAACTACTTCTATGTTTTCTTTCACAGAAAAAAAGTGGAGCAAGACCCCTCTATCCACAGGGAATACTGTATATACTCATGAATAAGTCTAGAAATTTTAGTCAAAAAATTGACCCATAAAAACCAAGTCGACTTATCCAAGAGTCAATGTAAGTACTGTACTTTAACTCTTATTTTAAAAGGAATCATCTCCTGGAAAAGGCAGGAGTCCTGAAAGTACTGACCCCCCTCTGCATTCTCATCCATCTAGCCTTTAATGTGAATACAAAGACCCGTGCAGCGGAGGACTTGTTGGGGGGCGGGGACACCGGTGGGAGCGGCTCCCTGTATTTAGCCGGCCTGCCGGGACCCAAACCAAGCACCAGCGCTGAGGAGACCATCACCCGCGCAGCGGCTTCTAATCCTGGGAGACCTTAACATCCCCTTCGAGGCCGGTTTTTCAGATCTGACAGGTGCAGCTCAGGAGTTCATGGATTCCATGACTTCCATGGGCCTGTCCCAATTGGTCTCAGGGCCAACACACTATGCGGGTAATAAACTCGATGTGATCTTTTGCACGGATCAGGAAAATCCGTGGGCAGAAGTTACTGATACTACTGCCCTGTCATGGACAGACCATTTCCTGGTCAAGGCAGAACTGAAGGCCAGCAACCATATCCCCCTTGGGGGTGGAGGACCTATTAAGATGGTCCACCCTCGAAGGCTGATGGAACCCAAAAGGTTCCAAGATGCCCTAGAGGGAAATATGGTTGGGAATGACGGCGATTCTGGTGATGCCCTGGTTAATACCTGAAACACCGATCTCTCCAGGGCTATAAACAGTATCGCTCCCAAACGTCCTCTTCAACTCGCTTCCAGTAAAAAACCGTGGTACACACAAGATCTTCGGAAGATGAAGCGAGAGACGAGATGACTAGAGCGCAGTTGGCGCCAACACCGACGTTTATCTGACAAGACACTCCTAGAGAACCTATTAAGGTCCTATGGAGCTGCAATCGATGCAGCAAAGAACTCATTCTATGCTGCTCGTATTGCATTGGCAGAGTCTCACCCAGCAGAGCTATTCAGGGTGGTTAAAGATCTAATTCGGCCCCCTCCCACCCTGAATCCTTTATTAGAATCAACAAATGCCTGCTGTGACGCTTTCAATGACTTTTTTGTCGATAAGATCTCTCAGATAAGGGCCGATCTAAACGCCACTGTTAATACTGAAACTATGAAAGAGGTGTCCAATGACTTCGTGGACTTAGTTAAACTGGATCACTTTGAGTTTATAAATACCAAGGAAGTGGACAAGCACCTTGGAAGCGTTAGGAGGACAACGTGCCCTCTCGATCCCTGCTCATCCTGGTTGACTGTCCAAGGAGGGGATGCTGTGAAGACCCTGCTTCAACTTATTGTCAACACATCCCTCAGGGAGGGCAAATTTCCATCAGAATTGAAGCAAGCAGTGGTTAAACCACTTCTAAAAAAGCCCTTCCTGGATCCCTTAATTAGAAATAACTATAGACCAGTTTCATTGTTACCATTCTTGGGCAAGGTGATCGAGCGGGCAGTCGCCCTCCAACTCCAGCTGCCTTGGATGAAGCCGATTATCTAGATCCATTTCAAACCGGCTTCAGAAAGGGGTACGGAGTTGAGACAGCCATGGTCGCCTTGGTCGATGATCTCCGTCTGGGCATCAATAGGAGCAGTGTGACCCTGTTGGTGCTCTTGGACATCTCAGCGGCATTCGATACCGTAGACCATGGTATCCTTCTGGAATGCCTGAGAGCGATAGGAATTGGGGGCACTGTACTACTTCTCAGGCAGGTTCCAGATGGTGAAGCTGGGAGACAGCTGCTCTCATAAAAGAGAGCTGACATCTGGCGTCCCACAAGGCGCCATTCTGTCTCCCATGTTGTTTAACATCTACACAAAGCCGCTGGGAGAGATTATCCGGAGACATGGGGCACAGTGTTATCAATATGCTGATGACACACAAGGACAGGTTACTTACCTGTAACGGTATTTCTTCGAGTGGTCATCTGCGAATACATACAAATGGGTTTTACTGCGCATGCGCAGTGGAGCTCAGAAACTTCTGGAATCACTAGGCAGATTTCCAATTGCAACTTTTTGGAGGTAGCCCCGCCCATCCCCATATAAGCCCCGTTCCCGCTCTTTCCTCTCAGTTCCAAATTTTTGCGCCGCAAAGCGACTATGGAGCACTAATTAGCAGGACACTGAGGGGAGGACGGGCGGGATTTGTATGTATTCGCAGATGACCACTCGAAGAAATACCGTTACAGGTAAGTAACCTGTCCTTCTTCGTGGTCTCTGCGAATCATACAAATGGGTAGACTAGCAAGCTTAATATGAAGGAGGAGGGAGTGTCCAGACACCAATGTTCTCCAAACAAGTTGTGTTTATTTAATAAACATGGCATATGAATTCCACATCAGTGTTGATTGGCCTCCTTCTTTTTTTCTTTTTTTCTACAAACTGTGTTCATATCCAAGTTATGAACCTTATAGTCATTTGACAGACCATTCCCAAAGGGATACCCGTAGAACATAACCAAACAATACTAGCCGGCATAGAGAAATATAAACATAGGCACAAGTAATAACACTTGGACATTGTGCTCCCTGAGACATATTTAAAGACCTTGGCATTAATAGGCAATGTTATACCACGCAAGCATTCCCAACATTTCCCCAACATGTAACCATGGAGAATATGCATGTCATTATTGAAAACAGTATTAGTCAGGTAATCCCCTCAACGTATACCCGAAACCAGTATAGCCCTTCCAAAGGCAGTCTCTTGTCTGGCCCTAGTGTCAACTCTATAATGTTTAATAAAGGTGAGTGGTTGTGACCAAACAGCTGCTTTACAAATGTCTTGTAAGGGAATACCCGACAAAAATGCTGACGACGCTGCTACCGCCCTGGTGGAATGGGCCCGAACCCTAGCTGGGAGAGTCGAACCCGACAGTTCATAACATAAATGAATAGTGTCCGCTATCCATTTGGAAAATCTTTGCGCCGATACCGGCAGTCCCTTCTTCGGTTCCGAGTAACATTGAAACAGTCTCTCGGAACGGCTGGAGTTCTTAGTCCTGTCCAAATAAAAAGCTAAGGCACGTCTAACGTCCAGTAGGTGCAGTCGACGCTCGGTATCGGTGGTCGGGTTCGGCGCTAGGGTCGGCAAAACAATATCCTGAGACATATGAAAGGATGACACTACCTTTGGTAGAAAGGTAATGTCGGTACGGAGGACAACTCTTTCTTTGTGGAACCTAATAAAGGGCTCATCCCTCCGTAAGGCACACAGTTCCCCTGCTCTACGAGCGGAGGTGATGGCCACCAAGAACGCTGTCTTCCAAGTCACCAATCTCAAATCGGAGGTGGCCATGGGTTCAAAGGGTTTTGCTACAAGGGAAGACAAAACAACCTCTAGATTCCAAGCCGGAGTCGGTCCCGACACCGGCGGGTGCAAATTGTTAAACCCCCTCAGAAAGTTCTTTACCAAGGGGTTTTTAAATAAAGAAGGTTTACCCTCGAACTGGTAGTGGGAACAAATGGTTGATAGGTAACATTTAATAGAAGTTAAACAGAGACCCGCATCAACTAGGGTCATGAGAAAATCCAAAACAACTGATGTAGAGGCCTGGTCCGGGGATAAGCCTCTAGAAACAAGGAACGCCATGAACCTGTTCCATTTCGAAGCGTAGGATCTTACCGTGGCTGGTTTCTGCGCAGCCCGAATGATGTTCCGTACCGAGGCCGGCAAGGTCTCTATGCCCGGATTCTCCAGGCCACTAACGGGAGGGAGGTCATTTCCGGGTGTCGAATCCGACCGTTCCGAAGCGTCAGCAGGTCCGGACGGAACTCGATCCGCAGGTACTGGCCCTTGGAGAGGTGCAGCAAGGATGGGAACCACGGTTGTCTCGGCCACCACGGAGTGACGAGGATGGCATCGGTGCGGTCGCGGATCATCTTGGCTGTGACTCTGGTTATCAGCGGGAACGGGGGAAAGGCGTAGAGAAGTTCCCCCGACCACTTGAACAGGAAGGCATCTCCTAGCGACGTCGGGGATCTGCGGTGGGAGCAGAACTCGATACAGTGGCTGTTGTCCTCGGATGCGAAGAGGTCTATCGAAGGAGTTCCCCAGCGCCGAAACAAGTCGCTCACCGTCTCGGGATGGAGAGTCCATTCGTGTGACGTCGAAGGTGATCTGCTTAGCCTGTCCGCTAAGACATTCTCTTTTCCCGGTAGATGAATTGCCTGTAGATCTATGCTTCTGGAGATGCACCAGTCCCAAATTGCGAGGGTAATGTCCAGCAGTTCGGGGGACCTCGTTCCCCCTTGCTTGTTCACATAATACATCACCGTTGTATTGTCTGTGAGCAGCAACACCACCTTGCCCTGGAGCACCATCTCGAAGGCCTTCAGGGCTTTTTGGACGGCCAGCATTTCGAGCACATTGATATGGAGGTTTTCCTGGTCCGGTCCCCACTTGTCTTTGACAGTCAGCCCTGACGTGTGGGCCCCCCAGCCTTGTAAGGAGGCATCTGTGGTAAGGGAGACCTGGGGTTGCGGTCGTAGAAATGGCATACCGGCACACACGTTTTGGTAGTCTGCCCACCAGCGGAGGGAGGCGGCGACGTTTCTCGGTATCGACAGCCACTTCTGGGGCGAATCCAAGAGAGGGTCGAACACCGACAGGAACCAAGCCTGGAGAGGTCGAAACTTCAGCCTTGCTAAAGGGGTTACGGCAGTCGTCGAAGCCAGATGCCCCAAGGCTACTTGTATCTCTCGAGCTTGGAGCCGTCTTTTGCACATACAATTGTGGATTGCAGACTGAAGTGTCCGGAACCGGTCTTCTGGCAGGTATGCCATGCAGGCCTCGGAGTCGAGAATGGCCCCTATAAATCTTATCCTCCTCGAAGGGTTCAAGTTGGACTTTTCCTCGTTCACCACCAGTCCCAATGAACCTAGGAGTCGAAGGGCGAATTCGATGTCCACAAGCAACTGGTCTCTTGAGTCCGAAGCGAACAGCCAGTCGTCGAGATAGGGGAACACTCTCGTGCCTCTTCAATGTAAGTACGCCACGACCAGGGCCATGCATTTCGTGAAGACCCTCGGGGCGGAGCACAGGCCGAAGGGGAGAACGTTGTAGTGATAAAGGTCCGGCCCAATCGCAAACGCCATGAACCTTCTGTGGTTCTCCCGTATCGAGATGTGGAAATATGCGTCCTTCAGGTCCACTGTTGCGAACCACAGGTCCTGATATAACAAAGGTAAGATGGAAGACAAAGTTACCATTCTGAAACGGCGGTAGGATAAATGTTTGTTTAGGAGTCTCAGGTCTAGGATGGGTCTGAGAGATCCATCGGGCTTAGGCACTGTGAAATATCGGGAGAAAAAACAGCGGGGAGCGTCCGCGGGGTCCACCCGGGAGATGGCCCCTTTTCTCTGCAAGGTGCGTACTTCATCGAGGAGGGTAGGTGAGGGAGGGGTACGGGCTATGTGCCCGGTACGGGGAGAAGACTCGAATTCGAGGGCGTAGCCTCTCCAAACAATATCTAAGACCCACATGTCCGAAGACACCGAGGCCCAGGTGTTGTAAAAAGGCCTGAGTCTATTCAAGAAGGTGAGGGACAGGTGGGCGAAGCACGCGGCAACTGTTCAGGATCTCTTCCTGGGTTGGTCAATATCTTGCTTACGGAAGCCCTTACGGTATCTCGAAGAGGCTGAAGGTTGCCGGCGTCCAGAAGATGAAGAAGACTGAGATGGATAACGCTGCCTAACAGGATCCTGCTGTTGATATGGTCGGTCCTGGAAAGGTCTGCGGTATGGGAGATAGCCGGAGCGCATGGAACCGAACCGACGACGGAAGGTAGGCTGCCCAGATGACGACATGCCGTATTTTCTAGCGGCCACTTTCATTCTATATTTGAAATTCAGCTTATCGTCGGTCTCTTTATTGAAGAGGCCAGAGTCGTCAAACGGCAGTTCTTCAATTGCCGACTTCGCATTCGGATTAAGATCGGTGCTTCGGAGCCACGCGTGTCTTCTCAGTGCGATGGAAGCGGCAACAGACTTTGCGGAGCAGTCAGCCGAATGCCTCGCGGAAGTGATGAGCCAGCTACCAATCGAATGGGCCTCTTCCTTGAGCTCGGTCGCAAGCTTGCTTGATTCCTCTGGGACGTCCGGGATAATGGTGGACAGCCTTTCCATGAGATATTGAATGTAGGCTCCCATGTACGCATTATAACTAGCGACTTTCAAACCGAGCACCGAAGAGGAGTACACTTTCTTGGCCAATGCGTCTATTTTCTTCGCCTCCCGATCCGATGGGGATGTGGAGGTTTTCGGTGTGAAGGAGCGCTGAGAACCTTCAACAATTGCCGAATTCTGCTCTGGATGGGTAAAGAGCCAAGAGGTCGCCGATGGTGTAATCCTATATAAGGATTCTATCTTTTTAGAAGCTGATGTCGTAGCAGTGGGATTGTCCCAGGAGCGCTTGGCGATATTCTCTATGGACGGTAAGAAGGGGATAGATGGCGGTGTAGGAACTTTACCATGTATCCTTCTCTCCACAGGGTCAGCTGCGTCCTCGTCCAGGTGGGTTACCTCCAGTTCTAATGCGCGGCCCATTCTGATAACGTGCTCCGCGAAGGACCGCACGTCATCCGTCGGAGAAGAGGCACCCGGTGTATAAAGGTCTTGCGGAGACTGTGGGGCGTCCACATCAGACGTGTCGAGGAAGTCTCGCATCTGGGTTCGGGCGGGCTCTTCCTCCGAATCCGAATCCCCAAGTCGAGGTAATAGTAGTGGTGACGGGGAGCGGCTCCTCGAAACCGAATGTTCTCTCGAAACCGATCTCTCCTTCCGCTTGGACGTCTGCGTAGCTGCCGACACGGAGGTTTTAAGCGGTGTTCTTGGGTCATGAGTTACAACCTGCCTGTCCTCCAAGGGCCTTGCGTAGAACCGACGGCGAATCTGTTCACGGTCCACGGGGATATAATACATGTCTGTCTCGCTATCGTAGACGTAGTCGGGCCTTCGGGAGGAACCTTCCTGCTCCGGGGACCTTTCCGGAACCGGTGTGGGAGAACGTCGAGCCGACTGTTTTGTAGGAGAGAGAAGAGGTGGCTCCAACTCTTCCTCGGAGTGGTCGGAGACGACTCGGATATCTAGGTCCTGGATGGACGCGGCTTGGTCGGTAGCCACTGTCGGTACCGAGGCGGGCTTTTTCGGGATCGAGGACGATCCGGCCTTGGTACCGAGGTCCCCCTGTTCCGTAGAGTCTCGGCGCAGTTTCTTGGCTGAATGATGATGTCCGGAGGAGTCCTTATGTTTCTTGCCCGACTTCGAGCTAGAGTGTTTCTTGGACTCGGATTTTTCTTTAGACGAATCCGATGTTTTCTTAGGGTCCGAGGATTTTTTATGGGAGCTCTCTTTTGCATGCTCGGAACCCTTCACGGCCTTTTTGGGCAGTTTCTCCTTTCCTTTAGGGAGATGTTCACTGCCAGAAGATGTTGCTGCAGCAGCCGCCGCAGGCAATTTAGGAGTAGAAGCGGACGCCGAGGCCCCAGAAGCGGGCGGAGACCGCACGGTTTCTTGCGGCTGGAGGGACTGCGTCAAAAGGGCTGCTTTTAGCCTGGCCTCTCGGTTTTTTCTAGCCTGAAGCGTCATTAGTTGGCACTGCGGACAAGCCCTCGGGTTGTGGGCCTCGCCCAGGCATAAAAGGCAGGTGGTGTGGCTGTCCTTCTCCGGGATTTTCCCGCCACACGTGTCGCAATGCTTAAAGGGGGGCGCCATGGTGCTGCCCAGCGGTAACGCGTTACCGAAACTCCAAGTCCAATCCGTATACCGAGAGGGTCGTCAAACGAAGTCCTAGTCAAGCCGTGAGTATCTATTGTCAAATCCGAATCGAAGGCAGAAGGGAAGTCCAAAAACGGTCCGTGGTCAAAGCCTAGTTTTCTCAAGCGATTCCAACGAGTGAAGTTCCAAGCTACCACAGCGGCGGAAAAAAAGGAACTGAGAGGAAAGAGCAGGAACGGGGCTTATATGGGGATGGGCGGGGCTACCGCCAAAAAGTTGCAATTGGAAATCTGCCTAGTGATTCCAGAAGTTTCCGAGCTCCACTGCGCATGCGCAGTAAAACCCATTTGTATGATTCGCAGAGACCACAAAGAAGAAATATATTTCTCCATGTCTCCAACTGCTGCAGTGACCAAGGATGGCGTCTCTCCTCTAAACGCTTGCCTGGAGTCGGTAATGGGCTGGATGAGGGAAAATAAACTCAAACTGAATCCAGAGAAAACGGAGGTACTTGTGATAGGTTCCCCTGCTCCTGGGATGGAGATTTGTCAACCTGTCCTGGACAGGGTCACACTTCCCCTAAAGGACAAAGTTTGCAGTCTGGGCGTGCTCCTGGACTCGTCGCTCCAGCTGACACATCAGGTGGAAGCGACAGCCAGGAGTGCGTGGTATCAGCTTCGGCTGATACGCCAGCTGTGCTCCTACCTGGGCAGAGAGGACCTTGAAACATTGGTACATGCATTGGTAATCTCTCGTTTAGATTTCTGTAAAGCGCTCTACATGGGGCTACCTTTGTATCAAGTCCGGAAGCTTCAGTTAATTCAGAATGCAGCAGCCAGGCTTTTAACAGGGGCAACAAGATCAGAACACATCACCCCTATACCAAAATCATTACACTGGCTGCCAATCAGCTTCTGGGCACAATACAAAGTGTTGGTCGTTACCTTTAAAGCCCTATATGGTTCGGGTCCGTGTTACTTGAAGGAGGGCCTCTCCCTCTATAATCCGCCCCGCACTCTCAGAACATCGGGGAAGAATCAATTAAATTCTATTAACACAAGATTGGTAGCAACTTCCCACAAGGCATTCTCTGTGATAGCCCCAAAGCTGTGGAATGACTGAAAATACCTTATGTGTATTGTTGTTTGGGGATAAATGAGCCAGGTTTTCCTTACCTGGTGTACACTGGTGTTTAAAGATGCCTGCATTCTTGTACTCAGTGTCCACATGTATGCTATGTGTTTCCTGTTGGAAAAAGTAAAACAGCATTGATGAGAACTCCACTCTCTATTGTGTTTGACACCAGAAAACATTACAGTAAGACTCCCTTATCCATGGGGCCATTACAGTTTCAGTTACCTGTAGTTGTTGCTACTGGAAATGTTTGTGGGTATGGTATGTTTGGACCAGAAGTTGATCAGCAGTTGTTATGCAAGGGTCTTTTGAGAAAATGAAAAGGAAAGAGAGGAAAGTTGGGAGTGGATTGGTTCCTTGTCCTCTGCAAGGCAGTAGAGGACACTTTTAAAAATTATTTTTTAGGAAATTTTTACCCTGGTTGGCAGATCTGGCTACTTTCACATTATTAACAATGGTGAAGAAATGGTGAGTTTTACCTACCTAGGAAGAAACCGAACTATCCAGGTTAGCGTGTGTGAGTAAAAAATTATTGTATATCTTAGAATTGTTCACCAGGCTTTCATCCCTTTTTTAATTGCAGTTTATCGGCTGGTTTTCTAGCTTTCGTAGTTACTGTGGGTTTTTTTATTGATACTACCGTGTTTCCCCGAAAATAAGACAGTGTCTTATATTAATTTTTGCTCCCAAAGATGCACTAGGTCTTATTTTCAAGGGATGTCTTATTTTTCCATGAAGAAGAATTCACATTTATTGTTGAACAAAAAATTGAACATTTATTATATAGTGTATCTATATTTATATACAAAAACTTTGCTAGGTTTTACTTTCAGGAGAGGCCTTATATTTAGCAATTCGGCAAAACCTCTACTAGGTTTTATTTTATGGGGATGTCTTATTTTAGGGGAAACAGGGTAGCATCCATGGGGTTTGTGATTCTGAAATATAGAGACCTCAGAAACCAGAAATAATATATTCACATCATGGTTTATAGTTTGAATAAAAAAAAACTTCAAGTTGGCAGCTATCACCACAAGGAAAACAGGACACTGACTCCATTTTTTCCTATCAGCTACTGCTTATGTGTTGCTTTATCTACAGGTTATTCCCACAAACCCTGGTCCATTGACCATGGAGATCCATGATTTGTGCCTGGATTTCCTGGGACCAGCTGTAGCCTACCTCAGAGTATTGGATATGTGCGAGTTGCAATTGGACGTCATTGATAAGGTAAGAGGACCCTGGGCTAGCCAACAATGTGTGAGATGGAATCATAGTGGAGTCATAGCACACAATTGTATGGGAATGTGCTCTGATAAAAAGGCTTCCTCTGAAAACCTGACCCTTCAATACACTAATAAACATGATAAAATGGAATAAGCCTACAGTCTACTTTATGGTCGCAACTCAGTAGGACTTACTTTTCAGTAACTATGAGAGGGTGAAGTTCAAACCTCTCTTTAAAATAACCACATTGCTTTTTCACCCAGTTTGCATTATGATGAAGTAGCAAGCCTTTGCTTGAACTACACATGCTTAAAGCTCTTCCTCTGAACAAATCTTGCCAAGAAAACCCCATTATAGAGTTGTCATAACTTGGAAACAAAAAAACACAATAAAAACACAAAATATCCGGTTTCTCTTCCAGATTGAGATTGGCAAATCAGTGCTGGTTACTGTGCATATCCTGGGACATAATCAACATCCTTTCCAGAGTAGATATTTCCACTACATGCACCTCGAAATGAAGTCAACTTCTTCTATTGTTATGATTACGTAAGTCTTACACAGGGATTAGGCCCACACTATCTGCAGAGCTTTAGTAGTTTAAAATCCACTTCTTAGGGTTTGCATTGACGATCTTAAATGTTTCTTTGTTATAACAGTACACTGCTCCTTCTGAATACAATCAGTTTTTTTTAAATAGTAAAGCAAAATATTTATGAAGAAGTCTTGGTTTGTTTATTTTTTAAAATTTTTCACTGCTTTTCTGTAACCACTTCTTCCTCCATTTCATATTTGAGAAGAATCCCATAAAGTTTCTTTATCAAGTTGTTTTCCTCTCTAACTAAAATTTTCCCAAGTTCTGATTCTTCCTTATATATTGTCTCGCCATATATCTTCTGGTCCATTTTAAATCTTTCATGCAGCTGTCTATGCATAAACCAAGAGATGTTCCATCCTTCTTCATTCAATTTTTCTCTTGTTTTTAAAGTCCATTTCCTCTCTTTTTCCTCTAAGTTGTCATTATGTGTATACCATTTGGTGTCTTTAATATCTCTTTTCTGAACAATGCTTCATGAGGCGATACCCAACTTTCCATTCCTATTAAAGTTCTTCTTTTATATTTATCCCATATCCTCTTCAGAGCTTTCCTAATGATATGATTTGTAAATATTGGATTTTTCTTATCTTTCTCATATATCAAATAAGCATGCCACCCGAAATTCATACCATCGCTTTCCAGATCCAACAATCTATTATCTAGGAGTGTAACCCACTCTTTTATCCATAATAGGCCACAAGACTCATAATACAATTTTAGATTTGGAAAGCTTAACCCTCCTCTCTCCCTAGCGTCTTGTAGAATTTTTAGTTTCACTCTTGGTTTCTTCCCTCTTCAAATGAACTGGCCGATATCTTTATGCCAATCTTTAAATGGTTTATCCACAGTTATAATTGGAATCATCTGGAAAAGAAATAATGATTTCCCCATTTTTCCATTTCTTATACATATTCCATTTAAAACTTAGCTCAGTTGAAAGTTCCTTAGTCATCCATCCTGGTTTCTTGAGACATCTCCCATTTTTCTTCCTCATTGGAACTGTTTGAGATTGTGCCTTCAGTATCTCCCTTTTGAGGAATTCCCATCTGTCTTGAACTCCCTTCTCTTTTAGTGTACCTGACCATGGGATCACCCCTAATATTTCTCTAAGTTTATTGAAATCAGCTCTCCTAAAGTCCAGAATTCATGTCTGACTATGCCTAGCTTCTCCTTTCCACTGTATAACAAACTCCAGGAGAACATGGTCACTCCCACCCAAGGATCCCACAGCTTGCACCCCATCAACTAGGTCTTCCCTGTTGGCTAAGATCAGATCCAAAATAGCTGACTCTCTTGTTGCCTCTTCCACCTTTTGGACAATGAAATTGTCTTCCAAGCAAGTGAGGAATTTGCTAGACCTTGATGATTTGGCAGAATTTGAATTCCAGCAAATGTCAGGATAGTTGAAGTCACCCATTACTACTATATTTCTTCTATCTGAATGTGTGGTCATCTGTTCTAGAAAGGCATCATCCAATTCCTCTGTCTGAGTCGGGGGTCTGTAGTAGACTCCCACAGTAACATCCCTGTTGTTTTCCCTCTCTAATTTTTATCCAGATGCTCTCCACTTGGCTTCCAGTATTGATGCCCTGGATCTCTTCACAGATGTAAATATCCCTCATGTATAATGCTATTCCTCCTCCTTTCTTGTTTGGCCTGTTTTTTTTTTTAAAGATTATACCCCTCTTTTTCTACATTCCAATCATGAGACTCATCCCACCAGGTTTCAGTGATTCCTATTATATCATATTTCCCTTATTGTGCTAGGAGTTCAAATTCATCTTGTTTATTTCCGATGCTCTGTGCAATAGTGTAGAGACATCGAAGACCATGTGTCCCTTTTTTCTTGATGCCTGTGCACTTTTTTGGGGGGGGGGGGGGGGCTCCTATTGTTGGGTCCTTGCACTGTTTGCCTTGTTCTCTCTGTTAGTTTGACTATTTTTTCCAGCCCTTTTGCCTTCCAGAATGCTGTTTCCCTTCCCCACATAACTCAGTTTAAAGCCCTCCTGATCAGATTCTTGAGACTGTTGGCAAAAACATTTTTGCCAACTGGTGTGAGATACAGCCCATCCCTTGACAGAAGTCCCTCTTCATGGAACCGTAGCCCATGAACCAAGAATCCAAATTGTTCTTGGCGACACCATCTGCGGAGCCAGTTGTTGACATCTGCTATTTTCCTCTCTCTTCCTGGACCATGCCCTTCTACTGGCAGAAGAGACGAGATGACAATCTGTGCATCCATTTCTTTTAGCTTCTTTCCCAGAGCCTCGTAATCCCTTCAGATATTCTGAAGGCTGTGTCTTGCTGTGTCATTTGTTCCCACTTGGACCAAAAGGAAGGTATATTGGTCGGTAGGCTTCTCATCATGGATCTTTGCCCTAGGGAGACAACACACCTCCTGAGACATCTTGTCGGGCCCACAAATCACTGCTTTTGTACCTCTCAGGAAGGAGTCCCCCACCACAACCATGTGGCTCCTCTGAGGCTTAGCAGCAACAGTTCCCTGTGATGGGACTCCCAGACTCCCCTGCTCTGTCCCTGAAGTCTGTCCATGCTGGTCTTCCTCATCCTCCTTGATAAGTGAAAGGGCTTCAAAATGATTCTGTAGCTACAAGCTCCCACAGCTATCCCTGATTTCCCTGCTTCTCTGTGTGACATTCCTCCAGCTGTCTGCCTCCTGTGTACATGAAGTGACCTTCTCACCCCCAGTGACTTCCTCTGTGTGGAATGTTCCCTTGCAGACGAATGGATGGAGTGAGCAACTATTCTGAAGTCTATGTGCTCCGGGCCATGACAGTGGGACAGACAACACTAGTGGCTACAGCCTGGGATGGAATGGGAGTCAGATTAACATCTGCACCACAAAAAGTGGAGGTATAGAATTTGCAATCATATGGCTTATTAGATAATTGTATGAGAAATGTATGTTCGTTTGTCATCTCTTTGTTATTGTTATATTGTATTAATGTAGCTTTATCCTTACACATTATACATTTGCTGTACAAACTTAGCTGTTTCTGCTTTGTTTTGGTTTGTTTTGTTTGTCCAGGTCTTCGCACCATTCAAACTCATTCCAGAGAAAATTATCCTCATTATTTACAATACATATCAGGTGAGTGAAATCTGACTGTGGGCATTAACTGTTCTCTTCCCCTTCCTTTTGCTTATCAATGAGCTACTTCTGCTTGCATTCCAGATACAAGACTGAGCCCCATCTGAGACCAACATTTTCCACTGAAGGAGATTCAGTGGATAACCAATCCTAGTCCTATTTCTCACACTAGGGGGCAAACAGGATTTAAACAAAGTTAAACAAGCGTTAAAGAGGAAATGCCCTATGTTTATCACAGGACATTTCCTGTTTAACTCTTGTTTAACTCTCATTTAAATCCTGTTTGCCACCTAGTGTGATAAAGCAGGTAGTCTCAATTATAATACTTAGGCCTTTCTGGTGCCTCTTTCTCTTTTTTTACATGTTGCAAGCTCTCAAAGATTTAACATCCATTTGCAACACAAAAAGGTATTTCCTTTGTGTTTAACAACAACAATAACAATAATATTTTTTATTTATAACCTGCCCCTCTGAGCGAGCAATTGGGGCGGGGTACAACAAATTTAAAACAGTACAGTTAAGAAGTTCTTACACCCCATTCCCTACCTCCTATCTCTTAAAATAGAATTAAATTGGTACAAGTTAAAAACAGAAAGAAAATACAAACAATAAAAACAATCAGTCATTCCTTAGCAGCATAATGTAGCGTGAGTGTAGCTTTGGAGCTGGGGAGATTTAGCTACTATCTCGGAAAGCCTGCCGGAAGAGATATGTCTTTATAGCTTTTTTAAAGCCTACAAAAATCGTAATAAGACGTTTCCTCTTTGTGGTGTCTGTGCCTCACACAATAGGGGGTTTTCAGCATTCTGGATGGAGTATCTGCACAGGCGCAAATCCCCTATTGTGTGAGGGCACAGATGACCACTCGAAGAAACACAGTTACAGGTAAGCGACCTGTACATCTCATCTGGCAGGTCATTCCATAGCCGAAACTGATAACAGGCACTCCTGACTGTCGCATTCACCTGACTAGTCATGAGAAACAGCGAGTCTAGCAGTACCCCCAGACTGCGAACAGAGTCCTTCGAGGAGAGTGTGACTCCATCTAGGACTGGGAGTTGTATTCCCAAACCTGGTTTCGGGCCTGTGACTGTCAGTACCTCCGTTTTGTCTGGATTTAGCTTCAATCTCTTTTCCCTCATCCAATCCATTACCGCCGCAAGACAGTCATTGAGAGGAGAGATGCCACCTGAAGTCTGAGCAGACAATCTGGTCATGGAGGAGTATATTTGAGTGTCATCAGCATAGTGAAACACTGTGCTCCATGCCTCTGAATGATCTCACCCAGCGGCTTCATGTAGATGTTGAATAGCATCGGGGACAGGATGGCGCCTTGAGGGGTGCCGCAATTAAGCTCGATTTTGGAGGAGCAACTGTCCCCGAGCCTCACCCTTTGGGATCTACCGGAGAGAAAGGAGTGGAACCACCGCAGTGTGGTGCCTCCAACTCCCATCTCTCTCAACCAGTGCAGAAGGATGGAGTGGTCTATTGTGTTAAAAGCCGCTGATAAATGTGAAATTTGAAGATTGGTATAAAGAAGTTTGGAAGTTAGCAATCAATAACAAATTAACATCCAAATTGAAAGTTAAAAAAAAGGATTATGGAAAAGAAATGATTTTGATGAAATATGGAAAAAATGTATTGAAAATGTACTAAAAAAAAGATGGGAAATTACCTCCACAGGAGGAGTTAAAATTTTGGATGGAATATAAAGAAGGGAATGGCTCTGGTGGTGGGGTGCATTGAGGGGATATTTAAGGGTTTTTAAAAAATTGAATAAGATGCAAAAGTACATATATGTATGGAAAGATTATCAAATGTGTGTTATTATGTAAAATTTCAAAAATATTAATTAAAAAAATTCTTCCGGTGGTATGGTGGATCGAGAGCCATCTTCCTGATACCCGTCTGGGAGATGGTAGCCACTTGCGGAGTTAAGATCTGACCAGGCGTGAAAATTGCCTGGCAGAAAGTGTCTCAGAAGAGGAGACGAAAGCAGCGGAGCTCAAAAAAGACCCCATAATCCTTGGGCATCTCCGATTACGGCCGATTCAGAGGAGCGGAGTGAGGCCGAGAAAGACAGCTGGAGACGCGGAGGGGGACATGGGAGCCGAGCAATCGCACCTGCAGAAGGTAGCCGATTTGCGGCATCAGATCCGCCACCACTCTTTTTTAATATAAACTGATCATATACAAATCAAACAGACCTCCGTCATAAACTGAGGACCTGGACTTTCCTAGATTGAAAGATCCATTGATGATTATCTGAAAAACAAAAACTACAAAGACCTGTCTGCAACTTATCAATGATCTTCCCTTTAACACAGCTTTCCTTTATTGACTAAACTCTCTTATTTGACTTAAGGGACGAAGGAAACAAACCTCGAAAAGTCTGGACTTAAAAGAAGCTGCGAGGAGAAAAGGGGGAAGTAGCAGGCTTGGAACACATTAAATTCTCTCCTGCTACTTTCACTCCCCCCCCCCCCAGATCATCTAAAACGGGAGAGAGAAGAAAAAACAAAAACAAAACTTGTATATCTGAGAAAGACCGAAGGGGGAATCCAATGGAATTCGTGGGAGAAGGGCTGGATCCAGTGAGGTGTGGGGAAAATCCAAGGAACAATTGGTGTTGGCATTAAAGACTACTAAAGACTACTGTAATCTTGTGTCTGTTGTGAGCGATACTTAAAGGACAAACAAAACTGTGTACGGATGTGGATGGAGACCTCAATTTGAGTCAGTGTCTGAAAAGAATTTTTTCTTCTTCTTTTTTCTCTTGGGGATTTAAAGAAATAACTGAGGAATTGTGTGAGGATCTTTCTTCCAGTTGAAAGAACTAAAGACCGGAGATCACAGACCAGAGGGGACTCTGTGGAAGGGTAAAGACTCGCATTGGAGTGAGGAAAAAAAGAAAGAAAGAAAAAGAAACATACAAAACAACTCTCCTCCCCTGGCTTAGAAATTGCGTGTAATGAAGGAGGGCTCTTAATTGGCAACAGCTGCAATCTCCCATCCAGGGGCTGCTATGATTTGCTGGACTGGACGAGGAGAGAGTGGCGATCATGGTAGAGGAGGGAGGGAAGAGGGACTGTTGAATACAAATTACAAACATTGTTGCTGCCTGATTCACCCGGGAGGGCTTCTTGGGGATCTGGTGACAAATGTGTTGGGGGAGTTAATATTTTGTGAAGCATTTTATTACTTTGAGCAAACAGACCCCAGGAATAAGCTTAAGACTGCTTAGATAATTTTGTCCCTTTTACTCTTTTCTCTCATTTATTCTATAACTCTCTCTTTCTGTTTCACAATCACATCTGTGAAAATCTGTTCTCTATCCTCCTATCCCCTTTGTTTTTCGTAATTGAGGCTACTATTCTTCTCATGCTTTCTTTTTTTTCCCCCTCTCCACATTACCCTTCTTTATTTTTACATCTGTTCCTTTCTCTTCTCCTATCCTCTCTCTTTGGTAAGAAACAAACAATTTTATACAATAAGAATAGTGCTTATATTTTATTAACTCACTAATTGGGCCATTGAGCTTATTACTATACTATTACTATACTATTGCCAGGTTGTGGTATTGATTGAGGATGACTATTGTAGTCATTGTATTTCAAAGTTGTTTTGTACAAAGAACTTTCTTTCATTAGGAAATACCAAGCCACTTGGCTGTTTGGCCTTGGGGAAATAATTGATTTTGCATTAGCATTTGTAAAGGAGGGGAACAAGGAGAAGAGAGAAAGAGATTTACAGTTGTAGACATTTTGTTGATTGCCTTTTGGGGAAACAATTGATTTTGTGTTTTGCTAAGGAGGGTAGAAGAGTGAAGAGATAAAGAAGGTTACAACTGAAAATGCTAAGGAGCAGATAAACAAAGACAAGACTCAGAGCTAGCAATATAGGGGCTTTCTAGATTGGCAAAAAGAAGTGTGTTCATGGCTGCATGAAACTCTAGCCTTTAGATGAGAAAAAGGGAAAGTGTGCCATGAAAATGCTTTTTTTGCGTTTTAGGGGAGAAGAAGCGCCTTTAAAAAGGTGCTGGTGTTCCCAGCTTCTTTTTTAAAAACTGCGGAACAGCGCAGCTCCATCTAAAGGCTGTGGTGCAGCTGCTAAGCATTAAGGAAAAGGCAACTTCATGTCACACTTTCCTGCCAATCTAGAAAGCCCCATAGTATAACTAAGAAAAGAGATGACATCTAGTGGAAGCAGAGGAATTATAGTCTTACATTAATAGTCAAATTGGGAGAAGTGAGAATTTAAATCAATGTGAAGAAGGGGTCAAGGGAGAGTGAAATAAGTTTAAAGCAGTAGGAGAAAATTGATAAGACAGAGGACCAATTCCTAGAAGGATATTAGATACATAGAAAAATAAAAGCAGCAGAACTCTAAAAACAATTTTGTAATAATTAAGGAAAGCATTACCAAATAAATACAAAAAGAAGGGACAATAATTATACATACTAATAATATTAAAATAATATTTAAAATACCAAAATTAATTTAAAATAATAATTAAAAAGAGAGGGGAAAAACTTTAAAGTAACAATAACTATATCCAGTGACAAATAAGATCTACATCAAAACAACAGCGAATAGAATAATAACAAAAGGAAAGGAAAAAAATAAACCTAATAAATGAATAAATAAATAAATGAAAATCAAATCACTATTTTTTTCTTTTCAAAAAAATCTATCTGTAACTAAGAAGGAACAAAATCAATTAGGGAAGAGCGAATCAAATAAAGAAATATATAATAAAACAAACAAAAAATAATTAGAAGGGGAAAATAAGTTTAAGTAAAATATCAGTAAATAAAAACAAACAAACAAACAAACAAATAAGTTAAATAAATTGTAGGAAAGAAGGAATTGGGAAAGATAATCGATAACCTACTGACAATGTACCAACTAAAAACAGAACAAACTAAAGAAAGTAAGAAAGGGAGATTGTAATGGCATCTGGAAGAAGAAAACAGCAGCCCCAGGCTCCAACCCAAAGAAGACTATCAATGGACAATATGGAGAGGATAAACGAACAATTTGCACAAATTATGGACAAAATTAAACGGTCAAGGGACGAAGTCAAGCAGGAGATAAGAGATGTGAGAGAAGAAATGAGGTCTGATTTGAAACGCGAAACAACTTTGATAAGGAAAGATCTAAGCAAAATAGATAAGGATCTAAGGAAGGTAACAGATAAAGTAAAGGAACTAGATGACACTACTCAAAAACTAGAAAAGAGGATGGATGAAACGATGAGGAATCAATATGAGGATGAAGAATCAATAATGCGTCTAGAACTCAAACAAAGAGAGACTTGTGTTAAGCTCCGAGGAGTTCCAGAACAACAAAATGAGAACTTAGAAGAATTCATGATGCCGTATTTGGCTAGATATCTAGACTTACCATTACAACAGCTCAGTTGGGAAGTGGATAGGATGTATAGATTGAATTCTAGAATGGCTAAGGAGAAAAATCTACCAAGGGATATTGTTTTATACTGGATACAGAAAAAAACACGTGACAAAATGCTTGAAACAAATTTCAAAACCAAGTCATACAAGGAAAGGAGATCCAAATTTATAAAGACATTCCAATGAAAATCTTGAAAAGGAGGAAAGACTACAAGTTCCTTACAGATCAACTAAAATTTTATAAAGTCCCTTACAGATGGGAGGACCTTGAAGGACTTACTGTAACCTGGCAAAAGATACAAAACTCCTAAGGAATTACAAATTGGGAAAGGAATTTAGCTCATCTGCAAAAAATAAAACGAAAGGGGTGGTGATATATGTAAAAGAACCTGTCATAACAAAAGAGATCTTAAAAGACAAATTAGGTCAATAGCAGTAGAAATTATAATATCAACAAATAAGATCCTATTAGTAGGAGTATATAGCCCCCAAAATAACAAAAGTACATTTTACAAAGAGCTTCACAAAAAAAATATTAGAATTGGAATATGAAGAGGTAATAATGATGGGCGACTTTAATGGTGTGATAGATCCACATTTAGACAGGAAATCAACATCAAAAGCTATATGTAATCAGAGTAAGTTGCACAAGAGTTTTTTTGGAATGGTGAAGGATTTAAATATGTTAGACAGTTGGAGGCACCTTAATAATCAAGATAAAGATTTTACCTTCTATTCTGAACGGCACCAATCACTATCACAAATCGACCTTGTTTTAATCACTAAAACTCTATTTAAAAAGATACAAAAAGTTGAAATTATGCCCAGAATCATGTCAGACCACAATCCTGTATCTCTTACATTGCAGTCAGAAAGGACATCCTATTCTTGGAGATTGAGAGATGACCTCCTGCTAGACCAGGATATAATAAAAAAAGGCAAAGAAGCTATTACCAACTTTTTCAGGGAAAATATGAGTGAGGAGTTACAAATGTCAACAATTTGGGATGCGAGTGTAGTGAAAAGACCCCAGAAACAGCAAACCCCGGAAACAGAGATAGCCAATCAATGAGCACCAGGTGACCAGCCAATTAGAAGCTGGCTGGAGACCCCAGAAACAGGAAACCCCAGAGACAGAAACAGCCAATCACAGAACACCAGGTGTCCAGCCCATGAGGAGCTGGCTGGGCAGGGCTATATAAGAGCCTGAGCAGAGGGAGACAGGGGTTTTTGTTTTAGTTGGAGTTTTGGCTGGGGAGAGGGACGCCACTGAGGTGGTGCTCTCTAGGTTCCTGATTGGGACAGGTGTAGGTTAGGTTTAGGCCAGACAGGGTCTATGTAGAGTCCAGGAGAGGGACTGATTAGGCTTTAGGTTGTAAGCCAGTTGATTTAAACTGAGAGTATTTGACAGATTGCCTGAGGGCTGAAGTATTGTGTCTATGTAACTGTGGTAACGTAACTAAGAAGAAAGAAATGCAAAAGCCTTGAAAGTTGTTTACTGATTACTTTGATGTTTGTTAATAAACTTCAGTATTATTTTATTACAACTTGGCCTCTGTGAAATATTGTGGCATGCTACTAGAGATAACAAAGCCTCAGACAAGATAGGCAGTGGTGGAGCAGATCTCCACAGAAGAAAAATACAATTGGTAGCAGCAAAGGTGAAGACAGGCATTCTGTGTGGGTGGATTGAGAGAGTCTGAGTGAGTGTCCACGCCACCACAGAAGTAATTTGGCGGCAGCATCGGGATACGAAAAGGCCCAGTTGCCAGAGCTGTGCTAGGAGTTTGGGGTCTGAGGGCGAAATACCAGACACCCATAGTTGTTTTGCCGTAAAGCAGGAAAGTAATCTCCGAAGTAACACAAAGGGTAATTGGTAGGAGATTACTTGGAACCTGACCATGCCACATCTAATTTAACACTAGTCTCTGAGGTAACAGCCTTGGGTAATAGTAAGAGACTAGTAGTTAGAGATAAAGTCAGAGAAACGGTGATTCTTGAGGTAAACGCTTGGGTAAAGTAGAGAATCACTGGCCTGACTTTGAAAATTACATAAGATCTTTAGTTGTGACAAAGGAACAGTTGAGTCAACGTGATTCCTGAGGTAAAACAGCTTGGGTAAAGTAAGGAATCACAGGTTTGACTGAGATTTGTGTAAAATCTCCATATTTACTGAGGCAGAGTAGAATTGCAGTGATTCCCGAGGTAAACGTCTTGGTAAAGTAGGGAATCACTAAATCTATTTGAAGAGCCAAGTGGGTTCTTGTGGATTAGTGAGGCAAAGTTAAAATAAAAGTATTTCCTGAGGTAACAATTGGGGTATTTGTAGGGAAATACTACCAAGATGCCTCCTAAAAGAGTTAAGTCCCCAGCAGCAGTTGAAATGAGTGAGGAAAGAGAGATTACAGAGGAGATGATGGCTAGTGTTGACACGGATGTGTCTGAGCCTACACAGAATTTAGAGATGTGGAAAATTAAACAGGAACTGCAAATGAAAAAAGAAATAGAGTTGGCCAAGATAGAGAAAGAAAATGAAAGGATTCTGAAAGAAAAAGAACAGGAAAGGATTTTGAGAGAAAGTCAAATAGCACAAGAGAAAGAAATTGAATTGGCCAGAATGGAAAATGAGAGGCTTTTAAGAGAAAAAGACATGGAGTGTCAGATAAGAATGAGGGGTATGGATCAGGGAATTCCTTTATCCTAAGTAGTTTCTGAGGGAAACAGGATACCTCAAATTGATATGAAGAGGTTTCCCCGATATTATAAAGGGGACAACATTGAAACCTTCTTTGTTAATTTTGAAAGAACTTGCTTAGAGTGGAAAATAAAAGAGGAAGATAGAATGAGTTATCTGAGATCACAAATTAGTGGGGGTCTCACAGAAGTTTATGCAGAGGTGAGGGCAGAGGAAGCCCAGGATTACACTTTATTTAAGGAATTGGTGAGGCAGAGGTTTGGCCTGACACCAGAGCATCATCGGCAAAGATTCAGAGCTATTAAGAGAGAAGGAAATGAGTCCTTTTGTCAGTTGGGGGCCAGACTAGACAATCTTTTAAAAAGCTGGATTGAGGGTGCTAAGATTACAACAAAGGAAGAGCTACAGAGTCTGATAGGACTAGAGCAATTCTTTAATGTGATCCCTCAAGATTACAGATGGCTTATACAAGACCGACAGCCAAAAACAGTGGCCGAGGCAGCTAAAATGCTGGATGCAATAGCTCTAATTAGGGAAGATGGGCGAAAACCTACAAGATATGAGGGAAAGTCTCAGGGAGAGAAGAAATCCTAAAGAGTGGCATACTTCATCAAATAAGAGCAGTAGTAAAGAATTCAAACCCTGGCAACATGAGAAATAAGATAAAGTTGAGAGAAAAGGCTTTGGGTTGAGAGAGTGTGACCGTGGGACAACTAAAAGAGACAGTGGGGCTAGGGAGCAATTTAAAACCAGTCCTAGAAGCTGTTATGAGTGTGGAGAATCTGGTCACCTCAGGTATAATTGTCCCAAAATCCATGGAAGAGAATCAAGGCCTACCATGAAAGCAGCTCACTGTGTGCAGGCCTTTCTACCACCAGAGCAGGCCGAGGCGGGAGTTGCCATGGAAACAGCAGCAGTTGATACAATGTCTGACTCTAGGGCAGCCAGGCCTTGCTTGTTTGTAATGAACCTGCCTTATGAGTTAGGAACTGAAGAGCACAGAGAGTTAATAAAAATAAATAAGTCCTGGGTTTGGAGTTTTCGTGATTCGGGTGCTGAAGTGTGTATTGTCAAATCACACTTAGTAAGACCTCAAGATTTATGCCCAGAGGAAGAAATGTTGTTAAAGGGCTTAGGAGGACCAGCATTTAAAGCACCAGTATGCAAGTTAAATATTACATTCAGAGGACAAAAACTGCAATGGAAATTTGCAGTTTGGGATGACATTCCACTCCCTTGTCTGACTGGAAATGACCTGAATAGGTATTTTAAGTTTGCTGGTGTTGTCACTAGACAGCAAGGGGAGGAGAAATCTCCAGAGCAGGTCAATACACCACCAGAGAGAGAACAAGAAGAAAAAGAGATGAATAAAGATGAGAGGAAAATAATAGATACCTCCGCAGATAAAGAGTCTGGAAAGATTAAAATTTGTAGAGACTGTGAATTTGCTCAGGAACAAAGGAAAGATGAAAGCCTAAAGTTCTTGTTCGATGTGGTAAACAATGAGACGAACCTAGAGCTGGGTAAGGAACACCCTCGCAGATTTAGAATCATCAATGATAACCTATATAGAGAGGTTTTAAAGGACAAGTACAGTGGTCTCCCGGTTTACGAATTCCCGGGGAACGAAATCCCCGGGACCCGAAACCGGCGGGACCAAAAAATATCCCCCAGGATCCAAAGGATCCCCCGGGATACGAAGGAGAAAAACCGAGCAGCCCCTTTAAATCGGCCGCGCGGTCCGTCTCCTAATGCGGTCCCCTGAGAAACGAAAACTTCCGGGTTACGAAAGGTAATCCGGAACGGATTACCTTCGTAACCCGGGGGACCACTGTATAGTACTCAAAAGGAAATCCAGAGACAGTTGGTGATTCCTAGAAAATACAGGAGCCAGATTTTAGAAATGGGACATTCTAGTTCGTTTGGAGGGCATCTAGGAGTGAAGAAGACCACCAAAAGAATCTCTGCAAATTTTTATTGGCCAAGGATGGGACAAGATATTAAACACTATTGTCAGTCCTGCGACACTTGTCAGAAAGTTGGCACGGGCCGAGATAAGACCAAAGCAAAGCTTTGTCCATTACCAGCGATATCGCAACCACTTCAAAAGATAGGCATAGATATTGTGGGTCTATTACCTCAAGCAACACAGAGAGGTAACAAATACATTCTGACTCTGATAGACTATGCTACCAGATATCCTGAAGCAGTGGCTTTGAAAAACATGGAGACAACGACGGTGGCAAATGCCTTAATTAATATCTTTTGTAGATTGGTATTTCCTAATGAGATTGTGACCGATTTAGGAAGTTCATTTACTTCTAAGTTAATGCAGAAGCTATGGGAGGTTTGCGGAATTAAACATTCAACCACGACCGCTTATCACCCGCAAAGTAATGGCTTACTGGAAAAGTTTAATGGGACATTGATCCACATGATTAAGTCCTACGTTCAAGAAAACCAAAGAGATTGGGACACCAAGTTGCAACATCTGTTGTTTGCATATCGGGAAGTTCCACAGGAAAGCTTGGGATTCAGTCCATTCGAGTTGCTGTTTGGACGCAAAGTGAAAGGACCTTTGGATCTCATTCGTTATGGATGGGAAGTTCCAGATGAAAGAGGACCTGAAGACGTGGTGACGTATGTCCAAGACCTGATGACATCTGTAAAAGACATTTTGCCAGGTGCGAGAGAAAATTCAAAGGCTGCTCAATGCACTCAAAGTTCCAGTGAGACAGAAAGAAAAAGAGACTTTTTACCAGATGAGATGTTAAGTCTTCATCCAGTAAAAAAAAGATGTTAGTGGTTACAAGAACTGATCCAGTGAAAACTCCTGAGAAGGACAATGGTGTAAATATGACAATAGACTGGAAAACCAATGCATTGTTGTTTGCCATTGATGTGACGGGGAAAGGAACATGTTCAAAACCACACAGGGAACGGGGAAAAGAGTTATAGATAAAGCTTCATTAATCTTCAATCTAATAAGAAAGAGAGATTGGAAGATTCACTATGTTTGGTATTGAATTTAAGAGAAGTAGAGGGGGAAAAATCTGAATTTGTTAAGGAGTTAAAAATAACCAGGTGATATGGGTTGTAGTTAGGGTATGCTAAGAATATAAAAGTGTGATATGTTTTATATATATAAATGTGGTATATATATATATATATATATATATATAGAACTTGGTTTTGACATAATGTTATATAAGGATAGGTATACGATTGATAGTAAGTTACTGCGTTGGAGTCTGATTTTACCAGACTTTGATTATTCCATCCAATATGTCAAAGGTAAAGAAAATGTCGTCGCAGATGGTCTCTCGAGACAGTTTGAAGGGTAAACAGAGAGATTCATCTATAATGATAATGATGTGATTATGTATATATATATATAAAGGTAAGGTGTATATGTATAAAGTTTGTATAGATAATGTTAAAGATAGGGAAATGTGGTAAATATATGTTGGTACATGATGTTGTATTAACACACATAACCGTAAGGTCATGTGCGTTAATACACTGGCAAAGGGGGGAGGTGTGTAGTGAAAAGACCCCAGAAACAGCAAACCCCGGAAACAGAGATAGCCAATCAACGAGCACCAGGTGACCAGCCAATTAGAAGCTGGCTGGAGACCCCAGAAACAGGAAACCCCGGAGACAGAAACAGCCAATCACAGAACACCAGGTGATTTCATGATTTCTATTCAAAATTATATGAGGAAAGCCCAACTGAAAGTGGAAAAGTTAAAAATTACCTCAAAGAACTGAAGTTACCATCTCCAAATGAGCAACAGAAAGAAAACCTGAACAGACCTATCTCACATGAAGAAATAAGAGAGGCAGTAAAGAAAGCAAAGGAGGGGAAGGCTCCGGGCCCTGATGGGTTTACGGCACAATATTACAAAATATTTATAGAAGAATTGATAAATCCCCTACATAAGATGTTCAATGCAATCTTGAATGAAGGTATCCCAGGCACCTGGAAAGAAACGGATATAGCCGTTTTGCCTAAAGAAGGGAAAGACACCACCGAGCCAAAAAACTTTAGGCCAATATCTTTACTAAATCAAGATGATAAAATATTCACTACTATTTTGGCCAACTGACTTAGATCTTGCTTGAAATGCTGGATTGACGAAGACCAGAGGGGGTTTCTATCAGAAGGTATATGAGGGACAATATGAGAATAGTTTTAAACGCGATGGAATACTATGAGAAGCACATAGATAAGAAACTGGCTCTGGTGTTCATAGATCTAGAAAAAGCTTTTGATTCTGTTAGTTGGTCTACACTAAAACAAATACTTCAAGAAATGGATCTGGGCCCAAATTACCTTAAGTGGATTAATGAAATTTATAAAGAACAAGAAGCTAAAATCTTAATAAACGGTGAAAGAACAAAGAGTATATCTATAAGGAGGGGAACGAGGCAAGGTTGTCCCTTATCCCCCCTCTAATTTCTGCTAATCATAGAGGGTCTAATACAACGAATAAAAACAAGTAAAAATATAAAGGGTTTAAAAATAAAAAAATATACATATAAGATTAGAGCATTTGCAGACGACCTAGTTATTATTTTGGACGATCCCCTAGAAAGTATTACTCCATTGTTAGATCTCTTAAAGGAATTCGGAACTGTCACAGGTTGTAACATTAATATAGAAAAATCTTCTATTATAACTAAAAATTTATCCAAAAAAGATGAGCAAAAATTGGAAGAAAGTTCACGGATTAAAATTCAAAAACATGTAAAATATTTAGGAATAAATATTCCCAATAAGACAATAAATTTCTATGAAGCAAACAATGTAAAGGTTTGGGAGGGAATAAAGAAAGACTTGATTAGATGGAATAAACAAAATATATCTTTGTTAGGCAGGATAGCAATTATCAAAATGTCAGTGCTCCCCAAACTTTTGTTCCTCTTCCAAATGATTCCGGTAGTAATAACAGATAAAGTATTTAAATTGTGGAATAGAGAATTAACAAAATTTTTGTGGAATGGGAAAAAAACCTAGGATTCGTTTCAAAACATTACTAGACTCTAAAGAAAGGGGCGGACTTGGTGTACCTAATCTTAGATTATATTATGAAGCCTGTAAACTAACATGGATTAAAAACTGGGTGAAACTGGAAGATAACGAATTGTTAGAATTAGAAGGGGAGGGGTTACGATTTGGTTGGCATGGTTATTTAGGTTATGGGAAGGTGGAGTGTAACAAAGACTTCAACAACCATTGTATAAGGAAGCCATTAATGAAAACTTGGATGAAATATAAACAGAGAATAACATCAAAAATTCCACTATGGTTTTCCCCGCAAGAAGCTTTGCAAAGGAAAGAGATGATAAATGATGGGAACTGGATAACATATAAAACATTAATAAAAAGAGAGAATGGAACAACTAGGCTTAAATCGCAAGAAGAACTAAAACAAGAGGGTTTTCATATAAATTGGTTTCCATATAGACAAATCAAAGAAAAATATTTAATGGATAAAAAAACAGAAGGATTTGAATTTGATCATTCAGAGATATTTAATATCTTAACAGGAGACTCTAAAAAATCAATCAGTAAATTATATAGTGCTTTGTTAAAACTGGATATGGAAGACGAGGTGGTCAAGGAGGAAATGATAAAGTGGGCCAAAAATATAGGACATCCATTAGAAATAGAACAATGGGAATTTGTTTGGAAGAGAATAAACAAATACACAGTTTCACAAACCTTGAGGGAAAATTATTATAAAATGTACTTCTGTTGGTACTTAACTCCGAAAAAGATCTCTAAAATATACAAACATAGCAGTAACTTATGCTGGAAATGTAAAGAAGTCCCAGGCACTTTTTGTCATTGCTGGTGGTCTTGCAGGAACGTGGAAAAATTCTGGTCGATGGTGAACACTACAATAAATGATATGTTAAAAGTCAATATCCAGATGAAACCAGAATTTTACTTACTAAACATGATGGACAAAGAAATAGAACAAAAATATGGTGTAATACTTTTCTACATGACCACCATGGCAAGAATAACCATTGCGCAAAACTGGAAATCAGATCGTACTCCTGCGAGAGAAGAATGGCTCCATAAATTAAGCGATGCAATGGAAATGGATAAATTAACTAAAATTTTGAATGGAAAACAAATGGAGAATACCGAAGATATATGGAACCCAGTAATTGATTATATAAACAAGATATGGAAAATAAACTAATCAATTAACACTAAAGAGGAACAAAAATCATGGAATTGACATAACGAATTGGAACTGGCAAGTAATATAGAAGAAGAAAATGATATAATATTTTAATAATGCAAAACAAACAACAAATAAATAATGAACTCTTCTCTTGATGTTAATTAAAGTTGCAACAAAGGAAGGGAAGTGGATTATAAATGGTTGACACCTCAGAATGAAAGGGGAAACAGAATATAATCTATCAAAAGATATGAAGATAATATCAAATATACTCCCCTAATACTAGATATGGTAACACCTCAAAAAAGCAATTAAACAGAGGTCCCTCTATGGATATAAATAAAATAATTGAGTGAATGCAATCAATATATTCTGATTTTTTTTATTTTAAAAAAGAAAAGAAAGAGAAACAAAAGGAAATTACATGAGATAATCAGAAAAGGTAGTTACCATTTGTATATAATATAATAGTTTACAAAGCTTACGCATTATTTACAATGATATACAACATATAAGGGGGAGGTAGGTAAGGGGGTGGGGAAAATAGGGGGGAAGAGAAAAGGGAGAGAAAGAGAAGGACAGGAAAGAAAGAAAAAAAAATTAAAAAAAAGGGGGAGGAGAGGGAGTGAGGTAATTACTGAGCAGATAAAAGTCAGAAGAGAGGAACGGGAGTGAGAGAGAAAGTAAAGGAAGAAGAGAAGGAAGATAAAAGTAATAATAATAATAATAATAAATTAAAAGAAAAAGAGAGAGAAAGAAAAAAAAAGGAAAAAAAGGAAAAGCATAACATAGGTTAATTACCAATTATTAGACGACAATTTAGAAACTGAGAGGTTATCAAACAGTAGTGCTTCCATGTATAACATCATTATAGTATTAAATAATAAGAGAAGTTATATCTACCTCATAGTACTGACTCTTAATAGTTTCTCAAATCTGAAATGCTTATAAAGAAAGAAAGAGCCCAAAAAGAATATATCAGCTAATTTTCCCTGTAAAATTGTATGTAATTGTGTATAACCTGTATATTAATGTTAATGATGGGGAGGAAATCTGATAATGGTAATGATGTTAGTAAAAAAGAAAAGGGATATTAAGTGTCGGGAGGGTTCAGATGTTCCACTTATTTTTGCAATAGTTAATGAATGGTTTCCAGTCATCTTTAAATTGATAGTTAACTTTACCATCAGCATAGTTCTGGGAGCTATCTAATTCCATAATATCAGTCATTTTACATATCCATTCCTCCATATCTGGAACTTCTGGGTTTTTCCATTTACAGGCTAGTAAAAGTCTGGCGCTTGTGATCATGTAAAGAAATATTTTCTCCATCTTATTTTGCTTTAGTGTTTGTATTCCCTGAGTCATATTCAGGAGATAACATTCAGGTAGAGGATCAAATGTAAATCCTAAGATTTCACAGATTGTGGTGTGTAAATTTGTCCAGAATTTTTTAACAATTGGGCAATTCCACCACATGTGAAGCCATGAGCCGTAATCTCTGTTGCATTTCCAACATATTGGGTTCTTATTCTTATAAATTTTTGCTAATCTAATCGGGGTTAGGTACCACCTATTTTCCATTTTGAAAAAATTCTCCCTCATTGTTTGGTTTTTAATACACTTATAGGTTGTTTTTCTAGCATCTTCCCAAGTTTCCAATGTAATGTCTTTAGCCAGGTTTTTGGACCAAGTTAACATATGTCCTTTAACAATTTCATCTTCCAGTTTTCTTTTAATTAAGGTTTTGTATAAGATTGTAATTTGTTTTGGTCTTGTTTTAAATAGTATTTCATCAAGTTCATTTTTAACAAAATATAAACCGTATGTTTTCTGATCAAATTTTAAGATGTTTTGCAATTGGAAATGTTGAAACCAATTGATATTGTTATCCAATTGATGAAGTGATTCTAGATTCCTTAACATGAAGTTTTCTGATTCTTGATCCTTTCTTACAATTTCCTCATATTTTAAATATTTCATATTATGATTAAATCTGCTTAGCGAAGCTTCCAATGGGGACATCCAGCCTGGTATCCCTCTGTAAAAAGTGTCCTTAGCTTTTAACCAAATCCTCAAGAGGGATTTCCTTAATGTATGATGGCAGAAATCCTGGTGAATAGCGATCTTATTATACCATAGGTATGCGTGCCATCCATATCTCAAGTCAAAACCCTCCAAAAACAAAAGCTTTTTATCCTCAAGAGTGATCCACTCTTTTATCCATATTAGAGCACAGGCCATAAAGTAAATTTCCAAATCCGGTAAGTTACACCCTCCATTCTCTTTACAGTCCGTCATGTTTTTCCATTTCATACGGGGTTTTTTCCCTTCCCAAACAAATCTCTTCAGTTCTTTATTCCATATTGAGAAGGGTTTGTTGTTGCTAATTATTGGAAGGTTTAAAAATAAGAAAATAAGTTTGGGAAGGATAGTCATTTTTATTAAGGCTATTCTGCCGAATAGTGTAAGCTTCAGTCTTGCCCAGTTAGCTAAATCAGTCTTGATTTGTTTCCAAACTTTTTCATAGTTATCTTGATATAGGTTAATATTATCGTTGGAGATGTTGATTCCTAAGTATTTGGCTTTTTTCACCACTTTACATTGAGATTTTTCCTGCAGCACCTGTTCTTCATTAATTGTCAAGTTTTTAGTGATAATTACTGATTTGTTTGCATTAATCTTGAAGCCAGTTAAGTCCCCAAAGTCTTGTAATAGCTCAATGGTATTCTCTATGTGTGTTGTGGGGTCATCTAAAAATAATATTAGATCATCGGCGTAGGCCCTAATTCTATATTCATAGCCTTTTATCTTAGGACCTTTTAAAAGAGGGCTATTTCTTATTTGATTTAACAACAACTCAACTACAATGATAAACAAAAGCGGTGACAGGGGGCAGCCTTGTCGCACCCCGCGTTCAATTTTGAATATATTTGATTTTTTTCCATTAATGATGATATTGGCATTTTGATCCGAATAGATGTTTTGGATCTGCTTAAGAAAAGTTTCTCCAAAATTTAACCTCCTTAAGATCTTTAACATGATGCTCCAGTTTATAGAGTCAAAAGCCTTTTCGGCGTCTACCAGAAATATTGCCATTTTTTATCACAGTTATGCTCATAGAATTCAATTATATTTAGGACTGTCCTGATGTTATGCCTAATTTGTCTAGATGGGAGGAATCCGGCCTGGTCCGCGTGTATTTTACTATTTAACAAGTTTTTTAACCTATTAACTAGGACTGATGTAAAAATCTTATAATCTTGATTCATGAGTGAGATAGGGCGGTAGTTATTTATCTGTTTTTTGTCCTTCCCTTCCTTTGGAATCACGACACTATCAGCCTGTTTCCATGTTTCCGGGATCCCTTCTTTCACTATGGAATTAAATAAAGTTTTAAGTGGATTTGTTAATACATCTGTGAGCAGTTTATAATATTCTGCCGTGAACCCGTCTGGTCCTGGGGATTTTTTCAGTTTTAGGTTTCGAATGGCCCTAATGATTTCTTCAGTTGTAATATCTTCATTTAATCTATCTTTCTCTTCCTTAGATAAAATTAAATAATCTATATTAATAAGAAATTTTTCTAACAAATTATCTATATTGTCTTTATCCGGTTCTTTACTATAGAGTTTTGAAAAGAAGTTCAGAAATTTTGTCTGTATTTCATATTGTGTTGTAGCTTGTCCTTTTTTATCTAGGATTTCACAGATTGTTTTGTTGGATCGCTCTTTTTTAATCTTATCTGCTAGCCATTTCCCAGCTTTGTTGGACGCCTCAAATGCGAATTGTCTATATTTTCTCGTCTTATTTTGAATCTCAGTATAGAAGATAGTGTCGATTTTCTTTTTAAGAAATTTTACTTTTTCTGCAATTCTATTGTTTTTGGGATTTTGTTCCAATTCTTTTTCGGTTTGCTGTAATTTATCTTCTAACTCTGAGATTTCCTTGTTTCGGTTCCTCTTTAAAATACATGCGCGTTTTATAAACAGTCCTCTCAGGACCGCTTTATGTGTATCCCATATAGTTTTAAAGGGGAGTTGTGGTGCTTTGTTTTCTTCAAAAAAAAATTTAATATTTTCCTTTACCTCCGAAAGGAATATGTCATCTAGTAACAGATCAGAATTAAGCTTCCAATTAAATTGTTCTTTAAGGGACTCAAGCTCCAAAACAATAGGATTATGGTCAGATTCTACTCTAGGTGTTATAGTCATCTTTTTAATTTTGGAATATAACGTTGTTGAGAGCAGAAACATATCAATACGCGAAAAAGATGCATATTGTAATGAATGGTATGTAAACCCTGGTTTGTCCGGGTAGAGAGTGGACCATACGTCACACAAATCTAATCTTTCTTTCAGATTAAAGAAAGTTTTTGGCAGCTTACCCTGTCTACTTCTAAGTCTATTATGTCCAGATCTATCTATTTTCGGGTTTAAAACCCCGTTCCAGTCTCCCATTATTATCATTTTGTCATATCTGCCGTCAGTGTTACATCCATCTAGCTCTCGTTGTAGTGTTTTATAGAAGCTTCTTTTGTTAACATTAGGGGCATAAATTCCTGCCACTAAGATCTTATCATGTGATAGGGATATTTCAATGATCACGTAACGACCATCGTTATCTTTAATGATTTCTTTGGAAGGAATCCAATTCTTTATATATAATGCAACCCTGGCTTTCTTTTTTTCATTCAACGCACCGTAAAATTGGCCCATCTTAGGGTTCCTAATATATACCGAATCAGTTGTTTTAATTTTTATTTCTTGTAAACAAAGTATATCGTAATTTTTTTTTCAAGGTAATGAAAGATTTTTTTTCTTTTATACACAGAGTTGAGCCCTTTAACATTCCATGAACATACAGAAATTGTAGTTTTCATTTTTTATGCAAAGGGGAAAGGGATAGTGTCTGTGTTTTATTAAAGAAAGCACTTGTAAGCCCCAGGAACAGCGGCGGCGGCGCGGCGCAGACTGAGGGAGGGGAAAGGCCTCCGCGGCCAAACCCCCGGGACCACACCCCCAACACCCGACTCCACGCCGGGCGAGGCTTGAAAAGGCCAAGCCCCAGGAACAGCGGCGGCGGCGCGGCGCAGACTGAGAGAGAGGGAAAGGCAACAAAAACAAACAAACAAACAAACAAACAAAAAAACTAACTTCGTTTGCATTAGCCCAATGGTAACTATTAGCTTGAAGCTTTAAACGAACTAAGCAACAACAATAACAAAACTGATTTAAATAGTGCTCCTCACACACTGTTCTGGCTGAATGAGCCTTCTTCTTTTTTCTAGGGGTTCATTCTTTCTTTTTGGGAGGGGTACAGGGGGGTACAGGGGTTAGGGTTTTTTTTTCCTTTTCCTGTGTCCCTGACCTCCTGTGGGCTGACTCCAGTTGAAGGAGTCAGTTAGCTCAGGGCCTGTAGGAGGAGAGGAAGGGGATACGAAAGAGGAGGATAGGACATAGCCTCCCCTCTCCGGTAGTGGGCAAACGCCCCCTCCATAAAAGATGTGAGCTTACATCTAGTCACTTGGTACAGAATCGTGTGATATTGGTTACAATAACATAGCCTTGGTTAAGCTATAAGTGGTTAATTTAACCTTTTCTCTTTTCGCATAATTTGCATTATTATTTACCAAGGCTAAGTGTAATCTATTCATTATGGTGTTTAACTATTGACCTCTCTTTGTTCTCAAAGATAGTTTTGAATACTGCTTTTGTTACCACTAGTTAGAGAACTATTCTTGCCTAAAGGAATATCTAGAATCTTGAATCTTGTATATATAGCTTGTTTGTTTTTTCCCCTTTTTCTAATTTTTATTTCTTATTTTAATGGAAGACATTGAGGGCCACAATTGGGTGGCTTAATAGTATGTTTGTAAATACTCGGTTACAAGCCTCCAAAGCCCAAACAACGAGAAGAGGGTCGTTAGAGATGCCTCCCAAAACACAAGACAACACAGTTACAAGCCATGTTTGAGGAAATGTTTAAAAACTTTCAAAAAGAGATCAAACAAGAATTAAAAGAACATAGGCAAGACGTAACCGACAGCTTAAATAAAGGCATAGGTAAACTTGAAAAAACACTAGAGGAGTTTTCTAAGGAATTAACCGTAATCAAAAACGACGTAACAATTAACAAAAATAAATTGACTAAACTTGAGGAACATACTAAAAGTCTGGAAGAACAACAAAAAATTGATGAAAATTTAACCTTGTTGCATGAATTAAGATACCGGGAAAAATGTTTGAAACTTAGGGGTCTGGGAGAAACACCAAATGAAGATTTATTTAATAAACTCATTCCGCCCTTAGCTGAATTCATGGACACCTCGGAGGACTACCTAGAAATGGAAATAGATAAAATCTTCAGGATAAATTCTGAAATCGCCAGAGATAAAGGTATTCCCCGTGATGTTATAATTTGTTTCCTTAGATCTAAAGTGAGGGACGAACTTCTACAAAAAAGCTATGGGAACCCCCTTAAAATTGGTGATACTAAAATAAAGATCTTTAACAAGCGAAGATGAGGTGGAAATATTAAACTCCAGGCAATTTAAAAAAAATGAAAACTGAAAGTAGATACAGGATAAGAGGATAAATAACCTTTGTAGAGCAACAACTTATAAGGAAAGACAGAGTCTTGAGATAAGAAGGATAGAAAAATAAGAGAAATGAATCAGATGAGATCGGCACCATTCGGATAACAGTGGAAAGCAGCCAATAATGGGAACGATAACTTGGTTGAGGACGGAGAGGAAGTAAAGTGAGAATGAAGGAGATGAGGAGTAAGAATGTCGAATAGTGAAGGTTAGAGCATGTGATTGAGGGTTAGAGCAAGTGATTGGCGGGGAGGGGGTGAAGAATCGATAGTTAAATAGATCAGAAAGAAGATGGAGACAAAGCAGAGAGAGGAAGGAAAGAAGAAGGATGAGAAGAAGGAAAGGTAGGAAGACAGATAGGAGAAGGTTATAGGAGAAGGTGTATTAAGAACAAGCCAGGAGTTAAGGAAGTTAAGGAAGGCAGAAATAAGATATGGAAGGCCATCACTGCCAACCGACCAAACCAAAATCAAGTAGAAAGATAGGTGTCTGATTTGATGAAAAATATGTACACAAAGCATGTTTGTAAACTATGCAAATGGTATGTGTGTATGTTTTATATGTTTTTTTATATAATAAAATTTTAAAAAATATTAATTAAAAAAAATAAGCTGCTGATAGATCCAAGAGCACCAACAGGGTCACACTACCCCTGTCGATGCTCAAGCGGAGGTCATCTGTCAGAGCGACCATGGGCGTCTCAACTCCATAGCCTGTCCTGAAGCCAGTTTGAAATGAATTGAGATCATCGGTTTCATCCAAGACAACTTGAGTTGGGAGGCAACAGCTCTCTCGATCACCTTGCTTAAAAAGGGCAGCAAGGAAATTGGTCAGTAGTTGTTCCTATCCAGGGGGTCGAGGGACGGTTTCTTCAGGGGGGACTTAACGGCCGCCTCCTTCAGACAAGATGGTATAGTGCCATCCCTAAGGGACACATTGATTACATCCCAAAGGAATGTCCTCAATCCATCCCCTCCCTGGGCGACCAGCCAAGATGGACCTAGATCGAGAGAGTAGGTCATCTTCCTCACACTTTCAAGGAGCTTGTTCACATCTTCCAGTACACTCATCCAATAAAATCGCAGTAACTCATCAATAAACTCATCCAATAAAATCGCAGTAACGGAGTTGCTGGACACCTCACTTACAGATACTGGTAGAACATTGGCGTCTAAGTCGACCTTATCCAAGAGATTTTGTCTACAAAGTGAGTGTTAAACACATCCCAGCAGGCTGGTGTAGGGTGGCCACAGTCCCATGCAATGATGCCAAAGTGGCTTCACTTAGATGTTGTGTTCCGTGAGAAATGATGTGAAGGCCCAAGATTTCCACCTATGAAAGAATGTAAGGTGGGATCTTCTCTCCAATAGGAAAAAAGCATCTTTTATCCCAGGAGATTGTTTGTATCCAGACCACTTTTGTTGCTCTTTTCCTCCAACCTGTTTCTGTGCATGTTTTCCATCAAACTACAGGTAATCTCCAAAGGTAGCCCAAAACCACAGTTTCTCATTAATTTCTCCATCAGTAATCGGACTGTGGCCACCATTAATGGTTTCGGCCAAATCAGAGCCAGAGCTGTAGGCACAGCCATCATTCTAGGGACCGTTTGTACTGTAAACAAAAACACAGGGAAAGTTGATGTCTTCTCACAGGTACGTTCTTCTACTCTGGCTGTGATTGGTGAAGGCATATATTGTTGAAGAATAATCTAGGTCCCAAAGCCTTGAACAATTTTCATAGTTTAAGTGACTTATAGTTGAGTATATACGGTAAATACTGAATTTACTTAAATAAAACCATTCTAATTTGAACAATGATATTTCATTATAAAATGTTTAAAAATGAATATAAATTTGCAAATGAAAATATGCACACTAAATAAACAAAATATTTTTATCCATATACTGCATTGAGGCGAGGGTGCAACATTTGCATGTACTTGTTAAGGGGAGGCCCAGGGCTAAAAGGTTTGAGTACCACTGGTGTAGTGTGAAAGGCCACTTGTCTCATTCTTTTGGGGGCTGCTTGCAGCAATTTTTTTCAGTGCTAGGACACTCCCTAAGGTCCACTTTAACTACCGTGTTTCCCCGAAAATAAGACAGTGTCTTTCATTATTTTTTGCCTAACATGATGTTTAAAGTATGCTGTCTATAGAATTAAAAAAAATTTAAAGCAGCCATTTAAAAGCAAAAGATGAAAGTAATACTCCACATTTAAAAAAGCATTTTTTTCTTGTAAAGTGATCAGTTCCCAAGCAGCTTTTGGATCAAAAAAGGTCTTCACCTATTGAGGAAAGGATGGTGGGGAGACAGCCAGTTTAGCCTCCCTTAGCCTAGGAGCCACCAGTAAGATGGTCCTCTTGTGTGTTCCTACCAAACATGCCTTTGAAGGTGGCAGGATCAAGAGAAGGGCCTCTCCTGACAACTGCTAAGACAAGCTTAGTGGGGAGGATAGCCTAGGCCCAGCCTCTGTAGACCTTCATATGTCATAACCAGCACTTTGAATTGCACCTGGAAACAGAATGGCTGCCAATGGAGTTTTACCTCCTACAAGCTGTACATTTTATTCTGATCTCTAGCCTTTGCCTTCATTTCTCAGGATGAAATACAACTAGAAGTTGTTCAATTGAAAGCAGTACAAATTTTTGTTCCTTCCACCCAGCTGATAACAGGCACAAAGGTCAGTCCAGCAAATAATTTTTTTTTTTTAATCCTACCTTTCTCCCAAGTTGGGACCCAAGGCAGCTTACAACACATATATAAAGTTCTTCTTCGTGGTCTCTGTGAATCACACAAATGGGTTATTCTGTGCCCGCACTTAGCTTCTTGGAGATTTTAAATGTGTTTTCACGGTAGCCCCACTCGATCTCCAACTGCTTTTATGGGTCAGTTTCCTGCCTAAAGCCTCAGTTCCTTCAGGAGGCTTTATCAGGTCACTGCCCTTTTCCTACTTTCAAGATTACACCTGCCTTTTAATATGGACCACCAGAGTTTACCTACAGTCAGTACGACATACGGTTAGCTAGCAAGCCTGTTTTTCTACCAATGGGCATGTTTCACCTGCATTGGTGACTGTTCCACTACGTCTCAATATTGGGTTTTCTACACCACTTTGTAGAGTCATTATATCAGCAGGACTGTGCGTCCTCATGTTTGCATGCCCTTGGGCTTGGTTTCCCAACTGGTGATTCCATTTGGGGTCAATATGCCGTTCTTGTGTGGCATGGCACTCCCACCTCCGCTGACCTTAGCTTTCTAGTCTAACCCATTTGTGTGATTCGTAGATGACCACTCGAAGAAATACCGTTACAGGTAAATAACCTGTCCATATTAAAATGTAGAGGAAGATATTATTTCATGCCACATCTCAAAAACCTCTGTGTGTAAACAGCTCCTCTGTAAAATTGGGGTGCAGAGACTGGAGGAATTTCAATGGGACTGACATCTTTTCCCTGAACCAGACTGGCACAGTAAGGTTTGATCTGTTTCTGTAGTGATGAAAGGATCAGGAGTGAAGGCTCAAATGTAATCATTGCAGGCATTTAAGGCCTCTTTATTACTACATAATTTAACTGCTATGGTTATATCCAGCAGAGTCCTGCGATTTGTACTTTATACAAATAGTATAAAGTACAGTGCTTACATTGACCTGTGAATCTAGGGAAACACTTTAGTCCCCTGGCAGAGAATTCTAAATATCCCATGAAATTACAAACCTACAAGATAGAATCATGTCAATTAAAGTCAAATCAAAGTGTATAGTGTGAAAGACATTGAAATCTCTCTTTGCAGATGCCTGTTTATGTCATTGGACTGAGCAACAAGCTATTACCTCTTTTTTTTTGGAAATGCAAACCCAGCACTCAAATTCCATTGGACAGTGAACGAACAGGATGTCTTGAACGTCCTTCCTAGACACTCAGAGGTAGTAATAATAATAATAATAATAATAATAATAATTTATTTATATACCGCCTTTCCAAAAAAGATCAAAGCGGTTTACAAAAGTGGATAAACAAATACGCAAAATACATAGATGATTAACATAAGCAAATAAATTAAATATCTAAATAATATTTAGATGGTATGAAGGGAGGGTCCTTTCCTTCAGGCAAGCCCTGATGGAGCTGGGCCTGCCTCTTCTCTCCCTCCCAAGCTGAAGGATGGCAGTTGGCATGGAGGGAGGGTCCTTTCCTTCAGGTAAGGAGCCCTCCCTTGTAAATAATGGACTTGAACACCTCGTGGACATACAGTATTCTGTCATAGGCAAGTGGATCAGGTCCAGCAGATTTCTTTGTCTTCAATAAAAGAGCAAGGAAAACGGTAACGCCTAGATCAGGAATGGACAATTGTGACAGGGAAGGAGTTTATATATTATATATGCCAGATATTATATATGCCTTTCATAGCAAGTGTTGATTTAGCTAAAAAGTGGAAAACCAAAGAAGTACCAGAGATAGAAGCTTGACAGATGGACTTATTGGAAGTTATCAAAATGGACAAATTAACACAAATAATGAATAAAAAGCCCTTAGACCAAATAGAACAAGAATGGGAAACATTAATAACTTACTGCAAGAACAATTAGTTTTTGAAGGAAGATAAGATTTTCTATTATTAAAGCAACAAGAAAAGTCTAGGAGATCCCAAGTTAATATAAGTAAGACTAAGAGCACTGACAATATAAAGAAACTATATTCATTGTATAGAAGCTTAAAAGTATGAAGGAAACAAGGACCATCGGAACATGAGGAAGTCATTAAATTAGAAGAAAAAACAAAGTTCAAAATTCTCAAATATAAACAACAATTATCAGTTATTTAGGTTAACTTTGATGTAAAACTGACAAATAGTTAAACTATGAATATGTTGTAAATCAGGAAAAAACGTAAAATATTGAAAATAAAAATAAATATATAGAAAATAAAAGTTTTGCTCTAAGTATCCAATTAGTCACTCTTCTCTAACAGGTTTCTCTTCATCTTGTTCCGGAAATGAATTTTGGCAGGACAGTAATTACAAGGGCAGCTGGGAGAAGAAGCATTCGATTGAAGGTGCACACATTGGATCCAGCTGCTGGACAATTTAAAGGAAATGTTACAGAACTTGCACATGAAGTACAAATATCAGTAAGTTCTTACCTCCACCTGCGATGGAGGTGGAAACATTCTGTAATACGGGTTGATTCTGTCTCACTGCTCCGAATAGGTGGGGAAAACAGACTGGAAGGAGTTGCCACCAGAGGGAGCAGTCTTTTTCCTGCCTCGGCTCTGAGTAGGCTGTTTTTCATTCTCTCCTCCTTCCTTTACTTTCTCTTAAAGACTTGAATATTTCTTCTAATATTTATTGTATTCTTCCTATATTCATGTTCTGTTCTCTCCTGCCTTGACAACTATCCCTTTGACTTTCTAATTGCTAAAGCAAAGCCAGGCAGGGAGAGAAGCTGCTTTACTGCGAGGCAACTGGGCCCAATTCAAGCATTAAAGAAGAAGACATCCCAGCTATGTTGGCTGAAGGGGTGAGAGCCCAGGTGCATACATGACTTTTGTATGAAATGCGTTAGATCAAAGTAAAATATACAGATTAAATAATAAGTTCTACTGCTGACTATAAAGTGTCAGCTATTTTTTTAAGCTCCCAGGGGTGGGGGAGGATTTGTTCCCTACCTCTGCCCCCCCCCAGCCTAGAGATTCCCTGTCCTGAAAGGGAGAGGATGAAAAGCTAGGGGCCGCGTGTTCTTGTACGGTGTGTGTGTGTTTGTGTGTGTTTAAGTTTAATTTCTTATGGAAATAATTAGATATTCCAACGCAAGCTTTGTTTGGACTTCCCAACTGCAGTATCCATGTGGTGGAACCAGGATATTTAGGTATAATAATAATAATAATAATAATAATAATGTTTATTTGTATTTCCCGCCTCTCCCATTGGATGCTGGGAGAAGCCAGACCTCTTAAGCTACACAAGGCTTGGAGAGGTTTCATTTCCTGTAAGAAAGGAGGAGGAGGAGGCTCTAGTCCATGTGCTTGGGTGAGATCTAATCTAATTTACACTTCAGCCCATTGCATTACTGGGAGCCATTGCTGTGAGAAGCCAGACCTCTTAAGCTACACAAGGCTTGGAGAGGCACGCGCCTAACGGTGCACAAATTTTGATTTTTCTTATCTAGTCAAGGAGAAGTCACAGCAGACTGGAGGAGGGCAAACGTTGTCCCCATCTTCAAAAAGGGAAAAAAAGAGGATCCCAGCAATTATCGTCCAGTTAGTCTGACATCAATACCAGGAAAGATTCTAGTGCAGATCATTAAGCAGAGAGTCTGTGAACATTTAGAAGGGAATGCCATAATCACAAAAAGTCAACATGGGTTTCAGAGAAACAAGTCATGCCAAACGAATCTGATCTCTTTTTTTGATAAAATTACCAGCTTGGTAGATGAAGAGAATGCTGTGGATATAGTATACCTCGATTTCAGTAAGGCCTTTGACAAGGTTCCCACGACATTCTTGCAAACAAGCTTGCAAAATGTGGGATAGACAAGTTAACTGTTACATGGATTTTTAATTGGTTGAGTGCCGAACTCAAAGGGTGCTCAACAATGGCTCCTTTTCATCCTGGAGAGAAGTGTATAGTGTGAAAGACATTGAAATCTCTCTTTGCAGATGCCTGTTCATGTCATTGGACTGAGCAACAAGCTATTACCTTTTTTTTTGGAAATGCAAACCGAGCACTCACATTCCATTGGACAGTGAGCAAACAGGATGTCTTGAACCTCCTTCCTAGACACTCAGAGGTAAAGAGCCCTCCCTTGTAAATAATGCAACACATTAAATATCCGGATAAGGAGTAAACATTATAAAATAATACTATTCATCATACCAACAGCTAGACTAACAATTGCCCAAAAATGGAGACAAAGGCCCATTTTACATTGGCAAAAAGAGGTGTGTTGAAGGCTGCATGAAAGCCCAGCCTTTAGATGAGAAAAAGGGAAAGTGTGCCATGAAAACACTATTTTGGAGTTTTAAGGGAGAAGAAGTGCTTTAAAAAGGAGCTGGCCCATTTTACATTGGCAAAAAGAGGTGTGTTGAAGGCTGCATGAAAGCCCAGCCTTTAGATGAGAAAAAGGGAAAGTGTGGCATGAAAACACTATTTTGGAGTTTTAAGGGAGAAGAAGTGCCTTTAAAAAGTAGTTTGATTTCCCCACTACTTTTTTAAAAAGGGTGCAGCATTGCTGGCCCGTTTTACACGGGCAAAAAAAGGCGCTTTTAGGGCTAAAAAGCCCGCATTTAGGGTTAGGGAGGGCGTAGCCTTTACACCCTCCCTAAGCCTAAAACGCATGGACGCCGCCATTTAAAGATGGCGGCGTCTACACGGTGGCGCCGTACAAGCGTCATCACGTGCGCAGCGTTTTGACGCGCTGCGCACGTTTTGACACTCTGGCGGCGCGGGAGGGCGCCAATCGCGCCCTTCCCGCGCCGCAAAAAAAGAGCTCGATCCCGGAGCTCTTTTTTGCGGCGGGTCGTTGCGGCGGGATGAGGCCTCTGGGGCTGCCCGTGTGGCAGCCTAGGCCTCATCTCGCCGCTAGAAGGGGCGAGTTTGGACCGCCCCTTTTAGCCAATGTAAAAAGCACCCTTATTGCATCTAAAGGCTAAGGTGTAGTTGAACGGTTAAATGGGGCTCTGTATCTTTAAAGCGCCCATTTAAAGGCAGCGATACAAGTGCGGAGGGAGGGAAGGTGCCAAGACAAGAAGAGACCTTCAGAGCCCGGCCAGAGTGCGCCTGCACCTTCCTTCACCTCCTCCCTTTGGCTGAGAGAGTGTGACTTCTAGGGAGACAGCAGGGCACTGGAGGCGCTCAGCCAGACCAGGGCAAGCTGGCAAGAGGAGGAGGAGAAGGGGAGGGACCTGGAGCACCTCCGCTGCCCTGCTTCCCTGCAAGTCACACTCTCTCAGCCGAAGGGGGGAGGAGAAGGCAGGCCCAGGCACACTCTGGCCAGGCTCCATGGCTCTCTCCTGGCTGCCTTCCTCCTCCCTTTGGCTGAGAGAGTGTGACTTGCAGGGAGGCAGGGCAGCAGAGGGGCCCCATGTCCCTCTCCTCCTCCTCCTGTTTCCAGCTTGCCCTGGCCCAGCATCAGGAGGACCTGGAGCACCACCGCTGCCCTTCCTCCCTGCAAGTCACACTCTCTCAGCCAAAGGGAGGAGGAAGGCAGCGGGGAAGGAGGGAGGGAGGGAGGGAAGGAGCCAGGAAGAGACCCCCAGAGCCTGGCCAGACCACGCCTGGCCCTCCTGCTTCCTCTTCAAAAAGAAGGCTGGAAAAGTAGGACGTGTCCTGGCAAAGGAGGATGTGCCTGGTCAACTTGGAAAAGGGGGGCCTCTGCTCAAGAATGGAGGACATATGGGAATCCCTCCTGGACAGAGGGCTGAAACCTCAAGACAACTCAATATAATGCTCTGACAGAACACAGACTACAACTCCCATGAGCCTTTGCTACCATTTCCCAAGATGCCTTAATTTGCAACAGAAAGCCGACCAGTATGTTCACATGTGATGAATTCTTTCGTATTGACTCTGCATTTTCTTTTTGTGTAGATGCTCTCTTGTTTTGTGTGTGATGAGCTTGTGCGTAATCACGTGCATTTCCGAACTGACCTCACTTTCTCCCTCTTTCGGAATGGTCCTGTACTCCCCCATGTGATAAGCTCCGACTGTATGGTGTACCTGCGCAATTGCGCAATTCGCAGCCAGCAAGGGAAAAAAATGTTTAAAGCGTGGCTAAAAGCCACGTTCCTTGCCGCCCATGTAGCTGCTCCACCTGTGTTTGTAGCGTTTTGACAGCTTCCCATGTAGTTGCTGAGCCACAGAAAAAACCTCAGTCTAGCTGCCCTGTACTTTTTAAATGCACACCTGGGGCTTGCTGTCTAGCTGCTAAGCATTAAGGAAAGTGCAACTTCATGTCACACTTTCTTGCCAATGTAAAAAGCCCCAAAGAGAGGCCCCATCTGAGGAAGATTGGCTAATTAAAATGTCTGAAGCTAAAGAGATGGATAGGCTCTCTAATTCATTAGATGGAACAATGGAAGATGACAATAAAGATTGGAAAATTTGGCACAACCTTTGTATGAAATGCGTTAGAGCAAAGTAAAATATACAGATTAAATAATAATCTTTCTAACTACTTGGAAGTCGTTTGGGTAAAAATTGATAATCAAACTAGACCTTACAATGTACTAAAAATCACTTAGAAAATATCATTTGATTTATTCTATGTTAAACTGGAAACATTGACGTTTATCAATAAGCAAACATGTAAATGTAAATATTGTACATAGTGTACATATTATATGTTGTGTATGTATTATATGTATTGTTTGTGATCATTCAAGAAAATCTTTTTAAAAAAATTTCAGTCTCGTGGTTTGGATGTCCTCCTGGACTCAGTTCTGAGACATGGATGGTCTCAGCACTGGCCAGGAGTGCATTTGCACAGCTAAATCTAGCGTGCCAGCTGTGCCCATTCCTTGAAATGTGAGATCTGGCTACAGTGACACATGCCTTGATTACATCCCCTCTGGACTACTGCAATGTACTCTACGTGGGGCTGCCTTGGGATACTGTCAAGACACTTCAGTGGGTTCAAAACACTGCTGTCAGAATGCTGACTGGGGCCAGTTGCAGGGAGCATATATATAACGCCCTCATTGAAACAGCTTCACTGGCTACTGGTTTATTTCCAGGCACAATACAAAGTGCTGGTCATGACCTATAAAGCCCTGTACAGCTTAGATCCAGGCTATTTGAAAAACTGTATCTCCCCATACGAACCTGTTAGACCCAGAAGATTTTCACAAGAAGGCTTTGTTTCACTTCCGCCACCATCCCAGGCTTGCTTGGTGAGAACATGAGACAGAGCTTTCTCGGTGGCTGCTCCCACTCTCTAGAATTCCCTTCCACGGGAGGCTAAACTTGCCTCCTTCCTGCTGGCCTTTTGGCGGCAAGTAAAAATGTTTTTATTCAGGCAGAGTTTTTTTTTAAAAAATCATGAGAGAGTAACTTTTATATGGGGTATATTGTTTAGATTATGTACTTTTTAACTTAGGTAGTGTGTGTGTGTGAGCGCAAAAGAAGCAGGTAAAGAGGGGGATGCAGGTGGAAAATAGCAGGGGAATAGACAGAGGAGGAGGCTTGGATATCTGCAAAAGTTCAAATTCGCACGGATCTCCAGAATGGATCCCCCGCGAATTCAGAGGGCTGACTGTTTATTTAGACTACACATCAATTCAATAACCAACCTACCCCGCAAAAACACACAACCTATCTTAACTGTCATAAAACCTCAGAAGAATGAACGCTAACTATATCAGTCAATTATTGATCACTTTATTGTCCAACTTGACAACTGGGCATCTATCTTATAACCTCACAGATCCATGTGCCTACAAACCCATGAATCTACAGCCCTCCTCAGTCGTCCGGACTCTTCAACACAAGAGTTCATCAAATTTAGTAGCCTCGCAGCCTGGGGCTTCTCCGTAGCTGCTTGGCAGCTGCTATCCATTCCTCGGCCTCTTTGTAAGCCTGAATTATGGGGATTCTCCGTAACTCTAGGACAAGCGATACCCCCTGCTCAGCTTCTTTCTGTCCTCGTTTCCTTGTGCTTCTCTGTAATTCTTTGACAGCCTTCATCACCTGCTCATCAATTCAATAGACCATGATGTTCTGTTTTTCCCCTTCATGGCTCTTGGTTTGTAGACATGGCTCTATTAGGCTGATGTCCCTCCGGGCAAGCTGCTGGGTCTGCACTTTGAGCATACGGCCCTCCAGCTTTTGCGCCACAAAGACCCTTCTCTGTGCATGGGCTTGCTGGATTTCGCTATAGACGGAGCAGTGATAGCCAACTTGGATCAAAACACAGGGAGGCGCCTGGGAGCATGAGGCATACCCGGGTTCTCTGCAAGGCCCTAGGCTCTGCTGCATAAAAGAAAAAGGGAGAAAATAACAGAGTCATTGATAGACATTTCAAGCTGAGAGATACAGCAAGAGCTGACAGAAAGAGCACGGTGGGGGTCAGCATTCTCTCTCAGCCCCATTGCCTGCTCCCAGAACTCGGACATGGACTCTGACACTGAGACAGAAGTGGTGGATGTGCAAATGAAGCACTGGACATGCCAGGACAGTGATGGCGAACCTTTTTGGGCTGCGTGCCCCATAAGATTTTCTTTTTATGTCACTGCGCTCTGGGCGTGGGACATCCGCCCTTTAGGGGGCAGAGCAACAGGTCCTTGGAAGGTGGCAGTTGGACACGGTAGCCTCTGGCTCCCACCCTCCAGAGTTTGTCAGCTTGTGAGTGTCCCAAAGTGTCCCACACAGGCACTTACGAGTTTCCCAAATGGACCTTGGAGCATGGAAGCCGGAGTTTTTCGGCAAATGGGCCTTGGAGGACATGGCAGCTAGAGATTTTTGGCAAGAAGTTTGACGGCTTCTGACTATCCCTTTGGGACTATGCCTCACAGATAGATTATACAAAAAAAGGGGGGGATAATTTAATTATAGAGGATGAATGGGCTGTTGTCTTGAAGTACTGGGGGGGAAATTAGAGACACAAAAGGAGTAACATCAGGTAGCGATGAGTCTAAATAGATTTTAAAAAATTAAAATAGGAAGTAAATTAAATGAACAATGGAAAGAAAATCCAAAGAGAAGAAACATGGGCATAAAGAGACAGGGCAGTCAAAGCGGTCTCAGACTGGGTTATTTCTGCAGAGTGTTTTAGACCTCCGTAAGCAGAACTAAAACTGTCATTCCGTTCATCATCAAACTGCATAATATTACTGTATATACGAAGCAAACAATCAAAACAGGAGAGGAGCTTAAGTAAAAGAACATGAAATTGCAATGGATGATCCACTGGCCAATTAAAGAAAAAAATAAAGGGGATATTAAATGAATAGGATTTGCTTTGTATCATATGTGGTGGACCTGGGAAAACGCATTTAATTTTGGATGCAAATTTATTAGGAAATTAAGGTTATTACAAATGAAAATATTCTATTGAAACCTGAAGTTTTCTTTTGTTGAATATGTTAGATGAAAAGCTGGGGGGGGGGGGAATGTGGTAAAATGTTCTATATGCTATCAGCAGCGAGAACTGTGTTGGCACAAGTTTGGAAGAAAGAGGAAAATCCAACTATTGAAAAATGGAGAACGAAACTGCTGGATCTCCTAGAACAGGATAAACTAGAAAGAAAATTGGAATTTGAAGAGAAGGACAAGTACTTAGAAGATAGGAATTCAATAATAAACTATTTATGTCAAAAAGAGGATTTAATCTGCTGAGTATGAAGTAAATATTTCTATTATAAGACTGAAAATCTTGGAAATTTGATTTGTAATAGATAAACATCTATTTTATGTTAAAGGGTTCTCCTTAAGAGAAAGTTACGAAGTAATAATGAAAAGGGATATGATTAATCTAATCGAAAAAATCAGTCCAAGTAGTAAAGAAATCTGTAAGGCATTCTAAGTTTAAATGACAGGAAGGGAATGGATGTATCTGTATGATAGAGTGTTTGTAGTCAGTCAAGTTTTTTTCTGTCACGGGGTTGTCTGTTAGAGGTGTAGGGTTAGTCACTTCTGTAAAACTGGTTTTATGTGCTTTTTCACCTGATTTGTCTATAGATATGTATTTTGTGTGTATGTTTTGTAATCCAGGAATTTGAATGATTGGAGATATATGCATCTTTTTATGGAAAAAAAATTATATGTTGAGCTCAAATAAAAATCATTTTTTTAAAAAAAAGGATTTGAAGATAGAGAGAATGAAATACACAGACTAATATGGGCCCCAGAAAAGAAAAAGATCTGTAAAATATGGACAGGTTGCTTACCTGTAACAGTATTTCTTCGAGTGGTCTTCTGCGAATACATACAAATGGGTTTTTACTGCGCATGCGCAGTGGAGCTCGGAAACTTCTAGAATCGCTAGGCAGAACTCAACTTGCAACTTTTTGGCGGTAGCTCCGCCCATCCCCATATAATTCCCCTGCCTTCCCGCTCTTTCCTCAGTTCCCAATTTTTTTCGCCGCACCAGCGACAATGGAGCCAAAATCAATTGAACACTGAGGGGAGGATGGGCGGGATTTGTATGTATTCGCAGAAGACCACTCGAAGAAATACTGTTACAGGTAAGCAACCTGTCCTTCTTCTTCGTGGTCTCTGCGAATCATACAAATGGGTAGACTGACCAGCTTACTGTGAAGGAGGAGGGAGTGTTATGTACCAATAATGTGTCTCACCACTCAACCTTTATTTGAAAACATAAGAAACTCTTTATTTGTATCCATCAGTACCTTGTGCAGTAAACATATTACGTATTGTTATTAGCCAATAAAGATTTCACCATTAAACTTATTGACTCACTGTCATTATTTCATATACTTATGTCAAGTATTATCAGATACCTTAGATCCCTGAGAAACACTGCATTATTGCATTAACTGGCAAGTAACTCATATTCAAACCTTAGTGGAATAGTTGCTATGAAAATATAAGCAATTCTCTACGTGGTCAACCTTATAAATGTACCCGAGTATGACCCTGGTTGGAGAACCTGAGGCGACCAAAGCCGGCATGGCAATAACTAAACCGAACCATCAACATTACCCCAGAAAGTTCTGATTGAGTCACAATAATTTCTCACCTAAACAAGAGCAGCCTCTTTAATGAACACCAGAGATCAGCACTGCTCTCCCGAAAGCTGCCTCCTGTTTGGCCCTGGTGTCAAGCCTATAATGCTTAACAAAAGTCAAAGGCTGAGACCAAATGGCAGCTTTGCATATGTCCTCCAAGGGAATCCCCGACAAAAAGGCTGAGGACGTTGCTACCGCCCTAGTAGTGTGTGCCCGGACTCTGGCTGGAAGCGGTGAACCCGACAGTTCGTAGCACAGATGAATAGTGGCTGCTATCCATTTCGAAAACCTCTGTGCTGTTACAGGGAGTCCAATTTTCGGTTCCGAATAGCATTGAAAAAGTCTTTCGGACCGGCTAGAAGATTTAGTTCTGTCCAGGTAAAAAGCCAAGGCCCTCCTAACGTCCAAGGTATGCAACAGGCGTTCGGTATCGGTGGTCGGGTTCGAGGCCAGAGTCGGCAATATTATGTCCTGACACATATGGAAGGCCGAAACTACCTTAGGTAGAAAGGTAATGTCAGTACGGAGAACCACCTTCTCCTTATGGAATCTAAGGTAGGGCTCATCTCTCCTCAAAGCGCAAAGTTCGCCCGCACGGCGAGCAGAAGTGATGGCCACCAACAGCGCTGTCTTCCAGGTGACCAACCGCAGGTCAGCTGTGGCCATCGGTTCGAAGGGTTTCCGTGTCAGGGAAGCTAAAACAATGTCTAAGTTCCAAGCTGGTGTCGGTACCGACGTAGGCGGATGCAGATTGTTGAATCCTCTGAGGAAACTTTTCACTAGTGGGTCTTTAAAAAGAGAAGGTCTATTCTTGAAACGGTACTGTGAGGATATGGCTGACAGGTAGCATTTTATAGAGCTTAACGAAAGCCCGGAGTCCACCAGAGTCATTAAGAATTCTAGAACTGAGGCCGTCGAGGCTCGGGATGGGGAAAGGTCCTTCGATGACAGAAACTCGAGGAACTTCTTCCACTTCGAGTTGTATGATTTGAGAGTGGCTGGTTTCTGCGCTGCCCGAATTAGCGTCTGTATCGGGCCCGGTAGCGTTTCCAAGCCAGGAATCGCTATGTTCGAATCCTCCAGGCTACTAGTGGTAGGTTGTCTATGTCCGGATGGCGGATCTGTCCGTTCCGAAGGGTCAAGAGGTCCGGTCTGCACTCGAGCCTCAGGTACTGGTGTCTCGAAAGATGTAGCAGGTAGGGGAACCATGTCTGCCTTGGCCACCACGGGGTGACTAGTATGGCGTTGACGTGACCTTGAACCAACTTGGACAACACTCTCGCGATCAGTGGGAACGGGGGAAACACGTACAGGAATGCCCCCATCCAGTCGAACGTGAAGGCGTCCCCCAGGGAGTTCGGGCTTCTGTGTCGGGAGCAGAAGCTGGGACAATGGCTGTTCTCCTCGGTCGCGAAGAGGTCCACCGAGGGAGTGCCCCATCTGCGGAATAAATCCCCCACCGTCTCGGGATGGAGTGTCCACTCGTGAGAGGTTGTGTGCGACCTGCTGAGTTGATCCGCAAGAGTGTTCTCCTCTCCAGGTAGATGAATTGCCTGAAGGGAGATCCTTCTTTGAATACACCAATGCCATATCTGCAGCGTAATGTCCAGAAGGTCTGGAGATCTCGTGCCCCCTTGCTTGTTTATATAATACATCACTGTCGTGTTGTCCGTCAGCAATAGGACTACTTTGCCGGCAACTATGGTTTCGAAGGCCTTCAGCGCTTTCTGTACTGCCAACATCTCGAGAACATTTATGTGGAGGTCCTTCTGGTCTGGCGGCCACTTGTCTTTGATCGTTAGGCCTGATGTGTGCGCTCCCCAGCCTTGTAGCGAGGCATCCGTGGTCAGAGAGATTTGAGGCTGTGGCTGAAGGAACGGCACGCCCGCGCAGACGTTGTGGGAGTCTTCCCACCAACGGAGGGAAGCGGCAACCGCCTTTGGTACCGAAATCCACTTCGAGGGAGGATCCCGTAGTGGGTCGAAGACGGAGAGAAACCAAGCCTGGAAGGGTCGAAACCGAAGTCTTGCCAGGGGTGTGACAGCGGTCGTTGATGCCAAGTGTCCCAGGGCGACCTGGACATCTCGGGCCTGGACCCTTCTGTTTATCCTGCAGGTTTTTACTGCTCTTCGGAGAGCCTCGAACCTGTCGGTCGGAAGGTAGGCTCTGCATGCTGTCGAATCGAGAATGGCTCCTATGAACCTCACCCTTCTCGAAGGGTTTAGATTGGACTTCTCTTCGTTTATCACCAGTCCCAGAGATCGAAGGAGGTTGAGTGCGAATTCGAGATCTAGCCTTAGTTGAGATCTTGAGTCCGCGGCAAAGAGCCAGTCGTCCAGGTATGGGAAGACCTTTACGCCCTTTCGGTGGAGGTAGGCTACGACTGGAGCCATGCACTTCGTGAAGACTCTTGGAGCTGAAGAAAGGCCGAATGGAAGGACGTTGTATTTGTAGATGTCCGTCCCGATGGAGAAAGCCAGGAAACGCTTGTGCTTGTCCCGGATCGAGACGTGGAAATACGCGTCCTTGAGGTCCACTGTTGCGAACCATAGTTCCTGACATAACAGGGGTAAAATAGAAGAGAGCGTTACCATACGAAAACGGCGGTAAATTAAATGTCTATTGAGGCTTCTGAGGTCAAGGATGGGCCTAAGGGTCCCATCTGGTTTCGGGACTGTGAAATAACGAGAAAAGAAACAGTATGGGGCCTCTCTAGGATGTACTGGAGAGATGGCCCCTTTTTCTAGCAAGGAGCGTACTTCGTCTAGGAGGGTGGGTGAAGGTGGATTCGATACAAAGGAACCGGTAACGGGTAGGGTGTCGAACTCGAGGGCATAGCCCTTGTGGATAATAGTTAGGACCCATGAGTCCGAAGAAATGTCGGCCCAGATGTTATAGAAGGGTCCCAGTCTATGCAGGAAGGTCAGGGGATGGTTGACGAAGTGCGCTGCTACACTTCAGGACCTCTTTCTGGGGTGGTCAGTGTCCTGTCTGCGGAAGCCCTTGCGGTATTTAGGTGGAGCTGAGAATTGGCGCCGACCTGAAGAAGAGGACGACTGAGAGGGGTGTCGCTGTCTCTGCTGTTCCGGCTGTTGGTACGGCCTGTCTTGGAACGGCCTTCGGTATGGAGCATAGCCCGGGCGCATGGCTCCGAAGCGGCGTCGAAAGGTAGGTTGAGGTACCGATGACATGCCATGTTTCCTTGCCGCGGCCTTCATCCTGTATTTGAAATTTAGCTTGTCATCGGTGTCTTTGTTGAAAAGGCCCGAATCATCGAAGGGCATTTCTTCGATCGTGGACTTAGCGTTGGGATTAAGGTCCGATCCCCTCAACCATGCGTGCCTGCGGAGCGCGATCGATGCGGCTATGGCCCTCGCGGAGCAGTCTGCGGAGTGGCGTGCCGAGGTTATTAGCCAGCTCCCAATGGAGTGGGCCTCCTCCTTCAGTTCTGTAGCTAGCTGGTGAGATTCCTCTGGTACGTCGGGCAAGATGGTGGCCAATCTCTCCATCAGGTACTGAATATATGCACCCATACAGGCATTGTAACTGGCGACCTTTACTCCAAGGACTGACGCAGAGTACACTTTCTTTGAAAGGGCGTCGATTTTCTTGGCTTCCCGGTCTGAGGGGGCTGTAGATGTCTTTGGCGTAAAAACGCGCTGGGAGCCTTCTACAATGGCCGAGTTTTGCTTCGGGTGCGAGAAGGGCCAAGATGTAGAGGATGGAGTAATCCTGTACAAGGATTCAATTTTTTTATTTGAGGTTGACGTGGAGGCTGGAGCCTCCCAGGACCTCTTTGCAATGTTCTCGATCGACGGCAGGAGCGGGATCGAGGGTGGAGTGGGCACTTTCCCATGAACTCTCCTCTCCACTGGGTCCGCCGCATCCTGCTCAAGATGGGTGACCTCCAGATCGAGAGCTCGTCCCATTCTGATAATGTGTTCCGAGAAGGAACGAACGTCGTCGGTCGGGGAGGCTGCTCCAGGCGTATATAGGTCCTGGGGAGATTGTGGTGCTTCAAACTCAGAACTGTCCAAGGGGTCTTTCTCGGGCAATTGGACATTCTCCGTGGGCTCGTCCTCTGAGTCGGAGTCAAATCGGTGTCGCCCCAGCAGCGGAGATGGTGAACGGTCTCTAGATACCGAGCGTTCCCTCGAAACTGAGCGGTCCCTGCTCTTAGACATTTGAGCGCTTGCCGAGGCTACCACAGACTTGTAGGGGCCCGCTTTGGATAGGTGGTGCCTCTCCGGAGTTGTCTGTCTCTCTGGAGACGACCTGGCATAGAATTGTCTGCGAACGACCTCCCGATCCACCGGCAAATAGTACATATCGGTCTCACTGTCATACAGGTAGTCCGGCTTCCGGGATGATCGCCCTTGGTCTAAGGTTCGACGTGGCATCGGGGTGGGCGAGCGCTCTCGGTGCATTGGTGTCGGTGATCGATCTTGGCGCCTTGACGCCGGTGGGCGCTCCCGACGTCTTGGTGTAGGTGAGCGATGTCGACGCGCCTTCTTCGGGGGCGACAACGATGGGTGCTCTTCCGCCGAATGTTCAGATACGACCCGAATATCGAGGTCATGAATCGATGTTGCTTGGGCCGGTACCGAGGTCGGGTCCGAGATGATCGTCGAGGCCACGGCTGACGGTGTCTTTTTTGGCGGCGGGGCGGAGTCTCCCTCTTGGATTGACAGAGGGGATCCTGAGGGGCCCTGGCGGGCCTTTTTGGCCGAGTGATGGTCCGAGTGGTGTCTCTTGCTCGACTTAGAGCCACTCGATGCGGAGCCCAAATGTTTCCTGGGTTCCGAAGCATCCTTGGCCGAACCCGACCCTTCCTTCGGGCCCGAGGATTTTTTGCTCGAGGTCTCTTTGGAGTGAGCCTCTTTTTGAGCTTTCTTGTGTCCCTTCTTTTTGTCCCGGTGCTCCTTTGGAGATTCCAAGGTCGGTGTGGTCTCCGCCACCACCGCCGAAGTAGAGGCAGATCCAGAAGCTGCCGGAGCCGGGGGGGACTTAACTGTCTCCTGAGGCTGGAGAGCCTGCGTGAGGAGGGCCGCCTTCAAGCGGGCCTCACGGTTCTTCCTTGCCTGGGGGGTCATCAACTGGCACTGCGGGCAAGCCCTCGGATTATGGGCTTCTCCCAGGCACAAGAGACAAGTCGAGTGGCTATCCTTCTCCGGTATCTTGCCCCCGCAGGTATCGCAGTGCTTAAAAGGCGGCACCATCGTTGGCCTCTATCTCTTTTTTGAGGAGTCGAAGTCCGTTAATCAGTCCGAGGTCAAGCCAGCCGAGGGTAATTCCAGTCCGAGGGTGATCCAAAAGAGTAGTCGATAAGAGTTCCGAATAGTCAATTCCGTAGGTCAAGATAAGAAAGCGATCTAAGCGAAGTTCCAAGCGTCCACAGCGGCGGAAAAAAAGGAACTGAGGAAAGAGCGGGAAGGCAGGGGAATTATATGGGGATGGGCGGAGCTACCGCCAAAAAGTTGCAAGTTGAGTTCTGCCTAGCGATTCTAGAAGTTTCCGAGCTCCACTGCGCATGCGCAGTAAAAACCCATTTGTATGATTCGCAGAGACCACGAAGAAGAAATAAGGTTCTTCTAAAAAGAGATTTAGAGACAGAAGAAATCAAGGGATACATGATAAGGGGTCCCCAGGAATTGGGTCATGATACAGATTTGGGGGGGAAATGGGAAACAGCAAGAAGAAAAACAAATACATTTGCTGCCTCACAGGATTGGAAAGAAACTACTAAAGTGCACATTCCTTCATCAGGAGTGAAGCTATCTACGGTGCTGACCTTTCCAGTCTCCAAAGATGGAGATGACAGATGCCAGCCACTGCTCACCTGCCTCTCTGGGTGGCCTTCCACACGTACGTGGGGGCGGCATGGGGTTTTCCCTTTGTACAGGCAATGCATGGTGTACATCATCAAAAGGCCAATGGCAACAATATTGGGCACATTCAAGGTGCCTAAGCAGCTGGTCCATTGAAAGGACCACGAGGGCTGAAAGAATGATTGTTTTAAAAACAGATCTTCATTTCCTTCTTTGAACATAGGAAAGGAGTCCAAGAAGCTCTTCCACAGGCAGGATGGACAGAATGGTTCTTCTAGGGAAGGATCTTCACATCCTCCCCTGAACACTATGCAGATGAAAGCCAGGACAAAAAACATGCCAGCCATGTCTCAACCGTAGGGCAGCCAAAGTCCAACTGCCTGGGTGTTTTGCAAACGTATGGCTCATGCAGCCCACGTAAGGCATTGTGACTTCATATGACTTCAGGGCTATGCTAATCTGCCATTGTTGGCTCAACCCCTTTGGTCTCCAGCCCCATGGCTCCAAGGATAGCCTATTGTTATTTTTATTTATTTATTTCTTGCAAAGCTCAGACATCATTTCTATTTGCAGTCAGCCAAACATTAAGCTATCATACTAAGTAAAAACGTACCTTAATGCATATTAATGTATCTGAGACAGATCAGTTATTTGTAAAAATAGTACATTAAACATCATAACAACCAGACAGCCATCAGTGAACTAGTGAGGATAGCAAAATTCAAAAACGTAGGCACTTTCTCAGTGGCTGAGGTCTTAGAGCCCCAAGGCAAAATGAAATAAACTGAAATAATCAAAGGAGACTCAAGAAAGTAGACTGATAATAGATGTATCATAGGATGTATTGCTTTAGTGCCCTTTATAATAACACCAAGGAAAAGAAACATGCAAAATTGACTCTACTTTCTTAGGCTAGCGTAATAGAATGAAGAGTGCGCAAGACTCTCAAGTATTCTGCCTTAGCAGTTGTTGGTCACATACAAAAGAAAAATAATGCTAAATAATTAAGAAATAAGAGCCATCATGATGCAGGGATTTGAGCACTGGACTATGACCCTGGAGACCAGGGTTCGAATCCCCACTTAGTCAGAGAAACCCACTGGGTGACTTTTGCCAAGTTGCATGCTCTCAGCTTCAGATGATGACAAAGGCAAACCCACTCTGAACAAATCTTGCCAGGAAAAACCCATGATAGGGTTGCCTTAGGTTGGTCATAAAACAGAAATGACTTGAATGCACACAACAACATGGACTGTGTGTGCCTATGTGCCTACAAGTTGCTTGCCAACGTATGGTGGCTCCATGATTTTCATTGTTTTTTCTTAAGCAAGGAATACTCTGAGGTGGTTTTGCCAGTTCCTTTCCCTGAAATGTGTTACTACTTTTAAAAAATGATAGGCACACATTAGTTAGGTGCACAAGTACCTTTTCATCACAAGAGGGTAGTGATATGCAGCCTTTTTCTCTACTGTGTTTTCCCCTGGAAATACTTAAATATGTTTCTGTGCTTACCCTGGAAAAAATGCCTTCTCTTAAATTGTTGTGGGAATCATGTGGCCCTGCAAATGTGGATGAATTGCAACGCCCAGAATTCCTTAGCATTGTTTGTGTTAGGATTTGCAGTCCAACTGCACCTGGAGTGCAGCATGAATCCTTTGGCTTAAATGCATCCAGCAGATGCACTTGGCACTATTACCATCCTCAATGTCAAATGAAGGAATAGCAAAAAAGACAAGTGTTGCCATTAGCTAGCATCTGTGGCTGGCATCGTCAAAAATGCTGGCATGGAAGTGAGTGGAGTATATATAAATATGTGACCCTTGATTGAGAGGAGATGATTTGCATGTTAATCTCTGTGTTGGTCTCTTGTTGAATGGTAAGGCCAGGGTCAGGGGCTTTCCCACCAGACAATGGATCACTAATTAAATAGACACAAATCCTCCTTGCATATCCTCCCACCCTGGGGCTAATGGATGGTAATGTGTAATATGGAATAGACATATATGTTGATTGGACGGTTGTTTATTTGCTTTCTGTGTATATTTTACAAAATTTAAATTTAAAAAAAGCAACGATGCTATGGTCCACATACTTTTGTGGATTTCGTTGCGCCCAGGCCTTTTCTGAATCCTCAAACCCTTTTGCCAAACTCCTAAAAGTTGCAATGAACAGCTATTCTGTATAAAAAGTACAGACTCTTTCTATTCTGTATAAAAAGTATATTAAAAAACTTTCCTAAAAGTTCCTTTTAGTGCCTGTACTGCAGCCATTCAATCAAAGGCATAAGGTTGCGAGTTCAATACCAGCAAAAGGGTTCAAGCGTGACTCAGGCTTGCATACTTCTGAGGTTGCTAAAATGAGTACCCAGATTGTTGGGGGCAATTTGGGTGGATGAGTGATAGATGGTGTGTGTGTGCATGCATGCACACATATCTTTAAGTCACCTGTCAGTATGGTGAGCCCATGAATTTTATACAATTTTCTTAGGCAAGGAATACTTAAGAGGAGGTTTTTCCATTCCTTCCTCTAGTACAGTCTATAACTTCACATACACAAACACACATCCCTAGGCTTACCTAACCATGCTCAAAGCTTCTGAAATTTTAATGTTAATCTAGAAACTGCCACATTAATTTATTGTAATATGTGCCTGTTGATATTTGATTTTATAATTATTTTATTAGTATTCGGGGTCCATCTTCATATGGCTCCTCCTTGCAGGTGTCATTCATTCCCTCATTTCTCTTGCATAAATTTTGAGTGCATTGCCTCCAGCGTCTTTTTATTTCTTCATTTTCCCTTATTATGCATACTAATATTATAACTGTAACTTCATTATTCTTACTGTTTCCCAGCATGTCACTTAAACTTTGGTGCTGGCTTTAGACCAAACAAACTGGATGGTGGAATTGTGGATATGGGGGGCTGTAAGTATAAAAATGAAAACCAGAATGGATTCCACCCTTGGAATCTGCTGGACTTCAAGGTTTGCTTTTTCAAAACCGTGGATGCTTAAATTTGAGGCTAGAAAGTAGAAAGTAAAAAATTGAACCTATAGCTATGTTATAGCGAAATAAAAAGTACCGAAGTACTTATAACTAACGTTACCTAACTGTTGTAGTTACTTGTAACTATTTATATAACTACTTAACAAAAGTCACCACACTACATAACTATAGTTATTTAACTACTTATTGTGCATTTAAGGGGACTTGTCTAGCCTTGGAGTTTGGTATCCACGGGATGTATGTGTCCTTTAACCAAACCCCAGCACATACAAAGAGCTTACTGCATATTTATTTTTATTTTTACTTTTACTTCCATATATATATATATATTTAAATCAGGGGTCAGGAACACTCCCTTGTTGAAAAAGGCAAAATCCAGGTTGGCTTTTTGGAAGTATGTCAAAACAACCAAACTACTTATAACTAAAATTACCTGTGCTAATTACGTATAAGTATTTCTATAACTATGTATCAAAGTTACCTAACTACATGACTATAGTTACTGAACTATATAATTAGCTATTTAACCACTTAACAATAGTTACTCAGCTATTGCAATTACTCATAAGTAGTTACAAATAGTTATTGAACTGTGTAGCTATAGTTACTTCACTCTATATCTAATTCTAAAAAAACCCACGAAAGTAAAAATAAAAAGAATGGTGGAATTGTAGTTATGGGGGACTGTTAAGTATAAAAATGAAAATGAAAATGGTTAGATTCATAGTCAGTGAAGCACCCACAGTTTGAAAATATTTTTAAATATTTCCAGAAAACAATCTTTGATCTTATCATTGTGTATTTAAGGGGACTTGACTAGCTTTGGAGTTTGGTATCTACGGGGTGTGTGTGTGTCCTGGAACCAAACCCCAGCACATACAAAGAGCCTGTTGCATATTTATTTTTATTTTTGCTCCCACATAGTTTTTTATCTTTAGTGTCTAGCATATTTCCTAGTCTAGCAATCTCTGTGTATAAATCTTCAGTTTTTATCTTCTGGTTATCCTGTAGACTTTCATTAACCTTTTGAAGCAGATCTTTATTTTTCTGTTTAAAGTCAGCTAATTGGTTTTGTAAACTTTTTATTTTCTTTTATTAAGGCTTGTTTTTCCTTGTCCTTTTGAATGACCTTCTCTTTAAAAACATCCAGTTTTTTCTGTTAGGTCACTGTATTTCTTTACAGCTTTTGTTCAGTTTGTGAAAGCTTTTTACAGAGTTCCTTAATTACAAGGTCTTTTTCTTGAATTATACTCTTCATATTTTCAATCTGTTTTAACTTCCTTGGTGTAGCCACCATGTTCTGTCTCATTTGACTCTCAGACTGCTTGCTGCTGGTTTTCGTTTCCATGGTAACCTGGTCTTCAGGCCTCTGCCTCTGAGAGAAATTCCCCTCAAAATGCAGGCCTTAAAATGGCCTTTCTTTTCATTGTCATTTTGTTTAGTAAAATTATTCTTTTTTATGTCCTTTTTGTCCACAGTCACAACAACTTTTACTGTCAATGTCTTTTCTATTTGGCTGACTCTCTTCAAACCAGTCACTTTTCTTATTTACCTCAGAGTCACACTCTCTCAGCCCACAACTTTTCCCCTCAGCCTCATTGCTATCTTGGTGTCCGGGCTTAACATCTTCTCCCTTACCAGACTTCTCATTTGGAGCTTCCCAGTTTTTAGGGGCTTTCTTATCACAAAACTGTGTTTTAATTTTTGTTATCTTTTCCTCATATACTTTTTCTAATAAATCTTTGCTCTGTTTCAGTTCTCTCAACTGTTTGTTAAGCTGCATTTCTCTGTGCTGCCGCTCATATTCTTTTCAATTCTTTCTCATATTGCCATTCTTTTTCTTTCATTTCTATCTGATATTTCACAATATGAGTAAGTCTAGAGGCTAAACTGTTTAATAACTCTTCGTTATGAGCTCTCTCATTTTCCAGTTTTTTCATTTTCATGTCATGAGCACTCTCGATTCTAGCCATTTCCATTTCCCTCTCTCTTTCAATCTTGGCCATTTCTATTCTTTCATTTCCATTTCTTCTCTAACCTCCTCTTCCTCCACCATTTTAACCGCTGCTGGGTTTTTGACTTTCTGAGGAGGCATGTTAGCAGTATTTCCTTACAAATACCCCAAACTTTTACCTCAGGAAATACTTTTATTTTGCTTTGCCTCAACTGTGAGCAATAAGAATTCACTTGGATCTTGAAATCAAATTAGTGATTTCCTACTTTACCAACAATGTTTACCTCAGGAATCACTGTGAATTAACTGTGCCTCCACTAAGGATAGAGATTTAACTTAAATCTCAAGGTCAAACCAGTGATTCCTTACTTTACCACAGACTATTACCTCAGGAATCACCTTGACTTAACTGTGCCTTTACTAAATACAGAGATCTTATTTGAATCTCAAAGTCAGACCAGTGATTCCTTACTTTACCCAGACTTTTACCTCAGGAATCATTCTTGTCTGTCTGTACTTCTATCTACTAGTCTCCTACAATTACCCAAGGCGTTTACCTCAGAGACTAGTGTTTAAAATAAGTGTGGCATGGTTGGGTTCCAAGTAATCTCTTACCAAGTACCCTTTTCGATTACCTCAGAGATTACTTCCCTGACTCAACGCCAAATCAACTATGGGTATCTGGTATTTCACTCTGACCCCAAAAACTTCAGCACACCTCTGGCAACCGGACTTTTCGTATCCCACCACTGCCACCAAATTATGTGATGAACACTTTCTTGTTTGCCCCTATGTTTTCTTGATGACAGAACTCTGGGCTTTTTAGATCCCACTGCTGCCACCAATGTATATGTGTGGTGAACTCTCAGTCCCTCAGTTCACCCACAACCTATTCTCCACTAAGGCACTAATATTTGGTAGCGTGTCTTAATATTCACATGGAGGCCAAGTTGTATTCCAAAACATGAGCAAGAGTTTATTTGTAAAATACAAAAATAAACTATATAGAATACTTAAAGCTGTTAATCATCTTGTTGCTTAGTTACAGAAGGTTCCTTAAAGTATTAATATCATAATAGCCACTCAGGCAATCTATTCTTCAATACCAAGGCCAAAATCTTTCTTTAAAACTACAGGCTTGTTCTGAGCCTCTCTCCATTAGACTCCCTCAGGCCCATCCAGTCCCTCTCTGGACTCTTCAGACCCTTTCCTGGTCTCCAAACCAATCTAAAATGTTCCCTCAGGAACCCTAAGAGTACACCCTCCCTTGATGTGACTCTTTTCTTCAAAACTCAAACTAACTAACCCCCTTTTCACTCTCTGCCAAGGCTCTTTTATAGCCCTGCCCAGCCTCTTCTCATTGGCTGGTCTCATCTTGCTCTGTGATTGGCTGATAGTTGGCCTGTTCACTACAGATGTGGAGAAAGTGGAGCATGTCCAAAGGAGAGCAACTAAGATGGTGAAGGGTCTGGAAATCATGCCCTATGAGAAGCGACTTAGGGAGCTGGGGGTGTTTAGCCTGGAGAAGAGAAGGTTAAGAGGTGATATGATAGCCCTGTTTAAATACTTGAAGGGATGTCATATTGAGGAGGGAGCAAGCTTGTTTTCTGCTGCTCTACCAGAGACTAGAATGCAGAACAATGGATGCAAACTGCAGGAAAAGAGATTCCACTTCAACATTAGGAATAACTTCCTGACATTTGTAGCTCCTCCGGTGCAGTTCAATGATCATTGTCTGTCGGACACTGAGTTGCACTGGAGGACCTAGAGAGGTGTCCTCTCTGGTAAAAACATGGTGTTTTTGTTATCTGTGGTTTTTCCATATTCACTGGGGTCTTGTGAATACCGAGGGGACAAGTGTACTTGCACTTTTACATGCTTTTGAACTGATAGGATGGCAGAAGCTGGGACTAGTGATGGGGAACTCACTCCGTCATGCGGCGCTTGGCTCTCAAACTGCCAACCTTCTAATCTTGCAATTGCCAGAGTCAGCATCTTAACCACTGGGCCACCATGTCCCTTTATTATTGCAACAAAAGGGAAAACCTTTAGCTTTATACACAGTTCACCGATTAATTATCATGGTAAGAATTCAGCATGTATATATGCGTTTTTATTTCATTTTATTTTAAATAATCATAGAATTAGCATCATGATTAAAAAATTCAATATGTACATCAAGTAGCATTTTTACAAACATTAATCTTAGAGGTCATGTATATTTAGTATAAACAGAAAAAAAACTGCAAATATTATTTTATTAACATTGGGATTTCCTTTTATCAAGTTTTCATAAGACAATACTGCCCGAAATTGCGTGAGAAGAATTAATTCGCAATAACGTGAAACCCCAGGATTGCGTTTGGATTGCCCTTGCATTATACTTCCAATTTCCCACGTCTGAAAGAGTCCTCTGTAATAACTGTGTCCTTCCCCTCCCTTCCAATCCATCAGTTCTCTTTGGACAAAAACAGAAGGCAAGAGATAGAAAGAAGCAGAATGACGCAGATGTGCATCATCTGATTGACAGTTTCAAACACATTTAATATGGAGGCTCCATTTTATATCAAGAATAATGGTAGTGGGAATATCCACAGGGTTAAATTGCGACAGAATGGATCAGAACAAATGTAGTGGGAACTTTGATTCGGAATCACAACATCGATTCTGCTCAGATCTCCTCGATACAAAAACACTAGTGTGAATGCGCCCAAGGAATACTTACTTTTTAGCTACTCCCCCACCCCATAATTCCAAGAGGCCATTGATTAACAACCACAAATATTAGCTCTGATCCTGATTCATGCATTCCAGTCATATGCCTCGTTCGCATTGCTACCAGGCAAAGGTGAAATAAGGATGAGTCAAGTGGATTTTTTCCTCTATGCCTTCTCAGCCTTTGCAGCGATACTGAAGTTATTCAGTTCACCTCTTTCTTTCCAAACTTGAAAAGAATGAATGACCTAATTTGTTAAGCTATGTAAAGATGTTTTCTACGGCTACAGAGTTGAAAGGTCCTTTTGCATTCAGTTGGCTTGTACATTTCTATTACATAATCTCAAAAGCAAGTAAAGAAAGAAGATAATTGGACATGGGGAACACACGCATGCCATAGACAAGGGTGGGAAAACCTACATGTATTTTGTAAGCAGGCACAGCACATTAGTGCAAAACAGAAAAAGTCAAAGCATGAAGGTCTAACAGGTTTAAAATTAAGTACATAAAGTTAATTGAGCAGAAAGGCAATGCCCAATGCCCAAATTGTACTCACTAGACAAAATGCTAGAAGGAACAGATTTACTTTTCAGCACCTGCAGAGAAATCTGTCTACACAGTTTTCTGTATACGTTGGTTCAATACATTGGGAGAGGATAAAGAACTTACTTTCAAAAGATTTCAAGGCTAGAGATATAAGAAGATGTTGGCAACATCCTAAGAACCAGGCTTATTCCAAAGTGGAATTAAATCTTCATAAATATAATACTGTTTGAATTTATACCCTTTCCTATGAACTGGTCAGCCTTCAGGACACTTCCCATTGAAATAATAATATCATAATAATTTGGGGCTTTCTAGATTGGCAAAAAGAAGTGTGTTCATGGCTGCATGAAACTCTAGCCTTTAGATGAGAAAAAGGGAAAGTGTGCCAGGAAAACGCTTTCTTTGCATTTTAGGGGATAAGAAGCGCCTTTAAAAAGGTGTTGTTTTTCCCAGCTTCTTTTTTAAAAACTGCGAACAGCGCAGCTCCATCTAAAGGCTGTGGTGCAGCTGCTAAGCATTAAGGAAAAGGCAACTTCATGTCACACTTTCCTGCCAATCTAGAAAGCCCCATAGTTATACAAATCCAGTCAACAGTTTAACAGTTAATCTTACTGCCTTCAGTGGGACTTCTTAGAGTATGGAAGAGAAAGTAGCAAAAGCTGCAGTTTCTTACAAAAAATTCAATTTTGTCATTATTTATATATCCAGAAACATACTGCAGCTCCCAGAATCCCATAGCCTCGAGCCACTGACACTGTCTCAGGGCCCAGAAACATACTGCAGCTCCCAGAATCCCATAGCCTCGAGCCACTGACACTGTCTCAGGGCCCAGAAACATACTGCAGCTCCCAGAATCCCATAGCCTCGAGACACTGACACTGTCTCAGGGCCCAGAAACATACTGCAGCTCCCAGAATCCCACAGCCTCGAGCCACTGACACTGTCTCAGGGCCCCTGAGTGTAATGAGTAACTGACAGATAATTGTGGCAGTTAAATTTAGGATTGGATTGTTTTTTATACAGTAATATTGTTGCTGCCAAATTGCATATTGCAATAGATGCACCTTAATTGTAAGGAATGTTTTTATTGCTATTGTTTTAATTGCTGTAATCCCGCCTCGATCCAAGGGAGAGGCGGGAAATATAAATAATAATAATAATAATAATAATAATAATTATACTGCAGCTCCCAGAATCCCACAGCCTCGAGCCACTGACACTGTCTCAGGGCCCGGAAAGAGGTAAAGCGGGGCCAAAACGGGTTAAATCTCTCTGTCCAGTGTGGACACAGCCTAAGAGGGAGGCAAGGGTTCCCCTCGTTGCTCTGTCATGCGCCGTCACAATGGAGCAGCGCCGCGCGCCTCGCCTTGATTGGCCGTTGGGGAGGACGAGGTTGGCGGTTGGGCCTTGGAGCAGAGTTCTGAGGCAGGCAGCAGCACAGCAGAGGCTGCTCTTCTTCGAAGATGGCATCGCTGCTGCTGCTGCTGCTTGTTGCCCTCCTCTCGGGGTTCATGGTTGTGGGCCTCAATGAGTCTGGTGGCAAATACAAGTTAAACGCCCACAAACTTTTGTTGCCTGTGTCCCAGGAGAAAGCAGTTTTGTTTGTCCTGTCGGCAGAAGGCGGTTGTTTTACGTGGTAAAATAATAAAATAAAATAAAATAGCTGATAGGCGGCCGGCAGCGCCGGCGGCGACAGCAGGAGCGGCAGAGGCCCCACCAACGCCTCCCACCCCCCCCACCCGGCGAGGAGCAGCAGCTGTGGTGGCGGTGGAGGAGAACAACTGGGGCCTTTAAGCCCCCAACGCCCGACCCAACTCCAAGGCCATTGAGGTTTTGTTTCACTATACACCAGGCGAGAGGAAAGTATTAAAGTTCCCAACCTTTTCGAGTTAAGGTCCTAAGTTAATTATCCGATTAGCCACCTGTTATGTGTTATGATACTTGAAATGATGACAAAAAACAACTATAAAAGCAAAAGGAAAAGAAAATCTCCCAAAGGCAATGCCCCTATTAATAATACTAAGGCACGCAAAAGTGTTAAGAAACATCCCCATAAAATCACCGACAACCCAGAGTTACTTAGGGCTGCATCAACCTTAAAACAACTAAGGATAGAAGATCTATTACAATCCAATGAGGTGGCAAATAACCCAAGTAATCCTGTATCCAATCTATGTATAAGCTCCTCTGATCTGTCTACATATGAAGAGGAAGACAATAATATATCAATGGACAGTAATGATCTTAAATTGAACTTCATACCCAAAGCCCTGAATAATGATAAGACTGAATTGGATTTGGTTGCTAAAAATTGCCTATTAACAGCAAAAACTGTAATAGCAATTTTTGAACAATTGGAGAGTATTAACCAGAAAATAGACAGGATTAGGACTATTATGGAAATATCTAAACCTGTAACTAAGGAAGAAAAAACTTTAACACCAAATGACTATCCTAAACAAGAACCCCTGCGTCCCAAGAATGCTATAAATAACCCAATACACAAGCCTCCTGCCAAAGACAAACTAATTCCCTCTAATAACAGGATTGTGCTTCATATAGCAATTAACCACCAGAATATTGGGAAATGGCACCAAAAAAGATTGATTCTACACTCACTCTCCCTCCTCTTAAAGAGGAAATTGCTAACTAGTGACATCACTGATGTCTTCTGGCTCCCTACAAGAAATAGAACAATGAGAATTGTCTTAAGCTTTAAAGATTCTAGTATTCCAAACCTTATTTTTCATAATAGATGGAGGCTAAAAAGCTTTGCAATTACTCCAACGCAAGTCCTATGCAACACCAAAATTCAATCGTTACTAACCATTGGGAATAAGAGACACATCAACAGCAAGAACCCCAAACCTAAAGATGAGTCAATCCAACAGTTTAATAACTTGCCTGAAAATGATGATGAACTTGTTCAGTTATTCCATACACTTACGACAGATGAACAAAAACAAATACTTTGCAAATTGGAAAATGTTAAAGAGAAACTCCAATCTGTTACTAGATCTACTAAAACTATCCAAGAACTGTTACCATCTACATGTCTGTTAACTGATACTTCATCTCCCTCTAAGGAATCATCAAATTGTTTGACAGCTAAAATAGAACCTGTTAAGACTCCTCTTAGGTCCAAGACCTTTAACAATATTCATAAGGAATCAAGCAATATTGTGTCATCTTTAATCCAATTATCTCCAAGCTGCAAGGAAGTTAGATCACCTCAGCCCCTAATATCACCACCAACATTTTCTGTTCCATCTCGACACTTGAGCAAAAAAAGGAGGCGATCCAGCTCTCTTACACTGCCTTTGTCCCCGGACAAACAAAACAACAAATTGTCAGCAAAGGGGATTGGCCATACTGGAAAATTAAGTACTGACACCAAGAGCACTATGCTGAATGAGTCCATAAATACCAAAGACCATAAGGAGGAAAACCCTCCCATATCCTTGTTGGATTTAAATGATTGACAACTATCAACACGGTCTCCCTCTTCATTATCCATTATCTCCTGAAATATAGCCGGATGGAAAGTCAGATGTAAGGATCCGTCTTTTATGACATTTGTTACTCAATACGATGTTGTTCTATTTCAAGAAACATGGGTAGCTGAAGATTTATACATAGATGGCTTTAAGGCAATAGTCCTAGATGCAATTCCTGGTAAAGGCAAAGGAAGGCTTTGTGGGCGATTGGTTATCTTATTATCTACATCCTTACAAACTAAGATAATCAAATTGTTTACATTAGAACAAATTGCTCTGGCAATTCTGCTCCAGTTCAGAAATAAGCTATTATGTCTAATCAATGTCTATATTCCACCTTTACAGGGTCAGGCCAAGATAAAATCAGTGTGAGAAAAACTGAATAAGTTTATTAAGGATATCATGGATTTAGACATAGCAATGCATATTATTGTAGCAGGAGACTTAAATGCAAGAACAGGGACCAATGACTCTGACATCTGCTCTAAATTTAACTGTCATCTACCCATGGGTACTCCGCTATCGCCGTTATTATTGCGCCAGTCCAAAGATCTATGCTGCGATTATAAGGGTTTGTGTATGCTAAGAACCTTTGTGGAGCTAAATTTGGTGATCTTGAATGGCTCCACAAATGAGGACTATCCTGCCGAATATACTCACTGGTCTGGCACCAGACCCTCAATCCTAGATTACATAGGAATCACTATTGGCTTAATTCCTTATGTTCAAAAATTCACTGTAGTTAACCGTCCGGAAAGTGATCACTTTCCATTAATGTTAGAGCTTGGTTCTTTTGACCAGCTGTTTCTACCAGTAAACCAAAATTTGAACATGACTCTTGAAATCAAACCTACAAGGGTTAAATGGACCCCATTAATTGCCAAGACACTTACTAAGTCTCTTAATAATGAAGTCAATACTAATCTTTGCAACAACATTGTCAATAGTAAAAAAGATGATGAAATACTAACCAACTTCAGTAATCTAATCAATAATATTCAACCCTTGCTAATTGCTCCCAAAAGCAACAGCAACATGTCAAAACAAAAGGAACACCATTACTGGTTCGACCCAGAATGCAGGGAAATTTGGTCTCTTTTAAAACAAAAATTTAAACAATACAAAGCCAACCCTTTGGACCATAGCGTAGCTGAACTTATGCATTTAAAGAAAGTATATAAACAACTGATTAGATCCAAAAAAAGAGCTACCATACAAGCCTCATGGGAAAAAGTAATAAATGCAGCCAGTGCAAATAACCCTGCTATATTTTGGATGGTGATAAATTCATCTTTCCCAAGGCATATAAGTAACCCTTTATTTCAAATTCCAGCTGAAACTTGGGAAAATTATTTCACTCAACTATATGGGAAACAAGAAAAGCCCTTTAGTGACCCTCGACTGAATGTGTCCACCTTACCCTCATGGCCACCTGTTTCCTATTCGGAGGTTAAATCCTTAATTAACCAACTCAAACCCTCAAGGGCCCCTGGAGTGGACCTTATCACCAGCGAAATTTTAAAAAATGACCTAGACTGGTGGTTGCCAGCGCTCTCCACGCTTTTTACGACCATAGATAGATCGACTAGAATTCCCCCTGAATGGGGTCTTGCTATCATAATCCCTATATATAAAAAGGGAAAAAGGAATGACCCATCTAATTTCAGACCAATCAGCTTGTTGAGCCAAATCAGTAAAATGTGTGCTAAACACCTACAAATTACACTAATGGATTGGCTCGAGTTAGAGAACATTTTATATGAAGAACAAGCAGGATTCAGAGCGGGACGATCAACGATCAACCATGTATTGCTGTTACAACATTTGATAGAAAAATACTCTAAAATGGGCATTCATCTCCATGCAGCTTTTATAGACTTCAAAGCTGCCTTCGATACTGTCCCCAAATCCAGACTGTGGGAAAAACTTGTGAATAGTTCAATCGACAAATGACTTCTCCTCCTGCTTATTAAATTGCATGAGGACAATCGCCTGAAAGTAAGATGTAGCTCAGCAGGCCATATGTCTAAAGAAATCCAAGTTAAGATCGGAGTTAGACAAGGATGTGTTCTAGCCCCCATTTTGTTCAATTATTATATAAACTCCTTAGTTCCCCATTTGAATGACATCTCCTTCCACCCTCCCAAAATATCGAGCAGACATGTAAATCTACTTCTCTACGCCGATGATGTAGTCATATTATCCTTGACTCCCCCCGGATTAAGACGAGCTTTGAGGTCGTTAGCCATCTACTGTAGTGAAGAAAGACTAACAATAAATCATACTAAAACCAAAATTATTATCTTTTCTAAGCTATCAAGGAGGAGAAATTGGAAACTGGGTAATGAATCTATTGAACAGGTAAAGACATTTAGATACTTGGGAGTTGTGCTTCAGACTACAGGCAATAGAACTGCTCACTCAGAGTATGTGTCAAAAAATGCACAAAAAACAGCAAGTGCAATTCAGCAATACTTTTTTTCTAAGGGAGCCCAATTTATCCCAGCAGCAATCAAACTTTTTCAGGCCAAGGCCAGACCGCAACTTTTATACGGTGCCCAATTGAGTCCTTATAATAATCCAATGCCTCTTGAACGGGTACAAACAAATTTCTTAAGGAAAATTTTTCAGGTAGGCTGTAGCGTTCCAAATGTGGTACTGAGGAGAGAGGCCGGAGTCAGCAAAATTGAAACAAGCATGTGGATTTATATTTTATTTTATTGGCTCAAATTAAATAAAACATCAGATGGACTAACAAAATACATCCTGTCCGATACCTATAAATCTTCTTGGGAATCGGCCATAAATAAGAAACTAACATCTATAGGCCTTTCGAAAGATTTTATTTTGAAATTAAACCTCGATCAGGCTAAAGTGCACATAAAACAGAGGTTACTTGACATAGAAGGACAGACAGAAATTGCTGCCTTCCCGAGGCACATATTAATTAATAGATCAATTCTTATGTCCTCACCCGCCCCATACTTGTTCCAAATTACACTACCCAAATTCAGAAGAGCCTTTTCCCTAGCTCGCTTCAATGCCCTCCCCTCAGCGGTCCTAGAAGGAAGGTTCAAGAAAATTCCATTGAATGCACGGTTTTGCCCATGTAATGATTGTGATATTGAAACCCTTGAACATACTTTCCTTTATTGTTCTTCTTTTAAAGATATTCGATACCAACTGATTACCCCACTTTTGGAAAAATTCTCAGGAGGCTCAGACACTTCAGTTGTTTATAATCTTTTGAATAGTCAGTCACCTAGTATTGTATACAATGTGGCTAAATTTTGTTATATCATATGCAAAATACGCCCTCTTATGATGAGACAAAACCTTGAAATGTCAACAGAATAGTATATTAACATAGGCCAATATTTAGAAAACCTCGGCGCTCGATATACACTGTATTATTCAGTCCTTGCTGCCATGGTAGCATGTATATATATACATATTTTATCCTTGTAATTATTTTATTCTATTTTACTCTATTTCATTTTATTTTATCTTATTTATTTTTTTCTATGATATGGTCAGCGGTGCACGAACAATGTAGTTGCATTCCGCTGAACAAACTGCCATCTGTATTATATTTGTATCTATCCTGCTGGTCAACGACCGAATAAAGTTTTATAATAATAATAGCTGATATATGTGGCTGCTCTTCGAAGTAGGGGGTATTAAAAGATGAGATCAAGATCAACCGAAGAGTGGTCTGAAACGGGCCTTATATGCATGACTTTCAAAGCATTTTAATAAAAAAAACTTATTTATTATTTTGGCATGTTATATATTAAATTGCCCATGTTGTTTCAGTACTGGAGAAGGAAGGTGAGAATTCTCTAGATGTTTTATATTCCCATTGTTTCTGGTTCTTGCCCATGTTTATTGGGGCTGATGGGAGTTATAATCCAATCCAAAACATATGACCCTTCTGGAAGGGGCTGGGCCAAGGAGGTGGGTTGGCTTGTTCCACTTCAGGAGAACAGGAGGAGAGACTGGGAGAGAAAAAATGCCCCTCTGAAGAAACTTTACAGAAACCACTCAACTACAAAATGTTCATGATATTAGCTGGGTGGATAGATAGATAGATAGATAGATAGATAGATAGATAGATGAGAGACAGCCTGGTGTAGGGGTTTGAGTGTTGGATGACAGTTATGGAAACCAGTACTGTATTAGATTCCCAGCATGACCATAAAACCCACAGGGTGGACTTTGCACAAGTAACACTCTCTCAGCCTCAGAGGGTGGCCATGGCAACCCCCCCCCCCCCCGAAGAAAAACTTGCCAAGAAAACCCCTGTGAAAGAAAAAATATTTTGATGTCTTTTCCAACTCTGTCATTCTGTGATATGTCCTGCAGGTATACTACTCAGCGCGAAGGCATCAGCATTGAGCCTATGTACGACTCCAGCACAGTGTGTTCCCAGAATGCTTTGCTTACAGCTCGTAATAGCAGAAAGCTATCCGGATTCATAATAGCCCAAGAAACCGGTAATTAGGTTGTTTGGGAAGTGCTTGTTTTTAACAAGAATGAAGTGGGGTGAAGAAGTCTCTAGCCAAGGGCAGTACATTGCGGCTTTGGCTTTCACGGATTTGACTACTTGTGTTTTGATTAACATGTTCTCTCTAGGGACTCTTTCAGATGTGGGAAATTGGAAGTATAATCCAATGGCAATCTGAACATAATCATGAGGTTTCACGTTATTGCGAATTAAAGCATCTCACGCAATTTCGGGCAAAAGGGAAGTCACTCTGAATGCAACCATAGGTTTTACATTATTGCAAATTAAAGCATCTCACACAATTTCAGGCAATAGGGGGTTAATTTCGGGTGATGGGAAGTCATTCTGAACGCATTCCGAACGCAATGGGAATTCACGTGAATTCGCTAAATTCGAATTGGCTCCATGCAAAGTAAAGAGAAATTACTCCCATCTGATAAACTCCAAAGAATCTCTAGGTCCAGCGCAACTCTGCCAGAGGTTCCTAAAGAAAAGACTTCTCTAGGCATTTGTAGGTCCTCCAGCGTGATTCCATGATCAACATCTGGCGGATGTTGACCTTACCATTGTACCTGGGGATTCCTAGAGAGAACAGTGTGTTTTTCATTTGCATTTTTTCTACATTCCAACAGAAGTTAGGCCTTATATATCTTACAGTGTCTCTCATAGTTGAGGTCAAACTATGATATCAATTACAGGCCTCTGTCATCTTTTGAACTGGGAAATTTTATATTTAATATTTAGTTCATACTTTAATTATGCAGAATGAACAAAGATGGTTGCTGAACCAAAGTTTAAGATGGTTAACAATTTGTGCTAAGTGAAGGTCTTTAGGAAAATGCTGAGCAAACAGGAGAAAACAAGAAATTGCTTAGGTACAAGCTGCCCTGGTACCCTAAGCAGAGGCGCCAGAGTGAAGTCAAAACATAAACACCAGATAAGTAGAGTTGCAACTGTGAAATAATGTGTAAAGGTTAGTTACAAGGAAAGTAACTTTCTGTAAGGTGACATGTGACATGACGAGTCATAAGTGGGTTTTTAATTATTCATGTGTTCGTTTGTCTGATTGCTTGAGATTCATTTGTTTAGAGTTAAGATTGGCCAATAGAAAGCATTTTTGGAAGTCCTTTGTGTAAAAACTATAAATCCCATGATCTTGTTTCCTTTGGGGTCTCAGTCTTTGCAAATCTGAATTTTCCTCTGAGGACATTTTTATTCTATGCCGGCTGAATAAATCTGGAACCCTTAACCGACTCTGGGTCCTCTTGTCTTTACTCCACTCTGTCAATGCTGAGGACTGGGTAAGCAGTCCTAGCCGAACCCGTTTTTCCATTACATATTTGGTGCCGTGACTCGGATACGAGGACAAGTGGAGGACAAGGCAAAGAGTGGAGAGATTACTCTCTTTCAAGGTTGCACCTGGTTCCAGCTTCAGAGACGGATCCTCATCAAAGCTCAGTGCGCACCTTCCAACAATTTGGTTGGAAGAGCTGACATTAGGATTTGTGCCTGGAGAGAGAACCAGAGTCCACCTTTGACGACCGCTCAGAGGGTTAACAGTTCTTTTAATCAGGAACAGGTAGAGAGAAGAAAAAAGAAGGAGAAAGCGCGCTGCATAAAAATTAGGAGAAGTTGGTGAGTAAAACAAACAAGGAAAACCGTAGAAGAAAGTGCTTACAAAAGGGACCAGATTTCTGGCCCAGTAAGGGTGCGAAGGGGAGTTAAGGCGTCACCTCTCGGTTCGCTGAACTAATAGCAGAGTTTCTGGCCCAGGGAAACTCATGTGAAACTTCAGGAACCTAAAAGGTCCAAAGGTACCAAGGTAGTAAGTACAAAAACTGGGAATGGGCTGCGGTTTCTGTTACATGCCGTTGCCAAACTAGTAACAGAGGCACAGAAAAACTTCTGGACTCAAAAAAGGGTCACTGTAGAAAAAAAACCAAGGGTTTTTTTTGGGGCTATGAATGATCTGAATGAATGAGTTTTCTGTGTGTTGTCAAAAGGATGGTTGCTGGAAGTGCCATCTTTTCCCTGTCATTGTTAGGTGAGAGCTAGCAATGAACTGTTTTGCCTTGTGTTTTGCCTTCCCAAACTAACAATACCTAAGTGTGTTTGTCTTTGTCAATATATGTTGTGCTGAAAAAGTGGGAGTATTTGAGAAAAACAATAGCAGCAGTCTGGGTTTTCTGCTGCTGCAGAGACTAGAATGCGGAACAATTGATGCAAGCTGCAGGAAAAAAGATTCCACAGTGGAACACACTCCCTCGGAGTGTGGTGGAGTCTCCATTCTTGGAGGTCTTTAAGCAGAGGCTGGACAGCCATCTGTTCTGGATGCTTTGACTGTGATTTCCTGCATGTCAGGGGGTTGGACTGGATGGCCCTTGGGGTCTTTTCCAACTCTATGATTCTATGGGTTGTGTATTCTGGGAAATTGTTGAAAACTCTAGCAGTACTGTACTTGTGTTTTGTTGTGAAACAAGGAAACAATGGCAGAAGGAGGGTTGAAAACTCCTTTAGACTGTATGCTAGAACACTTTGATGAAGGATTTAAGGAATACTTTGGTTCATTTGGTGGTGTGTTTTTGACTCCAGAGAGGCTTGTGTTTTTGTGTAAAGAAATTTGGCCTAATTATGATTCTCAATGGGCTTCGGAAGGGAGCCTAAATCTTGAAGTGATTATGAGAATTTATCGCAAAGTGTCAGCCCCAAGGAGAGGCTTACATGATCAGTTTTTGTATATTTATTGTTGGAGTAAGATTGTAAAAGAAAAACCAGACTGGTTGAAAGGTTGCTGCGGAGGAGTTAGGATGGAAGAAATTCCAGAGAGAGATAGTAGACAAGCGAGAGAAAGGCAGATGGGTGATGCAGTAAGTGCCAGAATTGAGGACGTGGTGACTTTAATCCGTTGATTTGGGAGAGAAAGGAGACTGGAACAGAAAATTGATGCAATTGCTTTAGCAGTTTCAAGGCTCAGACTTGGAGTTGCGTTGATTGTGGAAAAATTACAAGAGGAGAGAGAGAGAAGCCCATCCAGAGAGAGCAGGCGTGGAGGAAGGCCGCTGAGGGGATCAAAGCGATGTAGAGGCAGGAGGAGAAATTTTTGAAATAAAAGTTGAATGGGGTTCTCAAGTTCTTGTCAGGGATGAGAACCCAAGAATTTAAAAGGAGGGCAACAGTTAGGTTTTGTTTTGGGGTTTTTTTTGTAAAAATTAGTAGAAGAGAAACAATTTGAGGTATGGGATCCTTAAAAGTAAAGGTACAGGATCCATAAGAAAATTGGGTTTTGTGTGACAAAAGTGTTAATTTGAATGAAAATGTTAAGCTATGTGTATGGTGTAATCACAGGCACTCAAACATGGGCAGATGGATTGGCTGTTTGTGGGAAAACAGAGACTGACAAAATTAAATAACAATAATAATAATAATTGACTTTGGAAAAGGGGGGTAAAAGCTGATAAAATTGAATAATAATAAGTTTTGAATTTGGTGAAAAGACCATATGTTTGAGTATCCTGTGGATTTTTGGATAAATAAGAATAATAATCATTGTAGCAAGAATTGAGCCTGGAGTGTAATGTTTGAGTGGAATATTGAAAATTAATGTTGAATATGCTAATGAAACACTCCTGTAAAAATTGGTTTCATATGGAACAGTTAATAAGAATAAGAAAAATAAGAAGAATTGTATGCTTATGGGCCTGATTCCAGCCATACAGTGGAGGCTGGGAATCAAGAAACCATGGTAATGGTGAATATAAAAGCAAAGGGCCTGAGATTTTTAATATCTCAAGAAAAGGAAAAGTTTTTTTAACGATTAGCTTTAAAATAACTTGAAAGGAGAAAGTTTTGCACAAGCAGAGTAATGACAGAGTTTTTGTAAGTCTGAAAAGTTGGTGCTTGAAGTTAAATAGTAAAGTTTAAAAGAAATTGAATCTTAGAGGAGAAACATAATGATTTTACAGTTTAAATAATAACAATAATAACATCATTGGCTTATGAATAATAACATCAGAAAGCTAAATCAATAGAGATGCATATGGTCTTAATGGCATTAAATTGTTGTATTCTGTGGTGATGCAAAAGGTTAGAGAAAAATATAAAGGACTAAAAACAATAACAATTTTAAGATTGACATTGTGTGAATTGAAAATCTTGTGTGTTAAGCTGAAAGTCTAAAAACTATTTAAAAGCTGAAAAGATTGTTTTGGAATGCAAGATGACTAGAGAGAGAACCCACGGAAGTGAAATTTGTGTGTACTACTGCCGGAAAAATGAGCAATCTAGAATAAATACAGTGAGGAGTGTGGTAAAAACAATTAAAAATTCTTAACTGTTATGTGAACATGCCACTAAGACTGGTTCCTGTCTGTGAAGATTTTAATAAATTTAATAAATTGAGGGTCATGAGACATCATTTTGCCTAGCCCCCCCTAAGCCTACTTGAAAGGGAAAAACAAGGACAGGCAAGTGTTCTTAAAGTCTAAAAAGAAAAGCCAGTGAATTACAAAAGAAAACATTTTAACAACCTCATTTAAGAATTTATTACTTACAATTTGTAAAAATGCTTAAGGAATCAGATTCATATTAATCGGAGGCTTGTTTCGCAGCTGGAGCGGTTCTTCCTTAGCGAAAGGGGGGAGATAGGAAGAGTGGTTTTTTGGCATTGCCTAGGTTACCTTGCTGCTTGTGGCTAAAACTGGATGAAAGTTTAATTTTTTTCCCTAAAAGAATGTAAACAAAACATTTTTTTTCTTCGTCGAATAGCTGAGAGATTTTTCTGTGCAGTGCCCTGAAGTGAACGCTAGAGACTGTTTAAAGATTAAGCTCCTTACTCTGGAGCATAACAAGAGTTCTATCCATTCCCAAGGGAAAATTAAAGTCCGAACTTTTTTTAAAAAAGTCTTTAGATTTGGCTGAAATTTTGTGGACTGTCTTAGAATACAGAAATAAAGCATTTTAAGCTGAGCAACCAAAGAGAATGATTCCTGATGTGAACTTCTGCCAAGCAAAAGCCCAGTGGTTTTTTTTTCTTTTTGTTTTTCCCAACATTTTTGGTAATTCCAAAGCCAGGAGGTGTTATGTTTGAGACTGTGTGGTTATTAATTTAAAGGAAAAGATATTATTATTAATTGTTTTTGCAAAAATATCACCAGAGAAGTTAAGAAGCACCTTCTAGTGAATATTGTTGGCTAACATCATTTTATGAGTTAATTTCCCAGGATCTGAGACTTGGAAGCCTCATCTTCTATTCTCGGAGGACAAGGAGACCAGATCTGGAAGGGATTCAAAAGGAACATGGAATTCGATTGCCAACACTTGAAAGGTACCTGGATTGTTTTTATATGTTTTAAAGTTATCAAAGAGACACTGTTTTAAAGAAATCTGACCTGAAGATTCAAGTAATCATGATTTTTGAATGGCTTTCCCAGCTATTTTTCTTCATTGTTCTTTGCTGAACCTGAGCAGCTGAGCTAAGCTGTGTCAGACCTGGAGTGAGCGTGAACTTAATATCATTCCAAGTGTTCTTGTGCTATATACTACTGTTCTAATCTACTGAAATTAACATCAACTTGTTGAAATTTAAGAAAATTTTTAGGACAAGCCTGCTATTTTAAGCTGAAAGCTGAAAACCCAGTTTCCCAGGATCTGATTGGAAACTGATCCGGATGGGAGAAATGGAAGAAGGTTGGTTATAAGGAGAGCCTTTTCCAGGCCTGTGCTGTATTTGACCATCAAAAGGACTGATGTGCAATGTAAGACTTTTGAATTTCTTATTTTTGATTGAAGTCATATTTTCTTTTGAAACTCCATGCTACTAAAACTGCAGAAGAAGCTTCTGTCTTCAAAGAAATTTATATTTTTGCTCATTGTTGCTCAAGAGAGTTTTGAAACATGAGACTGGACTTTTTATTCAACAATTGTTGCCATTTTTTCCCTTGAGTTTTATTTTTGAAAAGAACATTTTCCAGGAAATTTTAAAATCCCCTGAAGCCACTCCACACTGTGCCAGCTGCGGGAACAAACTCAGATTGATATGAAGAGGTTCCAAAGATTATATGTATGTAATTCCTGTTTCAAAGAGAATGTATCAAATTCTTAATCTTTCTTTAAGTGTTTTTATTTAGATACTGCCAAGCTGGAAAATTGTGTTCCTGCCTGCCTGTGAGTTTCTATCTGAACAGAGTCAAATGTCTGCTAATGTTAAAGATGTTTGTTTAATTGTTAAGTGTTTTGTTTTGCAGATTATGTCAAAGATTATGTGATTAGAGAATGTATTTGCCTAACCCAAAGACATTTTGCAGAGGAAAGATACCAAAGGAGTCCAGATGAACTTGGATCAACTGAAGATTTTCATGAGGATACAGAGTTAATTTTGCATGTTCACTCCAGAAGCTGACTGCATTTATACAACTCTGTCCAGCAATAAAGATTCCTGACCAGAGGGAGATCCCAAATGAAATAGTTTTGATTTTGAGGATGCTAGATTGAGTGGTGCCTATAGTTCCTAAAGTTTTGTTTTGTCTGATTTTTTTGTTTCCTTCTATTATATTTTACAATGCCAGACTGTTCTTATATGCTGACCATTGATTCCTTTTTAGATTTCCAGATGTTGAAGTGTGTAAAACCCAGGAGAATTGAAGAGTATTGTGTGTATGAAATTGTCTGGCTAAATATTGAATATAAAAAAACTCAAGATAGGTGATAAGAATCATACAATTTGAAATATTGATGATTTTTATCAAAGGGGGGAAATGAACTGGGAAATTTTATATTTAATATTTAGTTCATACTTTAATTATGCAGAATGAACAAAGATGGTTGCTGAACCAAAGTTTAAGATGGTTAACAATTTGTGCTAAGTGAAGGTCTTTAGGAAAATGCTGAGCAAACAGGAGAAAACAAGAAATTGTTTAGGTACAAGCTGCCCTGGTACCCTAAGCAGAGACGCCTGAGTGAAGTCAAAACATAAACACCAGATAAGTAGAGTTGCAACTGTGAAATAATGTGTAAAGGTTAGTTACAAGGAAAGTAACTTTCTGTAAGGTGACATGTGACATGACGAGTCATAAGTGGGTTTTTAATTATTCATGTGTTCGTTTGTCTGATTGCTTGAGATTCATTTGTTTAGAGTTAAGATTGGCCAATAGAAAGCATTTTTGGAAGTCCTTTGTGTAAAAACTATAAATCCCATGATCTTGTTTCCTTTGGGGTCTCAGTCTTTGGAAATCTGAATTTTCCACTGAGGACATTTTTATTCTATGCCGGCTGAATAAATCTGGAACCCTTAACCAACTCTGGGTCCTCTTGCCTTTACTCCACTCTGTCAATGTTGAGGACTGGGTAAGCAGTCCTAGCCGAACCCGTTTTTCCATTACACTTTTTCATTGGAAGAACTTTTTTGCCCATCTATAGCATTTCCCCCTTCTCTTTCAGATACCAACAATTGGCTCCGCTGTGAGCTTGTTGTGGATTTGTCAGAATCCTTGTAGTATTCTTCCAGATATGGGTTAGTAGGTGTAGTTGGGGATGATGGTACATAGTTAGTTGCTAGATAGAAAGGAGGAGTGCATAACGGTGCCAGGAGGATTTATCAGTTGACCTTGGTGCTGCTCAGCTCTGAGCTTGGAATGCAGGAGTTTCTGGTGGGAAGCGTTCAGCTAAGGGGGGAGATAAGGTGGAAAACGAAACCAATGGAAAATAACTGGAATGGGCTTTTCACGGGCCTTTGTGAGAAGGGGGGAGGTGTGGTCCTTTGGGATGTATAGGGGTGCTGGGCGGGAATTGGTCAGTCTCAGCTAAGAAGCTGAATGGTGTGGTTTTGCTGATCCTGGAGCATCAATAAAGTTCTGTTTATTCTACATAAAGCTGACTGGTTGATTGTCTAGGATTCTGGACCCCTGTTCTGACAGGATTTCATCGAGCGTATTGAAATAGTCTATGCCACCCGAAAGATTTATGTAGAAGATTCTCCACTTGAACTGACTGTACGTGCAATGGACCAGAGAGGTACCATATGCAGCTCCAATATTAGAAAAATTGACCAAATATTTATTCAAAAGGTGGCACAGTTTATCCTTTCATTGTGTAACTTTGCATGGGGGAAATTTGAACCGTGTGTTTTGCATTTAAATTGTTTGGTTTGGACTTAAACTTATGCCCATTTTGGATTCTGCAGGAAATATATTCAGGAGCTTGGAAGGAATGGAAATTGAGTGGAGCATCGCCAAGGACGATGAATTGGAAAATGTGTTGTCCAGTGAAATTAGGTGAGCTGAAAGCCTTAATGGAGAACCTGGCTAGAAATACAGCAATGTGGGTATGTCCCTACTCGCTGAAGAGCTGACCTTGTGGGACCCTGGATTCATTCATTCCAACCTTGCATTGGATGCGATTGTTATTTTGGGGTTTTGGGTTTGCTGTGTGGCAGGGCAGTTGAAAAAAAGAACAGTTGTGGGGCGTTCGTGTTGAGCTCCTGTGAAAATCATATTTTGTCTCTTTAGGATCTTGGAATGTTTTGATTCAGGATATTCCCAGCCACATACTATTGTAGAGTTGGAAAGAATGGAGAAAAATGATCGCATTATGGTAACAGGTATAAAAATGGGCCGTGCTATAGTTTACGCCCGGATACAGGAGAAAATTTACAAGGTAGGTTTTTGTAGGAGGTGTTTTCTGTAGTGTTGCTCAATATTTGTAATCAGCCATGTGGGTTACATCTAATGGAAGATGCAACATTTGGAGGGCCAAATTATGGCTTCAGTGCCCATCAGCCCCAGGCAATGGCTATTGATCAGGTTATGAATTAAAACAGTATTATTATAGCCGACCACAAGTTCACTCATAAGAAAAGTGGCAACAAGTAAAGAAGTGTCCAAAGCAATCACTTAATCTCTTTTTCATTTCAAGGGGGAAAAATGTTTAATAATTTGCTTGACCAGGAAATTAATGACTCTTGTTTTGAATACCTTAGGAAGTACCTCCAGCCTTGGTGTGCTTGTTAGTTTTGGAGAACCTATTTTTGTCACCTAATGAGGTCTATCTGATCATTGGAGCATTTATCACATTCAGAGTTGGCAAAATGATTCAGGGAAATATCACAGGTATTTTCTTCATTCACCTTGCTTCCTAAATTCTCTGTGAAACTTAACGTAATTTAACGAGACTTAGAAATGAGTTCTGTTGTTTTCAGTGGTACCATATACACTCGTCTATAAGTCAAAAAATTAATGCCCAAAAAGTGGCTCTAAAAATCAGGGGTAGACTTATAAACGGGTCTATAAGGTAATGTGGCTGAGAAAAATGGGAGCCATGCCTGTTTTGGGGGAGTGGGGGTTGATTGGCATGTCTTTTAGTCCAGGGAGACTAGCAAGAACTTCTAGCAAGAACTTGGACAACAGGCCTTGTCAGGAACAGATAAGGCAGGACAGTACATACGTAAAGAACCGGAAGGCGTTGACAAGACTGAGAAAGGTCAAATGAACAAGTGTGGACTAAAGCCAAAAGGAGGTGGTCTGAAGAAGCTTAAAAGGCAAGGCTTTTCCTGACAGAGGGGTGCTCCTGCCCATGGCAACAGGTTCACCCAGGCGTTGTGAAAAGGTTGGCCATCTTGTCAGCAAAGTGCCACAGTATGTATGGGTATAGGTATGTATGTGTGTGTGAGAGAGCTCTCTTGATGCTTGGATTTCTGTATGTCTGGATTCTAAAATAAATGTTATATGCATAGTGATTTTAACCAAATTTGGTGTCTCAAGTGTCTGTTTCAGCATGGCTTTGGGGTAGGTCTTTTGAAAGAGGGAATTTACATTTATACACTCTCAGGAAACAAAGAACTGCCCTACAAAATCTGGACATAACAAGGGCTGAAGTATTGTGTCTATGTAACTGTGGTAACGTAACTAAGAAGAAAGAAATGCAAAAGCCTTGAAAGTTGTTTACTGATTACTTTGATGTTTGTTAATAAATTTCAGTATTATTTTATTACAACTTGGCCTCTATGAAATATTGTGGCACGCTACTAGAGATAACAAAGCCTCAGACAAGATAGGCAGTGATGGAGCAGATCTCCACAGAAGAAAAATACAATTGGTGGCAGCAAAGGTGAAGACAGGCATTCTGTGTGGGTGGACTGAAAGAGTCCGAGTGAGTGTCCACGCCACCACAGAGAGCGAGGCTGTTCTAAGAGGCTTTTTTATAAAACAGAGTACAGAATCCAGAAGAAAGAGAAAAGAAAGAAACATATCATTAAATAAAATATTGTGTGCGAAGGAGAATGAATTGAAAGAAAACCCAGACAACATAGAAATAGTACAATCAAATAAAGCAATACAAAAACAAATATCCTTAGAAATGTTATCTGAAATAGGAATCAAATTAAAAACAATGAAACAAAGAACATTTGAACATTCAAACAAAATAGGAAAATGGTTAGCATATAAATTAAGGAGAGAGAAAGAGAAAAAAATAATAACAAAAATAAAAAGGCAAGATGAAATGCAAACAAACCAAGTAGACATAAAAAATGTCTTTCATGATTTTTATTCAAAATTATATGAGGAAAGCCCAACTGAAAGTGGAAAAGTTAAAAATTACCTCAAAGAACTGAAGTTACCATCTCCAAATGAGCAACAGAAAGAAAACCTGAACAGACCTATCTCACGTGAAGAAATAAGAGAGGCGGTTAAGAAAGCAAAGGAGGGGAAGGCTCCGGGCCCTGATGGGTTTACGGCACAATATTACAAAATATTTATAGAAGAATTGATAAATCCCCTACATAAGATGTTCAATGCAATCTTGAATGAAGGTATCCCAGGCACCTGGAAAGAAACGGATATAGCCGTTTTGCCTAAAGAAGGGAAAGACACCACCGAGCCAAAAAACTTTAGGCCAATATCTTTACTAAATCAAGATGATAAAATATTCACTACTATTTTGGCCAACCGACTTAGATCTTGCTTGAAATGCTGGATTGACGAAGACCAGAGGGGGTTTCTACCAGTAAGGTATATGAGGGACAATATGAGAATAGTTTTAAACGCGATGGAATACTATGAGAAGCACATAGATAAGAAACTGGCTCTGGTGTTCGTAGATCTAGAAAAAGCTTTTGATTCTGTCAGTTGGTCTACACTAAAACAAATACTTCAAGAAATGGATCTGGGCCCAAATTACCTTAAGTGGATTAATGAAATTTATAAAGAACAAGAAGCTAAAATCTTAATAAACGGTGAAAGAACAAAGAGTATATCTATAAGGAGGGGAACGAGGCAAGGTTGTCCCTTATCCCCCCTCTTATTTCTGCTAATCATAGAGGGTCTAATACAATGAATAAAAACAAGTAAAAATATAAAGGGTTTGAAAATAAAAAAATATACATATAAGATTAGAGCATTTGCAGACGACCTAGTTATTATTTTGGACGATCCCCTAGAAAGTATTACTCCATTGTTAGATCTCTTAAAGGAATTCAGAACTGTCACAGGTTGTAACATTAATATAGAAAAATCTTCTATTATAACTAAAAATTTATCCAAAAAAGATGAGCAAAAATTGGAAGAAAGTTCACGGATTAAAATTCAAAAACATGTAAAATATTTAGGAATAAATATTCCCAATAAGACAATAAATCTCTATGAAGCAAACTATGTAAAGGTTTGGGAGGGAATAAAGAAAGACTTGATTAGATGGAATAAACAAAATATATCTTTGTTAGGCAGAAAACAAATGGAGAATACCGAAGATATATGGAACCCAGTAATTGATTATATAAACAAGATATGGAAAATAAACTAATCAATTAACACTAAAGGGGAACAAAAATCATGGAATTGACATAATGAATTGGAACTGGCAAGTAATATAGAAGAAGGAAATGATATAATATTTTAATAACGCAAAACAAACAAACAACAAATAAATAATGAACTCTTCTCTTGATGTTAATTAAAGTTGTAACAAAGGAAGGGAAGTGGATTATAAATGGTTGACACCTCAGAATGAAAGGGGAAACAGAATATAATCTATCAAATGATATGAAGATAATATCAAATATACTCCCCTAATACTAGATATGGTAGTATAAAGTACAGTGCTTACATTGACCTGTGAATAAGTATCTAGGGAAACACTATAGTCCCCTGGCAGAGAATTCTAAATATCCCATGAAATTACAAACCTACAAGTTAGAATCATGTCAATTAAAGTCAAATCAAAGTGTATAGTGTGAAAGACATTGAAATCTCTCTTTGCAGATGCCTGTTTATGTCATTGGACTGAGCAACAAGCTATTACCATTTTTTTTTTTTTTTTTTTTGGAAATGCAAACCCAGCACTCACATTCCATTGGACAGTGAACGAACAGGATGTCTTGAACGTCCTTCCTAGACACTCAGAGGTAATAATAATAATAATAATAATAATAATAATAATTTATTTATATACCGCCTTTCCAAAAAAGATCAAAGTGGGTTACAAAAGTGGATAAACAAATACGCAAAATACATAGATGATTTACATAAGCAAATAAATTAAATATCTAAATAATATTTAGATGGCATGAAGGGAGGGTCCTTTCCTTCAGGCAAGCCCTGATGGAGCTGGGCCTGCCTCTTCTCTCCCTCCCAAGCCGAAGGATGGCAGTTGGCATGGAGGGAGGGTCCTTTCCTTCAGGTAAGGAGCCCTCCCTTGTAAATAATGCACTTGAACACCTCATGGACATACAGTATTCTGTCATAGGCAAGTGGATCAGGTCCAGCAGATTTCTTTGTCTTCAATAAAAGAGCAAGGAAAACGGTAACGCCTAGATCAGGAGTGGACAATTGTGACAGGGAAGGAGTTTATATATTATATATGCCTTTCATAGCAAGAGTTGATTTAGCTAAAAAGTGGAAAACCAAAGAAGTACCAGAGATAGAAGCTTGACAGATGGACTTATTGGAAGTTATCAAAATGGACAAATTAACACAAATAATGAATAAAAAGCCCTTAGAACAAATAGAACAAGAATGGGAAACATTAATAACTTACTGCAAGAACAATTAGTTTTTGAAGGAAGATAAGATTTTCTATTATTAAAGCAACAAGAAAAGTCTAGGAGATCCCAAGTTAATATAAGTAAGACTAAGAGCACTGACAATATAAAGAAACTATATTCATTGTATAGAAGCTTAAAAGTATGAAGGAAACAAGGACAATCGGAACATGAGGAAGTCATTAAATTAGAAGAAAAAACAAAGTTCAAAATTCTCAAATATAAACAACAATTATCTGTTATTTAGGTTAACTTTGATGTAAAACTGACAAATAGTTAAACTATGAATATGTTGTAAATGAGGAAAAAACTTAAAATATTGAAAATAAAAATAAATATATAGAAAATAAAAGTTTTGCTCTAAGTATCCAATTAGTCACTCTTCTCTAACAGGTTTCTTGTTCCGGAAATGAATTTTGGGGGGACAGTAATTACAAGGGCAGCTGGGAGGAGAAGCATTCGATTGAAGGTGCACACATTGGATCCAGCTGCTGGACAATTTAAAGGAAATGTTACAGAACTTGCACATGAAGTACAAATATCAGTAAGTTCTTACCTCCACCTGCGATGGAGGTGGAAACATTCTGTAATACGGGTTGATTCTGTCTCACTGCTCCGAATAGGTGGGGAAAACAGACTTGAAGGAGTTGCCACCAGAGGGAGCAGTCTTTTTCCTGCCTCGGCTCTGAGTAGGCTGTTTTTCATTCTCTCCTCCTTCCTTTACTTTCTCTTAAAGACTTGAATATTTCTTCTAATATTTATTGTATTCTTCCTATATTCATGTTCTGTTCTCTCCTGCCTTGACAACTATCCCTTTGACTTTCTAATTGCTAAAGCAAAGCCAGGCAGGGAGAGAAGCTGCTTTACTGCGAGGCAACTGGGCCCAATTCAAGCATTAAAGAAGAAGACATCCCAGCTATGTTGGCTGAAGGGGTGAGAGCCCAGGTGCATACATGACTTTTGTATGAAATGCGTTAGATCAAAGTAAAATATACAGATTAAATAATAAGTTCTACTGCTGACTATAAAGTGTCAGCTATTTTCTTAAGCCCCAGGGGTGGGGGAGGATTTGTTCCCTACCTCTGCCCCCCCCCCAGCCTAGAGATTCCCTGTCCTGAAAGGGAGAGGATGAAAAGCTAGGGGCCGCGTGTTCTTGTACGGTGTGTGTGTGTTTGTGTGTGTTTAAGTTTAATTTCTTATGGAAATAATTAGATATTCCAACGCAAGCTTTGTTTGGACTTCCCAACTGCAGTATCCATGTGGTGGAACCAGGATATTTAGGTATAATAATAATAATAATAATAATAATAATGTTTATTTGTATTTCCCGCCTCTCCCATTGGATGCTGGGAGAAGCCAGACCTCTTAAGCTACACAAGGCTTGGAGAGGTTTCATTTCCTGTAAGAAAGGAGGAGGAGGAGGCTCTAGTCCATGTGCTTGGGTGAGATCTAATCTAATTTACACTTCAGCCCATTGCATTACTGGGAGCCATTGCTGTGAGAAGCCAGACCTCTTAAGCTACACAAGGCTTGGAGAGGCACGCGCCTAACGGTGCACAAATTTTGATTTTTCTTATCTAGTCAAGGAGAAGTCACAGCAGACTGGAGGAGGGCAAACGTTGTCCCCATCTTCAAAAAGGGAAAAAAAGAGGATCCCAACAATTATCGTCCAGTTAGTCTGACATCAATACCAGGAAAGATTCTAGTGCAGATCTTTAAGCAGAGAGTCTGTGAACATTTAGAAGGGAATGCCATAATCACAAAAAGTCAACATGGGTTTCAGAGAAACAAGTCATGCCAAACGAATCTGATCTCTTTTTTTGATAAAATTACCAGCTTGGTAGATGAAGGGAATGCTGTGGATATAGTATATCTTGATTTCAGTAAGGCCTTTGACAAGGTTCCCCATGACATTCTTGCAAACAAGCTTGTAAAATGTGGACTAGACAAGGTAGCCATTACATGGATTTGTAACTGGTTGACTGGCCGCACACAAAGGGTGCTCAACAATGGCTCCTTTTCATCCTGGAGAGAAGTGTATAGTGTGAAAGACATTGAAATCTCTCTTTGCAGATGCCTGTTCATGTCATTGGACTGAGCAACAAGCTATTACCTTTTTTTTTGGAAATGCAAACCGAGCACTCACATTCCATTGGACAGTGAGCAAACAGGATGTCTTGAACCTCCTTCCTAGACACTCAGAGGTAAAGAGCCCTCCCTTGTAAATAATGCAACACATTAAATATCCGGATAAGGAGTAAACATTATAAAATAATACTATTCATCATACCAACAGCTAGACTAACAATTGCCCAAAAATGGAGACAAAGAGAGGCCCCATCTGAGGAAGATTGGCTAATTAAAATGTCTGAAGCTAAAGAGATGGATAGGCTCTCTAATTCATTAGATGGAACAATGGAAGATGACAATAAAGATTGGAAAATTTGGCACAACCTTTGTATGAAATGCGTTAGAGCAAAGTAAAATATACAGATTAAATAATAATCTTTCTAACTACTTGGAAGTCGTTTGGGTAAAAATTGATAATCAAACTAGACCTTACAATGTACTAAAAATCACTTAGAAAATATCATTTGATTTATTCTATGTTAAACTGGAAACATTGACGTTTATCAATAAGCAAACATGTAAATGTAAATATTGTACATAGTGTACATATTATATGTTGTGTATGTATTATATGTATTGTTTGTGATCATTCAAGAAAATCTTTTTAAAAAAATCTCAGTCTCGTGGTTTGGATGTCCTCCTGGATGAACGCTAACTATATCAGTCAATTCTTGATCAGTTTATTGTCCAACTTGACAACTGGGCAGCTATCTTATAACCTCACAGATCCATGTGCCTGCAAACCCATGAATCTACAGCCCTCCCCATTCAAGGTGCCTAAGCAGCTGGTCCATTGAAAGGACCACGAGGGCTGAAAGAATGATTGTTTTAAAAACAGAACTTCATTTCCTTCTTTGAACATAGGAAAGGAGTCCAAGAAGCTCTTCCACAGGCAGGATGGACAGAATGGTTCTTCTAGGGAAGGATCTTCACATCCTCCACTGAACACTATGCAGATGAAAGCCAGGACAAAAAACAACCGTAGGGCAGCCAAAGTCCAACTGCCTGGGTGTTTTGCAAACGTATGGCGCATGCAGCCCACGTAAGGCATTGTGACTTCATATGACTTCAGGGCTATGCTAATCTGCCATTGTTGGCTCAACCCCCTGGGTCTCCAGCCCCATGGCTCCAAGGATAGCCTATTGTTATTTTTATTTATTTATTTCTTGCAAAGCTCAGACGTCATTTCTATTTGCAGTCAGCTAAACATTAAGCTATCATACTAAGTAAAAACGTACCTTAATGCATATTAATGTATCTAAGACAGATCAGTTATTTGTAAAAATAGTACATTAAATATCATAACAACCAGACAGCCATCAGTGAACTAGTGAGGATAGCAAAATTCAAAAACGTAGGCACTTTCTCAGTGGCTGAGGTCTTAGAGCCCCAAGGCAAAATGAAATAAAATGAAATAATCAAAGGAGACTCAAGAAAGTAGGCTGATAATAGATGTATCATAGGATGTATTTCTTAAGTGCCCTTTATAATAACACCAAGGAAAAGAAACATGCAAAATTGACTCTACTTTCTTAGGCTAGCGTCAGAGAAACCCACTGGGTGACTTTGGGCAAGTTGCATGTTCTCAACTTCAGATGATGACAAAGGCAAACCCACTCTGAACAAATCTTGCCAGGAAGAACCCATGATAGGGTTGCCTTAGGTTGGTCATAAAACAGAAATGGCTTGAATGCACACAACAACATGGACTGTGTGTGCCTATGTGCCTACAAGTTGCTTGCCAACGTATGGTGGCTCCATGATTTTCATTGTTTTTTCTTAAGCAAGGAATACTCTGAGGTGGTTTTGCCAGTTCCTTTCCCTGAAATGCGTTACTACTTTTAAAAAATGATAGGCACACATTAGTTAGGTGCACAAGTACCTTTTCATCACAAGAGGGTAGTGATATGCAGCCTTTTTCTCTACTATGTTTTTCCCTGGAAATACTTAAATATGTTTCTGTGCTTACCCTGGAAAAAATGTCTTCTCTTAAATTGTTGTGGGAATCATGTGGCCCTGCAAATGTGGATGAATTGCAACGCCCAGAATTCCTTAGCATTGTTTGTGTTAGGATTTGCAGTCCAACTGCACCTGGAGTGCAGCATGAATCCTTTGGCTTAAATGCATCCAGCAGATGCACTTGGCACTATTACCATCCTCAATGTCAAATGAAGGAATAGCAAAAAAGACAAGTGTTGCCATTAGCTAGCATCTGTGGCTGGCATCGTCAAAAATGCTGGCATGGAAGTGAGTGGAGTATATATACTATGTGACCCTTGATTGAGAGGAGATGATTTGCATGTTAATCTCTGTGTTGGTCTCTTGTTGAATGGTAAGGCCAGGGTCAGGGGCTTTCCCACCAGACAATGGATCACTAATTAAATAGACACAAATCCTCCTTGCATATCCTCCCACCCTGGGGCTAATGGATGGTAATGTGTAATATGGAATAGATATATATGTTGATTGGACGGTTGTTTATTTGCTTTCTGTATATATTTTACAAAATTTAAATTTAAAAAATATTCCTACAGACATAAGCCTCAATAAGATTCTGCTTGATTTTTAAAATGTTCTAAGGAAAGCAACGATGCTATGGTCCACATGCTTTTGTAGTTTTCGTGGCACCCAGGCCTTTTCTGAATCCTCAAACCCTTTTGCCAAACTCTTAAAAGTCGCAATGAACAGCTATTCTGTATAAAAAGTACAGACTCTTTCTATTCTGTATAAAAAGTAAATAAAAAAACTTTCCTAAAAGTTCCTTTTAGTGCCTGTACTGCAGCCACTCAATGCCTGTACTGCAGCCATTCAATCAAAGGCATAAGGTTGCGAGTTCAATACCAGCAAAAGGGTTCAAGCGTGACTCAGGCTTGCATACTTCCGAGGTTGCTAAAATGAGTACCCAGATTGTTGGGGGCAATTTGGGTGGATGAGTGATAGATGGTGTGTGTGTGCATGCATGCACACATATCTTTAAGTCACCTGTCAGTATGGTGAGCCCATGAATTTTATACAATTTTCTTAGGCAAGGAATACTTAAGAGGAGATTTTTCCATTCCTTCCTCTAGTACAGTGTATAACTTCACATACACAAACACACATCCCTAGGCTGACCTAACCATGCTCAAAGCTTCTGAAATTTTAATGTTAATCTAGAACCTGCCACATTAATTTATTGTAATATGTGCCTGTTGATATTTGATTTTATAATTATTTTATTAGTATTCGGGGTCCATCTTCATATGGCTCCTCCTTGCAGGTGTCATATAGTTACTTCACTCTATATCTAATTCTAAAAAACCCCACGAAAGTAAAAATAAAAAGAACGATGGAATTGTAGTTATGGGGGACAGTTAAGTATAAAAATGAAAATGAAAATAGATTCATAGTCAGTGAAGCACCCACAGTTTGAAAATATTTTTAAATATTTCCAGAAAACAATCTTTGATCTTATCATTGTGTATTTCTGTATTTCTTTACAGAATCATCCAGCTTTTGTTCAGTTTGTGAAAGCTTTTTACAGAGTTCCTTAATTACAAGGTCTTTTTCTTGAATTATACTCTTCATATTTTCAATCTGTTTTAACTTCCTTGGTGTAGCCACCATGTTCTGTCTCATTTGACTCTCAGACTGCTTGCTGCTGGTTTTCGTTTCCATGGTAACCTGGTCTTCAGGCCTCTGCCTCTGAGAGAAATTCCCCTCAAAATGCAGGCCTTAAAATGGCCTTTCTTTTCATTGTCATTTTGTTTAGTAAAATTATTCTGAATGTGTCCTTTTTGTCCACAGTCACAACAACTTTTACTGTCAATGTCTTTTCTATTTGGCTGACTCTCTTCAAACCAGTCACTTTTCTTATTTACCTCAGAGTCACACTCTCTCAGCCCACAACTTTTCCCCTCAGCCTCATTGCTATCTTGGTGTCAGGGCTTAACATCTTCTCCCTTACCAGACTTCTCATTTGGAGCTTCCCAGTTTTTAGGGGCTTTCTTAGCACAAAACTGTGTTTTAATTTTTGTTATCTTTTCCTCATATACTTTTTCTAATAAATCTTTGCTCTGTTTCAGTTCTCTCAACTGTTTTTTAAGCTGCATTTCTCTTTGCTGCCCCTCATATTCTTTTCAATTCCTTCTCATGTTGCCATTCTTTTTCTTTCATTTCTATCTGATATTTCACAATATGAGTAAGTCTAGAGGCTAAACTGTTTAATAACTCTATTGACTTCATTTTTAGGTCATGCATTTCTTCATTATGAGCTCTCTCATTTTCCAGTTTTTTCATTTTCATGTCATGAGCACTCTCGATTCTAGCCATTTCCATTTCCCTCTCTCTTTCAATCTTGGCCATTTCTATTCTTTCATTTCCATTTCTTCTCTAACCTCCTCTTCCTCCACCATTTTAACTACTGCTGGGTTTTTGACTTTCTGAGGAGGCATGTTAGCAGTATTTCCTTAAAAATACCCCAAACTTTTACCTCAGGAAATACTTTTATTTTACTTTGCCTCAACTGTGAGCAATAAGAATTCACTTGGATCTTGAAATCAAATTTATATGTGTGGGGAACTCTCAGTCCCTCAGTTCACCCACAACCTATTCTACACTAAGGCACTAATATTTGGTAGCGTGTCTTAATATTCACATGGATGCCAAGTTGTATTCCAAAACATGAGCAAGAGTTTATTTGTAAAATACAAAAATAAACTATATAGAATACTTAAAGTTGTTAATCATCTTGTTGCTTAGTTACAGAAGGTTCCTTAAAGTATTAATATCATTAACAGCCACTCAGGCAATCTATTCTCCAATACCAAGGCCAAAATCTTTCTTTAAAACTACAGGCTTGTTCTGAGCCTCTCTCCATTAGACTCCCTCAGGCCCATCCAGTCCCTCTCTGGACTCTTCAGACCCTTTCCTGGTCTCCAAACCAATCTAAAATGTTCCCTCAGGAACCCTAAGAGTACACCCTCCCTTGATGTGACTCTTTTCTTCAAAACTCAAACTAACTAACCCCCTTTTCACTCTCTGCCAAGGCTCTTTTATAGCCCTGCCCAGCCTGCTTCTCATTGGCTGGTCTCATCTTGCTCTGTGATTGGCTGATAGTTGGCCTGTTCACTACAGATGTGGAGAAAGTGGAGCATGTCCAAAGGAGAGCAACTATGGTAAAGGGTCTGGAAATCATGCCCTATGAGAAGCGACTTAGGGAGCTGGGGGTGTTTAGCCTGGAGAAGAGAAGGTTAAGAGGTGATATGATAGCCCTGTTTAAATACTTGAAGGGATGTCACATTGAGGAAGGAGCAAGCTTGTTTTCTGCTGCTCCAGAGACTAGGACGCAGAACAATGGATGCAAACTGCAGGAAAAGAGATTCCACCTCAACATTAAGAGGAACTTCCTGACAGTAAGGGCTCTTCAACAGCGGAACGCACTCCCTCGGAGTGCGGTGGAGTCTCCTTCTTCGGAGATCTTTAAACAGAGGCTGGATGGCCATCTGCCGGGTATGCTTTGATTGGGAGTTCCTGCATGGCAGGGGGTTGGACTGGATGTTCCTTGTGGTCTCTTCCAACTCTATAATTCTATGATTCTTTAGGAAGACAGATTTAAAATAATAGTCTGACCCACAGTTTTGCTGTTCTGCTGATGACAGCTGAACTCTAACAAGTTTAACTTTCATACCTGGGTATTTTTGTTTCCTTTTAAAAGGCTTAACACACTGGGAAACTCAGATTGGAACCCGCAATTAAGGGTCACCATAAATTAGAAATGACTGGAAGACACACAACAAACAACAAATAAACATTTCCTTTGTGGAGGGAGTTGCTTTATGCTATATATTGTGGTGTGGTGGAGTCTCCTTCTTTGGAGATCTTTAAACAGAGGCTGGATGGCCATCTGTCGGGTATACTTTGATTGGGAGTTCCTGCATGGCAGAGGGTTGGACTGGATGGCCCTTGTGGTCTCTTCCAACTCTATGATTCTGTGATTCTAGACATTCTCACCCACAGAGTGCATTCCGGCTAAACTTAAGCACACAGGGACAAAGGATCACTCTTCTGTTGTGGAGGCTGCTCTTTCATTTGCTGAATAGGATCAGAGGCAGACTCAGCTGGTGGTTAAATGCATGTACTGCAGCCACTCACAAACCATAAGGTTCTGACTTCAATACTTGCCAAGGGCTTAGGCTTGACTCAAGCCTGCATCCTTCTAAGGTTGCTAAAACGAGTACCCAGCTTTTGGGGCAGTTAGCTTACAGTTGTAAACTGCCTAGAGACTGCTTAGGCAGTATAAGGTGGTATATAAAGGAAGCTGCTAGGTGCTATATTCAACTGGTGGCCAGGATGGAGCTTTGCCTATAAATCCTACCCTGGCTATTGTTGAGGTAAGCAGTGAGAAGCAAGTAGATACTTCTCCCTCATAAGTATGTTGAGGGAGAGGTACATTCCACCAGATTGAAATGAACATGCTCTTTGGGTGCTACAATTCTGCTAGAGGTCATAATATGGTAGTAGAGACAGCATTCAACTATTTGAAAACTTCATGTTTAAGCACCATCTTTTAGTCCTTTTGGCAGAGACATTGGTATCTCAAAAGCCATAGAAACAGATTAATAAAGTGTGAGGAGAGGTTTGATCATTTGAGGCTGTTCTCTCGTTGCATCTAAGGTAGCTTAGGCGACTGTACCAGCAGATGATCCAGCTAAAACCCTGCAGAATGCTCCAATCTCTTGTAAAGTCAGTTTCTGCCTAGTACAATAGTCATGAGCAGCAAAAGTCTTTTGGGAAAATCCTAAGAGGAGAAGCTATGGCTTCATTATATAAACTGAAAATAAAACAGGACAGCAGCCTTTATCAGGATTTTAAAAACCATGTATTTGTTGAACACATTTTATTGCATAATATTTCATTATTAAAGCCATATAGAACATTATCAGCTGCAGAGGTAGAACAACAAACTGACCCAAGAACTTCCCAATTTATAGCAAAGACGAGTGTGTGCGTTCTCTTTCTGCTGCAGGTATTGTCAAACTGAGGCCCGAATCCTATTGCTAGTTCAGACCAGGATAGGCCCATCTACGTATGTGATGATTCACCATTCAATAATTGATTAAGTGGGTTTACTGTAGTTGGAGCAAAACAATAAGATTCTGGCCTGTATGTGCAACGTAGAATAACAATTCAATGAGTTATGCTTTCAAATCTGCTAGCAAAGAATAAATTTCCTCTTGATATAAATACATATGTGCAGTTTATATATTTACATATAGTATGTAGATTGTATTATAATTTATTAATTATGAATGCTATGTTTACAAGTTCACTCTAAGCTTTATTTAACAATATCCTAGACTGTGTGCTTAGGATGAGTTACAGCAGCTTGCAGTCCCTTGGAACAGCACTTTATTTTTACTCTACCTTCCCCTTTTCTGCCTGCATCCTTTCAATAGCCCTGTGAGGTAGGTTTGGCTGAAAAGTTGTAAATGGCCCACAATCCATCAACCTCCTGAATTTCATGACTAATCAGGACTGGAATAGCCTTCCTGGCACACTCTCCAGTCACTGCTTGGACTGCATACATCTTCACTAAGGGGCTGTGCAAACAGTCCCAAAGGAGTGGACTCCAGCCACGCCTTCTTCAGCCAGATCAGGGCCACAGCAACCAAACACTGTGGCCCCTATCTGGTCTTTCCAGGGCACAAAAAGGAGCCCTGAAAAGGTGATTCCTTTTTACACCCTGGAAAGGGCATGATAGCCACAGCTATATGGTGCTCCTTCAGCGTTGCATCGTGCAGAGTGCCGTGAGGCTATACATGGTGTCCTGAGGACAAAGCCAGGGCATGTATCGTTTAGACGCTACGCCCCAACTCCGCCCCCAGGCCAGCCCAAAGTGCCAGTCTGCACAGGGCCTACGTTCTCTTCTATGTTGCTACAGTGTATGAAATAACATTATAAATGGCTTTAGTTTTGCCAGTCTCCACTTCAAAATTTGCCAGGGCACTTTGTGATAGCAAAGGAAAAGCACAGTTGTTAAAATGTGATGGAAAAGATCTGAGTCCATGGTTGGTAGATGCCCCCTCCCGCCTTTGAAAGAATCAGAAATAATACTAAACTCATGAACTAGCAGCAGAATTTATAGCTGTGAATAGATATTGTGACCAGCAAGATTTTCAGGAAGACCTCAGAAACATTACCATGGTAACTAATGGCTCAAGATAGATGCTTAATTATGTTCTTCAGAATCTGAATGGAAACAGTTATTGACAGAAAGGAGAAATCATCTGTTCATAGTTCAGTCAGTGTTTTGCGACTTAGAGTTCAAAGGGTGGATCCAACCCTGTCTCTTCCTCCAGCTTCAGATGCACATTTTTCACCTCAACAATGGTGTCCACTTCTCAGACATTGTTGCTTAAAAGCCTGAGCAAACTGGGGGTTTCTCAGTAAAACTCTTGCTTTGAGTAAGGAAAGATCACTGTTGCCTTGACAGTGTAGTCCTTCTAGGCAGCATCTCTGACCAGGCTTTTTAGTAAAAGCATAACAGCTATCCCTTCACTGGTAACCTCTGTGCTTCTGTCATGCCTTCTCAGGAGGAAGTATCCTCTGCTATAGCATCAATCATCTGCAGCAAGTCATGAAATGTTGGACGGCCCTCCGGTTTCTAGAAATGAACAGAATGTGTTAACTGCCAGTTCTTACACTCCCATTAATACTGTTTTGTTGAACTCATAAAACAGGAAGCAAAAACTAACGGATGGATTATGTAGAGGATTTCTTCCCATTAAACTGGTTTACAGATCAAAATACCATGAATAATTGTAGGCAGGGAAATGAACACAACTATCTTTCATTTATAAATTTAAGAGACTTGGATTCAACTTTGTGTTGAGAGAAGGAAACATCAAAAGAGAGGGGACAGATGCCTTGGGTACAAAGTCAAATAATTTCTGTCATGATTTCTGTTCATGATTTCATATCACACAGCTCATCCAGCCTCCATGGAAGGGAAACTCAGGTATAAAAGCAACAGGAGGGCTCTAACAACAGTGACATAAAGTTTTTGTTTGCTCATTTTGTTTTTCATGAATTTCATGAAAAAAATTCCATGTAATTTTTAGAATTTTTTTCTTCATACACAGCTGATATACAGTCAGCCCTCAGATACATGGATTCTTTAACCACAGATTCAACTATCCGTGGCTTGAAAATATTCAAAACAAATACAAATTCCAAAAAGCAAACCTTGATTTTAGCCTTTTTATATAAGGGGCAACATTTTACTATGCCACTGCATTTAATGGGACTTGGGCATCCATGGGTTCTGGTATCCAAGTGGGGTCTGTAACCAAACCCTAGTAGATATCAAGGTCCCACTGTATTTTAAGTCAAGTCATTGCTTGATGCTATATAAAAAGGAGGAAGGGAGAGGAATTTTAAAAAATGGCAACACCTTTAAAATGATCTGGTTTTTGTTTTAGCAGGAGCTTTCATGGACTGTGGTTTTATATCCAGGAAAGTCCATGCTAAAATAAAAACCAGTTAGTTTTAAAGATGCAGCCACATTTTTTCTCCCGCTCATCTAAGTTGAGAATGCAAGAGTCTAACATGACTACTTCGTTGAAAATTATCTTGACACTACAAGTTTGCCAAAAACTAAACATTTTGTCCATCTACCATGTTTTATGATACTTGTATTATCCATGATTCTATGAGTGAGGTTTACTCATTCTTACAATTCTAAAATTACCCCACGTCCACTTTTGAATCTCAACTAGGTTTCTCATATGCTTCTGTATACTTTGTTCCTTAGCCAATATGGCATGCTTATCTGTCTCCCCATATTTTGCAGCAATATTTGTTTTCCCTCATTGCTTCTATGCCTCAGCCACTGAATGACAACTGAGAAGACAGATTTATATTAAGCTAGCTCTATTGAGCGTGTGACACCTTGACAAACCACACACACACACACCATTTGCTAATTGCCAATGAAGCTGTCATAGTTACACTAAAATTTAGGAAGCAACGCATGGAGATACTTAACATGTATAGTGACATACCTCATGCCAGCATATCATCATCACATCATAAACACCTGTAGAAGCTAACTTTGGCCGAAAAAGGCGATATCCTTGGCCAATCATAGTCACTACTTCATAGTTTGTATTTGTCTCAAAAGGCATTTTGCCCTCAGTAAACACTTCCCACATGAGAACTCCTGGAAAACGAAGAAAAAAATATGAGGCTGATTAGCTTGAAGATAGTCTAACCATATGAGATTTATATTCTGGAATGGCACTTGTGCTGATAGGAAATGAATACCAGCTACTTATATGCCAGGATCCTCTGTGGCAGTTACAAATGTGTGACCAAGGCCCAAAACAGACAGGCCAAATAGAGTGGCAGGAGACAATGCTGGCACTATTCACACCAGGACCATGGCAACCACATGTGCCCAGTCCCGCAATCCTGAACCAGGCCACCTTTGCAAACTATGTGGCCTTGGTGCAGCTGCTGGCCATATTCAGGGCATGCATCAACAGGGCCTGAAGCTGTGTCATTTTGCATGTTTGTTTTGGGCCTTAGAGTTATCCACTTGTGACTGTTATGTATTCCTAATTCCTAAATAGCCCCTAAATTAGGGCCTATGTGGGGACAAGTAAAGTCCTTCAGAGCCTATTCACTGAGCAGCGGCGGCTTGCAATAAACATGGGTCAACTGGGAAGCGGCTGGTTAATGTTTCGACTCCCTCTTGGCTGAGCAATCTGCAGCACATGGGGGAAACTGTAATGGGAGCTTGCTTCTGCCAATCGCACCAGAGATCACTCATGGGGTGGGTGGGGTGGAAATAACAGTCAGCAGCTTCCTGAACAACAGGAGAACAAACCCCCGTCAAGTGCAGTGACAGCTTCCCCGTAAATTAGGAAGTGGGGGTTGGGCTGGGATTCACTGCACAGCACTGTAATACACTGGCTATGCATACATTATTATCTGTATCTCAAATGCAGGATTCCAGCCAAAACAAAACAAAAAAAAACCAAACAGCTTCATTTATATACCGCTTCATACTCTTAATGAGTGTCTAAGCGGTTTACAATTGTAAGCTATTTGCCCCCCAACAATCTGGGTACTCATTTTAGCGACTTCGGAAGGATGCAAGCCTGAGTCGAGCTTCAGCCCTTTGCTGGTCTTGAACTCGCCACCTTATGGTTTTGAGTGAGTGGCTGCAGTACAGGCATTTAACCACTGCGCCACCAGGGCTGATAGTCCATCGTCCATAACAACTGCTAGTCCTTATTCTTCTAAGAAAAGTTCAGAATTAAAATTGGAAAATCAAAGCCAGCCAAAGGGACATTTAAATTTTTGAATTTTAATCATAACTGATGTATGGAAACTAATCTGGGCTTTGTCACTAAATCCTTTGTTTGACTTAATCCAGAACCGCTAATCATGTTTTAAATTCCCACTAAGAAGTCATAAAATTTTGTTTCATTATACCTTAAATCATTACTGTCTCAGCTCAATTTCTGAATAAATTGAAAATTACGTATCACTGAATCTGGGGAACTAATGATCTCTCCATGTTTAAAACCAAAAGGTAGAGGGGGAAAAAAGGGGAGGAGGCGAATTCAACACCACCTTACCAAAAGACCAGACATCTGACTTGCTGCTGAATCGACTATAATTAAAAACCTCTGGGGGACACCATTTCACAGGAAATTTAGCACCTGAAGAACTTGTGTACTGGTCATCAAGCACATACCTAAAAAGGAAGGCATTGTGATCCTTCTAGTCTTAAATCAGCAGTAGGAAAACACTCATAAATATACAGCGTGTCCCCATGAAAATGTATACACTCTTCAACAACTTACAGTAGCTATGGTGATTATGTGAAGGCTAAGTAAATACATTTATATTGAAAAATAAACATTATGATCATCAGAATTATAAATTCCATCTTAAATTACAATTTTAGGGTGGTCAATTTTTTGTCCTTGTGTACTTAAAGATTTTATTATACTTCTCTAATTCTTCTAGTGTATTTTGTTTTGTGGCATGTTCTATTTTTAAGGTACCCAAACAAGTAGAAACTATTAAAAGTGAACACACTGGGGAGAGACATCCTGTATGCATCTAAATCACCACCTAGTGGCTACTTAACAACTTCACAAACACCTCTTGGAAACTGTTGACCTATGGAAGCGTATTTCTAAGCAAGGCTAACTCCCTGCCTTATTTACAGAATATTATAGGGGGTTTGGCAGGGGCGGGCGGGAGGGAGATACATCTGATGATTTCCATGGCCTTCCTTCATTCCCCCCTTTCTAGGAGGAAAAGATGTAAACTCTGTAGTGTTAGGAGCTCTGCATCTGGAAGAATCCTATTGGGATCACAGTCCAGCAGGTATGGATTAGGAGGCTTCCCAGGTGTTCAACAACTTCAGCTTCCTGCTGTTTTGCAGTCTGAAGTGAGCTGTTGGAGCAGGAGGTTTATGGGGCCTCATCTTAGGGGCCCCCATCTATAGCTGATAAAGAAGTGGTCCATCATACAAAAACAAACAAACAGCTTCATTTATATACTGCTTCATACCCCTAAGAAGTGTCTAAGCAGTTTACAAGTGTAAGCTACTTGCCCCCAACAATCTGGGTACTCATTTTAGCGACCTCGGAAGGATGCAAGCCTGAGTCGAGCTTGAGCCCTTTTGCTTGTCTTGAACTCACAACCTTATGGTTTTGAGTGAGTGGCTGTGTAGTGAGCAGGCTGTGGAAACAGCCAATCACAGAGCTCCAGGAATCCAGCCAATGAGAAGCTGGCTGGGCAGGGCTATAAAAGAGCCTTGACAGGGAGCAAAAGGGGGTTATTTTGTTGGAATTTTGGAGGGAAGAGACAATGCAGAGGGAGGGTGTGCTCTTAGGTTCCTGAGGGAACATTTGTAAGTTCATTTATAGACCAGGGAAGGGTCTGAAGAGTCCAGTAAGGGACTAGATAGGCTTGAAGAGTGGAAGAGAGACTCATAGCAAGCCGTTAGGTTGAAGAAAGATATTGAATGTAGTATTAGTAATAGGGTTGCCTGAGTGGCTATAGTATTTGTGTTGTAAGGAACCTTTGTAACTAAGGAAAGACAAACAAAGCTTTAATTATATTTTACAAGTTATTTCTTTATTTTACAAATAAACTTTGTTAATGTTTTGAAGTACTGCTTGGCCTCTGTTGAGCTTTTGAAACACGCTACCAAAGATAACAGTGCCTCAGTAGGAGATAGGTGGTGGGTAAACAAGGAAGTGTTCACTACAGGCTGCAGTACAGGGATTTAACCACTGCGCCACCAGGGCATCAGGATTCAATCAGATTGCCCGCATGTGTTTCAGGCCTGCTTTAGATACAAATGTGGCTTTGCTCTTCTTCCCCAGTAATGGAACATTTCAAATATGCCAGTGCAATGTTTGAAATCAATTTAACCCCTTCCATGAGGAAGAGGGGTATAATAATGGTCAATACCTGGTCATTCCAAAGTCAGACACTTTCACCACTCCTGACTCATTCACTAAGCAATTCCTAGCAGCCTGAAAAAGAGAAGCATCATACAATTAACAATGAGGATGCATTCAGCTATGAATGTGTGCACCATTAATGCAGATGACTGCACCCAGGAAGGAGTGACCCTAACACAATGGAAACAGGGTGGCAACCTTTGACCTCCCAGACATTGCTGGTTTGTATCTCCCTCCTCATATCATTTACTGCATTCACCAGGTTGTAATGAGGGCTGGAGTTCAGCAACATCTGGAAGGCCACCTGTTGCCCACCCTGATCTAAATCAAGCAGCTGCTTCTAGTGTTATACATATTTTGGGTGTAATTATGGGCAGATTAAGGTTCAGATAGTCTTTTTCAGAGGACAAATCCTGTAACAAGAATTATAAAGAATTCTGTAGCAGCTACCAAATTTATGTGGCAATCATATACACACTTTTCTGTACGTAAGCCCCATTAAACACTTACTTCTGAACTGACATGTGAAGCACTGCCTTATCACACTAGACAAATCCAACACAGAAATGGAATTTTAAAAGTAGAAAAGTGGGGAAGAGTATTCTGTTTCTCCTTGATCCTTGTATGAAGTGAGTCCAAGGGATCACACAATGTGACAATCTATTTTGCTTATCAACTGTTAATTTTCAGCAGTACTGTTGTAAGATAATTCAGTGTCTTGAATTGCTTCTGCATGTATGATTTAATTTATGAAATTTTAGTCTACTAGACAAGGTTTTAACTGAGCTTAACGACAGAATTCAAAAACGAAGCAACTGGATGGTTTATAACTTTATTGTTATAAAGTTTCCTATGTGAGGAATTTGTTTCTTCAATTTCCATTTCTGTATGTGTCAGGAGTTTGCAATATGGTTTTGTCCTGTCATAATGTCGTAATGAGATATTAGTGATTGTGTGTTTTAGGAATGTTTTAGAACTGTGTGCTCAGTCCAGGTGCTGAGATAAGCCAGAAAATGCTTGAGCATGCCCAAAGTCATTTGAGAAAGAGCATCTGGCTGTCACAACAAAGGAAAGGGGTGGTGTGAGAAAAGCAGGAGAAATGTGTTTATTAATTATAATGAATAAAAATTAAGTCCGGCTGACATTTGAACTATGTGCAGTTTAATTATGCGGTTGTAGCATTTGCTGGTCAATTCTGACAATGAGTCACCAGATTGAATGCACAGTTTTCTTAATAAAAGTTTCTGAGTTTTTACTACTTAACCTGATTTTCTGAACTTTGGTATTCTGCTGGACATGACAGTATGGTGTAGCAGTTTGAGTGGTGAACTAGGACTCCAAGAAACCAAGGTTTGGATCCCCACTCAGACATGGAAACCCAATGGATGACCTTGGTCAAGTCACTCTATCTTATCCTTAGAGGAAGACAATACCAAACGATCTCTGAATAAATCTTGTCATTAAAGCCAATGACAGGGTTGCCATAAGTCAAAATCAAATTGGGGGGCACATAATAATAACAACAGCATAGCATTAGCCAGTTCACATAACACTTTAGACAGCACTGATGTGATTTTACCAAAGTAATATCAATAAATACCCACTAATATTTCAGGTAGCTAAAGAGTGTGTAGATGGTTGACGACTTCAGTGCCTCATTTTCATATTGATCCCCAATCTGAAGATCTTTACTATTTCGGTATTAGAGGTTGGAAAAAGATTAAGTATGTCCCCTCTGAATTACCTCTGGGGCTGCATCAGCACTGCAGAAATAATCCAGTTTGACACTACTTTAATTGCCATGGCTCAAAACTATAGAGTCCTGGGATTTCTAATTTGTTGTTCACTGAGAGAGAAGGCAAAATGTCTCACACTACTACAATTCCCATAATTCCATAGCATGGAGCCATGGCAATTAAAGTGATGCTTATCAGGTTTATCAGGAACTGTTAAAAGAGTGGAGATTGTATCCTGCTGTTTACACAGATGTGACAGTTTGGGGTGGATGTATGGTGATCACACACTAAGGGGGCTAGGGCTTTATATTTGTGCAGAAGTGAGAATTTTGGCAAATACAGTTGTTTATGCATGGTTAAGAAAACACTTAAATTTCTCCTACTATAAAAATGTTATGAGATGGAGGGATCCTGCCTTCCATGGCCTCCATTCACCTGAGTTGCATAAAAGACAGTTATGAACAATCTAAAAAAGGAATCTGAACACCAGTTCTTTATCTATTATGTTTTATGCATGAATCAAATCATTTCAAATAGATATTATTTTTAAAATACACTGTATATTATATAAAAAATAAAATCATTGTAGAAATGTAATAATCATATTTACCAGATCTCTATGAATAAAGCTATTTCTCTCTAAGTATTCCATTCCTTCACATACATCCTGGCACATTGTCAGCAGGTTGTCTTTGCTAAAGTGTCCACGCCTTTGCCTAAGGTAATTCAGAAGGCAGCCATGCTCCATGAACTCTGTCACGATGTAAATAGGTCTCTGCTGAGTGCAAACACCATACAGCTGGACTAACTTTGGATGGGTCAGCTTCCTGGAAGGAATTTACATACACACATTACTTTAGGTTCAGATATTACTATACAAGCATAATCTGCATGGGTTTACACTCACTTTACACAGAAACTATTTAATAGAAATGTGAAAGGCATAGAAGGTACTGCAGGGAATTTGTGAACTAATTTGCTTCTACACTCATGACTTTGATATATTATAAATAAAATGAACCCTAAACATATGTATCATATTAATGAAAGTGTAAAGAAGTGCACCAGCCCTGGTGGCGCAGTGGTTAAATGCCTGTACTGCAGCCACTCACTCAAAACCAGAAGGTAGCGAGTTCAAGACCAGCAAAGGGCTGAAGCTTAACTCAGGCTTGCATCCTTTCGAGGTCGCTAAAATGAGTACCCAGATTGTTGGGGGCAAATAGCTTACAATTGTAAATGAAGCTGTTTGTTTAACAAATTGTAAGCCGCTCTGATAGTCTTGGCTGAAGAGCGGGGTATAAATAAAACATCATTATTATTATTATTATTATTATTATTATTATTATTATTAAAGTGTAGTAGAAAAAACAAATCGCAAAATCCAATCCAAATAACTTCATAAGTGTTGTAAAGTTAAAATGTCTTCACTTAGTGGCAGCTGGAGCCACAAAAGAAGGGAGGATCTCTCAAGAATCTGCATGATACAGCTGTTTTTGTATTCATCATACAATGGAGTCAGAGCACAGTCTCCTCCAAAATCTCAGAAAGTAAGGATTTCTTGAGATACATCAGAGACAAGCTACTTAAAGCATTTAAAACTAGTTATTTACATCATCACTTTAGCTTCTTCTATAAAGTCCTCTTCGTACATTGCACCTTCTCGGATTGCTTTGATGGCCACTTTGTACTGTGCTCTCCATTTGCCAAGACGGACCACTCCAAAGAGACCACAGCCCAGTTCTCTCATAAAGGTGAGCTCTGCTGGATTGATTTCCCATTTCTCTATAAGGACAAAAAATGTACTTGAGAAAGCACAGGATGCTCTAGATACCCAAAGTAAAAGTGAGAAGACACTAAACAGCTTTCCCACTCCTTTTAAAGAAATCTCATCAGCCCACTGCACAGTCACTGTATTTTGGTACCCCCATGAGGATTTCCACTTCCTGTTCTCAAAGCCTTCCTGCCAAAAGGGATTTTGACAATATCCATCCTGCCTCTGACATCTTGCCTACAGACGGCTCCTTTGTCTCCAAATGAAGACATTTCCATAGTGTTTTAATCCTCATATATGCCACCCCATCCCACATCTATATCCCAATTTAGCCATTCGGCTTCTCATGAGAATTCAGGCTTCATTTGGTCTAAGACCCATTCATTTGTCTTTTTGGCAGGCCATGGTATCCATAGAACCCTCATCCAGCATCCCATTTCATATGAGTTTATTCTCTTCCTGTCAGCTTTTTTTTTTTTTTACTGTCCAGCTTTCACAAACATACATAAAAATCAGAAATTTAATGGAACAGACAATCCTGACCTTGGTATTTAATTATACAGGCATAGCTTACCGTACTTAACAAAACTTCTGACAAAGAAGATCCCTTTTACAAAATCTTTTAATGGGAGCCCAGCCCAGCCCAGCCTACCTACCCCCATACACCTTTTCTTGTTTTCTGCCTAACTGGAGGTTTATAGGCATTGGCATTGGAAGGATGATGAAGGAGGGCTGAAGAAAATCAAACTTGCAGTGTTGGGCTGCAGCATTATGTCTGCAGTAAATAATGTAATAAACTTTTACCTGGGGAAGAATGGTGTTCTACCCTAGGCAATCCTATGTAACTGCGTGTGCCTACACACAACAGGCAAGGTAAACAGTTGCTTCCAGAATGACTTACTGACCATGTGTGAAGAGCAAAACAGAAAGAAAAGGAGAAAGCAGATGGCCCTGCCTCATAAGCTATCCTTCCATGTTGAAAAAGTATAGATCTATGTATCTCGCCACCAAAACGGAAATCATAAGAAAAGTGGAAGTTGTTGACAGAAAAAAAAATCATCCCGGGATGCATTATGAAAAAAGCTTTCAAGTAGTATCTAGAAGATTCAAAATGTTTTTGTTCACTCATATCACTTGCATCTCACATGTACATAATGTTAGTTTTTAATAAAAGATTTGCTGATATATGTTAAACTGCTCTTCCCTTTTGTGGTGTAGGAACCTAATCCTATTCTTTCCATGTTCTTGCTATCTCTGATACTAAAGGTTCTGTTCAAGAAGTAACGCCCAGGAACACATCTACTTCATTAACTGCAAATTACCATAGCTGAATCCTGCTGTGGTTGGTTTTGTCTTTGGGGTGACTGGGTATCGTAACCTTGTCACAAGACCTGAAATTCACAGAAAATTGATATTGATAATAGTCAACACCAGAAATTAAGAATGGCAGTCAAACTTTTCTGTTGTTTAAAACTAATCATCTTGTTGCATGTCTGAGCATGTTTTACACTACTTCAAATATGTTTAAGCACACAGAGAACTCTTTTTTATCAAAAATGTTAAAAATCAGAAATTGTAGCTATCAATGTCTTAGAAAATTAGGAATAAGGGTATTTTAAAATGCTGGAGAATACAGAACACTACATAAGTTACAAAGTTGTAATCTCTTATGTTCGAAAGCATTCAGAGAATACACATAAGGAAATATAAGAAAGTTTATTGTCTTGCCATATTGTAAAATTACTGAGTATGCAGAAGATCCCAGTTAGGGCCAAGAGCCAACTGCATAGATGACATCAACAAACCTGGGACCTTCTTCCTCTCCTCTTAATGAGTTCTCAAGAACCTAGTCCAGAGAGTCTCTCAGCCTTCCAGAGACTAGTACTAGCTGTTACAGGCCCGAAACCAGGTTCGGGAATACTTCTTCCAGTCCTTGATGGAGTCACACTCTCCTTGAAGGACCCTGTTCGCAGTCTGGGGGTGCTCCTTGATATGATAGCCCTGTTTAAATATTTGAAGGGATGTCATATTGAGGAGGGAGCAAGCTTGTTTTCTGCTGCTGCAGAGACTAGAACGCGGAACAATGGATGCAAACTGCAGGAAAAGAGATTCCACCTCAACATTAGGAGGAACTTCCTGACAGTAAGGGCTATTCGACAGTGGAACACACTCCCTTGGAGTGTGGTGGAGTCTCCTTCCTTAGGGGTCTTTAAGCAGAGGCTGGATGGCCATCTGTCAGGGATGCTTTGATTTGGAGTTCCTGCATGGCAGGGGGTTGGACTGGATGGCCCTTGTGGTCTCTTCCAACTCTATGATTCTATGATTCCTTGACTTGTCGCTTCACATGACTAGTTAGGTGAATGCGGCAGTCAGGAGTGCCTGTTATCAGTTTCAGCTGATATGCCAGCTGCGCCCCTACCTGGATCAGAGGGACCTGGAAACAGTGGTGCACGCTTCAGTAACCTCACGTTTGGATTTCTGTAACGCGCTCTACATGGGGCTACCCTTGTGCCTAACCCGGAAACTCCAACTAGTTCAAAATATGGCAGCCAGGCTTGTTAGCGTAACGCCTAGGAGAGAGCACATTACACCTGTGCTTAAAGCTCTCTACTGGCTGCCGATTAGTTTCCGGGCACAGTACAAGGTGTTGGTTTTAACCTTTAAAGCCCTACATGGCTTGGGTCCATCTTATCTCAGGGACCACCTCTCCCCATATGAACGCCCCCCCCCCGGCAGGCTTCGGTCCTCTGGGAGGAATCTGTTGCAGCCCATGAAGACTAGGTTAGCACAGAGCTCCCAGAGGGCCTTTTCTGCTTCTGCTCCCAGGCTATGGAATGGCCTGCTGGATGAGATGCGTCTCATTACATCGCTAGACTCTTTCAAAACAGCCTTAAAGACGCATCTCTTCCGGCAGGCCTTCCCCGAAACTGTATAATCTACCCGGTTCCTAAAATCTTTCAGCCAATTCCCAACTCCCTATCCCCCCCCCTTCTGTATTTTGTTGCTACCCATGCGGTGGCCAGCATTGCGGTTTTTATTTGTGTATTATGTTGTGTTGTATTTCTATTGTCAGTAATTTAATTTTAAACTTAACTAGTTTAATCCTATTTTAGGGAGAAGGAGGTTGGGATGGAATTCTTGAATTATTTTAATCTGTAATCTGTTTTTTAACCTTGTTGTACCCCACCTCGATTGTTTTACAGAGGGGCAGGTAAGAAATAAACATTATTATTATGATTATGATTATTATTTGCCCAGAAAGGAGGTGGCCTTCCAATTCTGCCAGAAGCAGCAGAATCCAATGGAAATATATTAGTGCATCCTGATTTTAGATCCCACCTCCCACACCAAATTGTAAATCTAGTTCCATTTCCCCCAGGTGCTGTACTAGCTGCTGTCAGAAAGGAGACAGTCTCCAGATATCACCAAACCTCAAAAGGACTACCATAGGGCCATGTAGGGGGCGTGGTGTTTAGATGCCACACGTGCCAAACATGGCCAGAAGCTGAACTTTGGCTACCCCAATCTGGAAGAATTGGGCCAAAAAAGAGTGATTGAAAGATGCTCCTTTCAGCAGCCCAGTTCAGCACCATGGCGACAGCCCACATTGGGGCTGGGCATATGCAATTGCCACGGTCCCAGCGCAAATGGCACTGACGCATCCTGGTGTGGTCCTTTTGGGCTGTCTGCTTCACCCTTAAGAAAGGTTCCCTTCTCTTCCTATGTTATGAATCTAACTCTTAAAGCAGCACTCATTCAAGAGATAGAAACTCAAACACATATACCTGCAGCATTGTGCTTGTGATACTCAATTAATTCAGGAATGGAGTTAAAGGGGTGTTTTTCTGCTAGGTAGTACTGTTTTTGTGGTGTTTCCTTTATATGATAGTGTCGTATTCCAGATAATCCTTCTCTAAAAATAAATAACAACAATGAAACAATTAAAATATTGTACAGTACTTTTTAATTTAAACTGAAGAAAGTGGTGCTATCTTAGTAAGAAATTATCATCATCATCATCACCACAACCACCAACATCATCAAAGCTATACATATAAAAACATATGCAAAACCTTGAATAAAAGTATAAATACAAAAGTTATTTGAAAAACAATTTTACAATATACAAAGTTAAAATTCATTAAAAGACTACCTACAAATCTTAAAGACAACATCAGACAGTACTGAAAGCCAAGTGAAGTTGGTTTCTAAAAGTGTGATGGCAAAAATGTTTTAACTTCCATATCTGCTTTCTTTTCGGCAGCAGATAACATTTTTATACTGCCAGGCTTTTGCACATTGACATGGGTGCTGTATATGGTTATGTAAGAGTTTTTATTAAAAGCGTTTTAAAATTTAAATTTTAATAATGTTTTTAATCTTTTGAAATTGTTTAATTGCTTTTCAAACTGTGTATTTTTAATGTTTTATACTGTTTTAACTTAGACTGTTTTAGATTTTGTTAGCCACCTTGAGTCCCTATACCGAGAGGAAGGTGGGATATAAATAAATAGAACAACAACAACAACAACTTGTTGTTGAAGAGCAAGAATGGCACTACCTTGGCTTCCATACGGAGGGAATTCAAAGTCAGGAGCAACCGCTGTGAAAGCCTTTTCCTTTGTTCCCACCAAATGAGCCTGAGAAGGTGGTGGCGTGGGACAAAGAGAAGGCATTTCCAGAAGATATTAGAACTTGGTCTCATAAAAGGCGAAACAGTCCTTCAAATAGTCTGGACTCCAAATTGTATGATGTTTTCAGATGTATGGAAATCAATACTGAGTTAATTAGGAACATTATTTTCCTTGCATTGTTTACTGATGTGAATTGCCATAAAAACAATAATCACCCTAATCTATTTTGTTCAGAATGAACATGGAAAGTTTGCCACCTCTGCAGTAGGTCTTAATTGTTATTTTCTGTGAGCAAGAACCTGCCGAATAATTTCCACAAGAACCTGCCCATTAATTTCCACTTTACACAACAATTAAAGGTTTTCTTGGCATCTTCCACAGAAACTATTCCTGCTGTAAAAGCATAGAGGGCACAGCAGAGAATTAAGATTTGTCCACATAATCATTTAGTAAGAAGTATTTTCTCCCTTTAGAGTTTCTGTTTTCCCCACAAGAAATACCAAGTGCTGCTGAACAAAAGTGTTTTAAATGCAGCCATGTGGCAAAAAAGAAGGGAACATTTTGGCATCTGAGAGATGAGTGAGCATGAAGTTGATATTAATAAGAAAAAGGCAAAGTGGTTTTTGTTGAGAAGCTGTTTATGTGTGCAAGGGATTCAAGAAACTGAGTCTTAAGTCAATTTATTTTAAAATGGAAAAGGTGGGATGGGGAGAGAACGAAGGAATTCTACAGCACCTACTGGTTGTTTCAGCTTTCATGGGTATCAATCCACTTTCTTCAGAAGTGAATGTCTTACTAAGTTTGTACAGTCCCAAAATATCACTTTCTCTAATTCAGTTGATCCATTTACTTGCTTGCATAAATGGATCATGGAAGTACCTATCTCACTTTACTCAGCCACAAAGGATTAACAAAACACAGAGTATTTCCTTTAAAATCTGAATGTCTGTATATTTAAAAGAAACAAAGAGGGAGTACAATAAGAGTTTGGATGACTTACCCTCCAAATTTCGCATAAAGAGATACTGTATATAAACCTGGTTGACTGGAGTCCCTCACCATAAAACCACCTTCTTTATCCTAAAATCCAGGGAAAAAAGCTGTTTTTACCAAACCACTTCATTACTTTTACTGTTTGTATGAGTAATGTTTATTTTTTTAAAAAAGAAGAAATTTTTAAGGACACCATTTAACAGTTCTGTTCTGTATTGCAGCTAGAACAGTTGTTGTTATATGCGTTCTAGTTAACTTTGACTTATGGTGACTTTATTATAGGATTTTCTTGGCAAGGTTTATTAAAAATAGGTTTGCTATTGCCCTCCAATGAGAGAGTGTGACTTGTTCATGGTCACTCAGTGGGTCTCTATGTCTGAACAGGAATTTGGACCCTGGTCTCCCAGATTCCTAGTCCAATGCTCAAATGCTGACTCCCTTAGAAACAATACAATACAAAGGCCCACCTCGTTTCTGAGGAGCTGTTCTGCTTTACTCCTATTCAGATTTCTACAGTACCACCTACAGAGGAAACAAAAATATTAGAAGTGTAATTATTATTATTACATATTAGATATGTATATATTATATATATTAGGAGTTACTCCTGTATGTACAGTCTTAGAGAGGCCCTGTAAAAGCCCACAGTGTCCAGACAAAAAGCTGCTGATCTTATTTCATGGGAAAGATATTGGGACTGGACTGTGGAGTCCTTTTCCATTATTTCTTTTCACTGTGAGTTAGTTTGTGTTCTTACTTTACTGTTGGTTTAGAGTTTTATATTTCTACTGGTAACACTCAGTGCTAATTAGCTTGTTCATGAAGATTTCCAAAATATTTCTAGCATCCATGGATTTTGGTGGGGGTGTTCTTGGAACCAAACCCCAGTGGATGCCAAGGGCACACTGTAATCCCTGATGTGCTCTAACTAGATATGCCTTAAATTGGCACTTTGTACTTATGCTGAATTATTTATATTGTTGAATCAATGACACTGCAATGTGTATTTCCAGGCTCTACAATATGCCAACTTTTCCATGAATCCCCATTTCTTTGGAGGTCTTTAAGCAGAGGCTGGATGGCCATCTGTCGGGGATATTTGATTGGGAGTTCCTGCATGGCAGGGGGTTGGACTGGATGGCCCTTGTGGTCTCTTCCAACTCTATGGTTCTATGATTCTATGATTCTAATTAAGGAGGAACTCTTCATTGATTAGCAATAATACAGATTTAACACCAAAGCACTGTTAAGATAAATACAAGATGGAAAGGGGTTTTGGCTAGATGAGGAAAGAATGGGAAGGAGTATACAAGACCAGAAACTTACTTCCAGCCTCTAAGGTGTAATTAAATGATTGACAGTGTTATGTTTACACAAACCCACAAGAAATTCTGGATTGATTCTGCTCCCTTGTGGTGTATACACACATGGGCAAACATCCAATTTTCTGGTGTAATGTAGCAATTCTGCTATATTGATTCTCAGTATAAATATGCAAGGTCTCACTGTGTTCATCAGCTTCTACAGTTCTAATTTGAAAATGGAAGCTCTTAACTATTTGTCGTCCTCTGTTAATGAAGGTTTTGAAAAGAGCTGACAGGTATGCTAAGAATACTTTCATATTCTCCAGCCTTCTGGAAAAATCCAAGAAGTCTGGGATGTGGTCAGGAGAAGTTCTTAAATGTTCCCTTATAACAAAAGAACAACTCACGAGCTTGATGTCAATTACTTTTTCCATGTAGTACTCAAAATCTGAAAGAAGCATTTGTTCAAATTTTACTTACTCATACTGGTCTAGATTATTCGACTTCTTTCCTGTTACATAGTTACTTGGAATATATCCTTTGCTTCTAGAGATGACAAAAAGAAAACAACAAGGTATACAAAAATCATAAAATAAAAAATGCCTTGGTAATAAGGTCTCTTAAAAAATATGTTATAAAACTTCAGAGTCCCCCATCTAGTCTATATAGCACATTCAAAATAATGTACAACCTTCAACAGACCTATTACCACACGTGTTTGTCATAGTATGACAAAGGTACCCTGTCACCTTTTTGTTAACCAGTTCTCATAGTCATTGTATACAAAAAAAGTACAGTAATGCTGCCATGGCTGTTATTCTTAGCATCCCAATTATTATTTATTACTTCTGAAAGAGCAATTGATCAAATTCTAGATTTTTTCCCCTTGATCTTCACGGTTTTATATGTTCAACTCTATTATATTTGTACAGGTACACAGGGAACTTGTGTATTATAAATATTCTCATTTATTTCATTAACTTGATCTTCAAGGTGTTCAGTGAGGTAATTTGGACTTAAAACAGCTCTTCAAGGGATGATAGACTCACATACAATGATATGCTTCAAACTCCCAACAATTTACTGGCTTTTTAGAGATTTGAACATTGTCCTGATTTGAACATGATTTAGCTACCATTGTACGCTTCCTCTCAGTATTACTTTTATATCATATTTCAGGACAAAAGGTGATCTGAAGATAATTCACCAATGACAGCAAAAAATGTAAACAATGAAAGCAGCAGAATGAAACTTTGCTTATATACATATTTAAATAATTTAATTCAACGTATAATATATAGATGAGATCCTGTACTGCTGTGTGTGAGCATAAAGCTATGTATGGGTTGCTTTGTGACCTTCTTGCCACTACCCACTGCCAAGCCCACAGAGGGTGACATGGGTCCATCTACTGGGAGCAAGGTTGCAGGGGGAGAGAGATCCATGCTACTGGATCTGAGCCAATGATATAATCATTCTATATCTGGTTACAAGGATATAGCCTGGGTGATGTTGGAGATTTGCTCATAATTTGAAATAAAAGAAATAAAAGCAGATGGAGGGGAAAAGCCAGTTCACCTGCAGGGCTCCCTGATTTGCAGGGAGAATGCACTGGCCACAGCACCAGCTCCCATAAAGGGCTGACAACTAACACACAGTTTGCACTACTTCCCTCCTACTGGAGGGGACAGACCCACCAAAATGGAACAATTGGGGGTTCAAGATTCCCTGCACCACACAAAGAATTTCTCCCAGTACTGAAAAACTGAGACAGTAGTTCCTTACCCATATTTGTCTCTTGCTTTCCACCAATGAATGTCATTTTTTTCAATTATAGTATATTCTTGACCTCTTTCTAGTCTCAAATCATGAGGTTCTGTGGGTTGAAAGTCATACATAGCTATTACTATTTCTTCCTCTTCTTCCTCCTCTTCTGGGGGAATTGGGGGTGGGGGTCTTCTCTGAAAGAAGATATTATAATTATAATTATTTAATGAAATAATGATATTAAATCAAATTAATTATTACAGATCATGACACTTAAGGTAACCAGTGGTGGTCATCTCCATTACTATGCTGAGGAGCCAGCATAGTCAAAGACAACCTGTGGTCATATGGCAAGCATGAATGCACAGAAAGCTGTCACCTTAGCACTAAAGTGACATCTATTTATCTACTTGCACTTTTACATGCTTTCGAACTGCTGGGTTGCAAGAAGTTGGAACTAATGGTGGGAGCTCACTCCTTCATGCGGTGCTTGGACCTCAAACTTCTGACCATGTAATAATTGTTCACAATCAGTGTCTTAACCACTGAGCCACCGTGTACCATGTCTTGACACTATTAATTTATAAATTAGATTGTGAATGAAGCTAAGTGAAACTATGTTTTTCATCAAGACCATTAAAATGGAAATCACCAAGACAGCAGAAGTAATTAAAAGCAGTCCAATGCACAAGATACTTCATTATGAGAAACAACAGCCTAAATCCAATTGGCAGTTCCATCTAAAGGTAAAAGGTTTCCCCGTGACATGAATCCCTCCATCCAGCCCATCCACCATCATCGGGCTTCAGAGGGAGAGAGGCAGGCCAGTTCCATTTAGCCTAGCCCAAAGTAAGATGAAGGGCCCCTCCTCCAGCCCATCTGCCATGGCATGGCCCCAGATGGAGAGATGGATCAATGAACATGATCCCTTCCCCACCACCATTCCCATATCCTTTTCTGTCATGTCTTTTTGGATTGTAAGACTGAGGGCAGGAAATGGTCTAATTTTTAAAAAATTGTAAGCCACTCTGAGACTCTTTGTGGCTGAAGAGCAGGGTATAAATATTCTAAATAAATAAATGTCTAGTTTTAAGTGACTGTAGGGGGTGGTGTTCATCTCCTTTACTAAGCTGAAGAGCCAGCGTTATCCGAAGATGACTTCAATGGTCATGTGCCCAGCGTATCAATTTATCTACTTGCACTTTTACATGCTTTTGAACTGCAAATGGATTAATGGAATTTACGTAACTGCTGACTAACGAATTTCCCACTGATTTTATGGGACTACTTTAGTTGGGAACAATAACTATATTTTGCTCAATGACTCATCCAACAACTCTCAGATCTGCTATTCAAAGATAAACTAGATAGAAGCTGGCATCTTATTAGTGAGTTACAGTGCCATATGTTAGACTTATGATTTAATAATTGTTCCCTATTCACATTTATGATAATGGCACCATTGACACAACTTTAAATGATCCTGAAACCCACTTTCAAAACCAGTCAGCTGTCCCACATGAACAGAATTCTGTGGTGCTAGTGAGTGGGGTACTGTAGGATGACATGACCAATGTCCTCCCACCACTAAGCAACAGTGCAAGGAGTGGAAGCAGGAATCCCTGTGGGGTCCAGCCACAATTTTTCATCACACCATCACTTGCTGGCAGGAGGGGGCTGGTCACGTCACCTTGCAACGCCCTGCTTGCCAGTGGAACATGATTCTGTCACTAGAGACAGCTAGGCCATTTTTGAAAATGAATTTCAGACATCTAAACAAGAGATGGAGCACAGATACAACACTTTAGCTATAGCTATCATGTAGGACCTTGGCCAGTATTTTTGTTTTAATGATCAACAGTATCTTGTGTCTAGAGACTATACCATGTGAACAGGAGGGTTGGCATGATAGAATTCCCCTCCCCAAGAGATCCCACACATCAAACTAGCAGGATTAGAGCAAATCTTCTTCAGATCTCTTTTTGTGTGTGCATGACATTTGTTTTGTATGCAGTATTAACTTCTACACCTGACTCACATATTTATCATCTCAGTGAAAACAAGAAATGAGTTTCATAGTTGTAGGGGGAAGTGAATGCAACTATGTCTCCAGAAAAACTTGTTTGAAAACAAAGGGGTGGCAAAGAGCATTATTAGGGAAGGAACAATTTAAATTCATATTATGTATGTCTCAATATCTCTTGCAATCCCTCAGAGTCATTTCTGCTTCCCTACAATTCAGTCACCACTTCACTAGTTTTATGAGGCAAACATGACATTACTTCAAACATGCAACTCTTCTCTAAAATTACTAAGGGGCTCGGCAGACTGCTGCTAAGAGGTGGTGGCGCCCCGCCCCTGGAAGCCCTGGGCTGGGGACACAGCAACCATATTCCACACCCCCAACCCAGTGCAAAAAGCAGCTTCTTTTTGTGCTGAGGAAACAGCACCCTTTCTGATGCTGCTTCAGCTTTTCAGCGGCTCTTTGGTGCAGCATTACGCTGTCCGCCGTGCAGTTGGTTAGGTGGCGTGACACCTGTGTGGGGGCGGCCAGTGTGCAGTCGCCACACCCCTACTTTGTCCTCACGCCAGCATATTTTGTGGGTCTGTTGAGGGCCAATGATGCTAAAAGTCAAAAGGGGGCAGAACGTAAGGCTAACCCTTTTATAACTGTATTCTTTAGAAACTCAAGTCCTGTGTGTCCCTTTCAATTCAGAGCAGGTTACTGTTAAAAAAACTTCATATTGAGACCTCAATATGCAACATACTGCTCTTTAGCTTCCAGTGAAAGCAGTGGAAAGAACCTCTTTAACAAATAGTTTTAACAAGTTGTATAACCTTGGTCCACAGTGCACTAGGCTATCACAATTTTTAGTAGAACCAAATGGTAATTACAATAGCATTTAGTTGGATATAAATGCCATCAACTCCAGTTTTCAGTGTTTTTAATATTTCTCTTACCTTATTTTTATCTGGCATTTGCACAGGAAATGTCTTTCTACCTAAAGAAACAATTTTAAAAAGCAGTCTTTACATTTAGAGTTACTGTGAGTTTAATACACTTCTAAAATGTTTTTTGTTGTTGTTGCATTCTTTGCTGTAAGTGATAAATATGTACTTGCCTTTTTAGTAATATTAGAATTTATTAAAAGTTCAATTACTGTATATACTTGACTAGAAGTCGACCTCATGTATAAGTTGAGGGCAAGTTTTGATGCCAAATTTATATATTTTGCTATGACCCATGGTCAAGGGCAAAACTTAGGGGCATATGGCAAAGGAGTTAAAGGATGAAGCAAAGCAAAACAATGTCAAAGACTTTACAAAATTCCAGCAGACCTAACACTTTGTGCTCACTCTTAAAGCTGGATGAATGAGAGAGTACAGGGGAGTCAGGGCTTCCAGGTCATATTATACTCTTGCTTTTCACCAGGGGTTGGTTCCTTCTTTTAAATAAGAGTTAAGATACAGTACTTATATTGACCTGTGGATATGCTGACGCAGTTTTTTTTGGTCAATTTTTTGACCTAAATTTCTAGACTTATACATAAGTATATACAGTATTAATACTATCATAAGATCGATATTTTTACAGCCTGGAAGTAACAAATCACAAGTAACGTAGTTGTGTGTATATATGTGTTTATGTGGCTTCAAGTCACTTATCAAATTATGGCAACCCCATGAATGTTTTTATAGTGTTTTCTTAGGCAAAGAATACTCAGAACTGTTTTTTGCCAGTTCATTCCTTTGAAATACAATTTACAGCACCTGGTATTTGTTGGCAGTCTCCCTTCCAAGTACTAATCAAAGCTGACCTTGCTTAGCTTCCAAGATCAGACAGGATTGTGGGCCTTTAGCAGGGCAAGGCAAAAGGAGTGGCTTCCGGACAATCCGGGAACATGTGTCATCTGCACACTATGCCGCCAAAGCATCCGGAAGCCGCTCCTTTTTGCCTGTGTGTTTCAGTCCCCAGTCAAAACAGAAGGGCAAATGAAAATAAACTTTAACAAAAAGGATGGGTAAAAATCATCTGACTGGGTTTTTTTTTAAAAAGAAATTTTCAAAATTTTCTGAACCTATTGTGAGGGTAGTGTTTAGTACCTTAGATGGCGCCTTTAAATTTCAGATTAAACCCCAGAGTGGATTCCTTGTCCTACTAATATGGATGCCACTAGTAAGCACTGTTTGTAGCGCTGTTATATTAGAGCTGCCACCCACCCACCCCCAACAGGTCATTCATATTTAACAACTACACGGCAAAGAAATACAGTACAATCTGATATTTGCTGGAATAGCTGCAGTTGTTGAATTTAGTGAGCATAGGTGATTGAGAAATTTGTTTGCTATAAAAATTTCCCCAAATCTGAATTCTTGAAAATTCAACATAAAGAATGCCTTGAATTCAAGAAAGTGAAACTTACACATGCACCCATCCCTCCTATGAAACACAAGCACTTACCATTGTCAAAGAGATTATATTTTTCACAACCGGGTGCTAATTTTTCTGTTTGTCTGCAACACTGATAGATTCCATCTGTCCAGAATTTAGGGTGATACTTTACCATTATATTATTATTATTTTTAATTTCTACCAAAAAAACAACAACAGATTTCTGTAAATTAAGAGCATTTCAAACTACCAGGAGTAATTTAAAATTATAGCATACAAAACACAAAACAAATTGCCAGGAGTCAAAACATATAAGAAAGGAAAGGTTTGTTCTTTTTTTCTTGCTGGATTGATGTAATTGATATCGCTTATATTTAATTTATATCACTCTCAACTTTTAAGCAAGGAAGTAACGAGTATGAATGTAATGGAATGAATGTACAGTGGATATTTTGATTAACATATTATTAGTCTGTACCATATATGTAATCTATAAGTTGTTTCTGTACATGTGTATTATTCCTATTTTTTAAATTTAATAAAAATTATTAAAAAACATAGAAGAAAAATAATATGTTTTGGGGAGTTTGGGATTTGGAATATGTGCACAGAATTTTTTTTTACTGCTCATATGAGTGAAACCAGAGAATATAAACACAGTGGGGATGTTAAGTAGTCACAAACCTAAACCTATTTTCCAGCCTCTAGTAGAAATTTATTCTGATTTCATTTCAAAATTAGTAAGGGTTGTTCTAACAAATTTGGGGAATTGCTTGTTAATAAGATGTTTAAAATCTCTTAATGAAAAGTGTACTGAAAAGTACATCATAAAGCAGAAAACTGTGAGGAGACAACCTACTGTCCATATAACTAAGAGAAAGGGGTTATCCACAACATGTGATATCCAAATGGTTGGTAAAAGCGGCTGGTAAATCTAGACTGGAACTGCTACAAAAACAACAAAGACCTCAAACTAGTCACCTATATTGTTCTCTGACAGTTAATCATATCACTAAAGATAAACAGGTCATGCACAAACTCTGGTACCGGTTAGGGAATAGTCCAGGATGTAAACAAAAAACAATGATTTCATTTAAAAGAACAACAACAACAAAAATCAGGCACTTAGTAACAACAACAACAACAACAACAACAATAATTTTTATTTATAGTAATGTAATTTATAGAAATGTATGATGATTACAAATTCATAAAACAAACTGCTGAGAACACTGTGATGGGCCTATCTAAACCAATAGGACACCATCCATGTAGCCATTGACATATTTACCTACACAACTAAAATGAGAGAACTATCCCACTTTAGCACATGTAATATGAGTCATATGATCTAAGATATTCAATGCACATTTAAGAAACTTTATGTGGGAAGGATTTCAAGACTCATTAAACACAGACTAGGAGAGTATCCCTCCAATCTAAAGAACAGAAGTGTGGGAACTCCTTTAGTTTGTCATTGTGCAAAAATGCAACATTCTAAAGCAGATTTTGAATTCTGAGTAATAGAAATAATTTATAATAACAAAGAATATATTTTAAAGAAAAAAGAGGTGGAATAGATTCTAAAATTGAAATCCTTGGTGCCTTCAGAGAAAGACTGTATGTAACAGACAGAAAAGATTGTAATAGAACATCTGTATATACATGACTGAAATGACGACATGAAAGGGCTGAGTAATCACTTGGACAGATTGCATCAGATGTCCCTGTGTCTCATTCCAAGACATATCATTTGGTTATGGTTATGCATTTTCAATGTCTATCTGGAATATGAATATATAAAGCAATACTCCGGATTCTGATCTCTTTAATCTTTATGGTCCTGTATTTTGGAGAGTGTTTACAACTCCACTGAATTATTTGGAAGGGTATGCATAATTGTGATATGAATAATTGGGTATTTTTATGTTATAATTCATTGAGTGTTGTTCTATTTTTTTAATATTTATAATCTATATGTATTTGTATTTGTTTCCAGCCCCTGAAGATCTTTTCTCATTGTGGCTGAAATGTGTTCGACTTTTTAAAAACTGAATAAACAGTTGACCATCCTAAAGCACATGGAGCTTGTCTCCTCACTGTTTTCTAAAATTCTCTTAAAACATACCCCAAAAGATCAGAATCCTTAGTAAGGAATTAGACGTCACCTATAATTGGAGGCCTCATCTTTGCCTTGTAACATGTATAGACAGAGTGGATTGGGTGGATTATCCCTTCCCACAAGAATTCTTTGCCCCGTTAGTGAAATTTTCCTTCAGTCTCCAAATTTCTAGCATTGCAGATAATGACATATTAAAAATCATTTTTGTACAGAACTCTCATATTTGTTGTGTTAACATTCCCTTGGTGACTTAGGTCCTGTTGGCAGTAGTATGGGGGCAGCCCAGAATATCTTGGCTCCAAAGCTTCCTCAGCCCTCTCTCATTGCAAAGGCCCTCCATTCTATTTGTAGGTGAATCCTGCTCTGTCTTTGGTGCATCCACCACGACCATAGGTTCCTTTGCTCTGAAGTCAGAACGAGGCACCCAGCCTTCATCACATGGCTGGCCATCTCATTCTGACCTCAAAGCAAGTGACTGGCAAACAGCTGCCTGGTGTTGTAATGGGGAGCTCTGGGTCATCTGGGAATCTCTGGAGTGAATAGCACTGGACAACAGCCAGCCCATTCAGCACCAGAACTGGGGTATAGCACCCTTAACACATATGTTAAGGGTGCTATACCCCAGTTCTGGTGCTGAATGGGCTGGCTGTTGTCCAGTCTATCTGCACCAGAACTGGAGTTAGGACCATATGCCATCCACTCTCCCTGTTGAGAGGATGGGGGAGGAGGCATTTTATTTGGCCTGTGCAGACAGAATCCTTGTCTGTTCCTCTTCTTTAGACAGTATTTCTAAATGCTCAACTTGGGAACTGAAGAAAAATTACATGGGGGTTATACTCATCTGCCTCCTCCCTGAACTGCATCCCTATGGAAAACAATAATCTCAGAAAAGGGCATTTATATGTGGCAGAACTGAGATAGTGTAAACAGAATTATTTTTTATTTAATCTTATTTTTTAAAAATCTTTTACTAGTAATTTAATTTAAAATCTGTTTTTAACTGTTGTAATCATGGCCTTTAATAATGTTTTTACTGAATTCTTTTTTTTTTTGAATTTTTGCAAAATAAGATAGAAAATTAATATTGTTTTAAAATCCTGGAAACCACCTTGGAACCCATCCTGGAAATAAGGCAGAGTACAAATTTAATGAATAAATAAACGTGTGAATAAATGAATAATGAATGAATGAATTAATGAATGAATTCTCCCTGGCTGAGAATTCTAAATATCCCTCCCAAAACTGCATATCCCAGAATTTCATTAGATGGAACCACAGCCATTAAAGTAGAATTACAGTGCTATAACTATACAATGGCAAAGGCTCCTGATTTACATCTCTCCTCAAGGTATCATGAGAAGTAACTACTGATGAAGCTCTTAAAATAAGTATTGTGAATATAATTTCCCATAGCTTATTAATTATGTGAACATGTGTAACTCCTTCCTTGCTCTTTTATTCTCTTAAAATGGATTCAACTTACAGAATTAGGAAAAACACTAATTTTGGGCTATAACTCCCAGACTCTCCTGCATTTAAAAAAAAATAGCATTCTTTAGTATGTACACATGAAAAAGTTCCTAGCCTTTTAGATTAGAATCACTGCACATACAGTAGACTAGACTGAAATATAAGTATCACGAATGGATGGAATTACCTTCTTTCAAATTCTGAACCCACTGATCCCTACTGTATGCAGTGGGAGCAAAAATATAAAGTGTGCTATTGTCGTAAACAACCTAAAAAGAAGAAGAAAAAAAAGATAAAAGTGATTATAGTAATGGCTATGCAGCTATTACACCATTATTATCTCTTCCATAAATGCTAAATTGGGATCAGTAAAAGGACTGGATGAGGGCCAATAAATGGCACTCAGTTCTAGCAGAAAAAAAGGTTCTATTGGTGGGTGGTTTGTCCACCTGCCCAAGAAGGGCCACATCTGGCCTCTTAGTTAGGGCACACTCCTCTTAAAGAATCAATCTAACAGGTTAGGAGTCTTCACAGATGCAGTGTCACCAGAGGCCTAAATACCATCAGTGGCACACAGCAGATTCACTATCTGAAGCTGATGTGCCTGCTGCAATCCTTCCTGGAGAGAAAAAGCCTGGCCACAGTTTTATCCATCCTCTGTTTACCTTTAGGATAAAGTAATGTTTTTGGAGTGTCTTTGAAAAATGACCAGAAACTGCAGTTAATCCAAGATGCAAAAGCTAGTGTGCTAACTGCAACCAGTTGGAAACACATTCACCCCAACAAACTGCACTGGTTCCTGCTCAACTTCCAAACAAAATTCAAATTATTGGTGGTTACCTACAGGACTGGGGACCTAGACATCTGAATCAACATGCACCTATATTAGGATAATCATCAGAGGTCTTCTTTTGGGTGATCTCCCCACAGCTAAGCTGAGACAGGCAGAGGTCAGCTGAGACTTTTTCAGCTGTAGTGCACAGCTTTCTAATTAATTAATTAATCATTTCTAATTAATAATAAACAAAAAACTGCCTGAAAAAATCTTGCAAATGTTTAAGAAGGGAGTATAAGAGTACAATGGCCACAGGTCAGTATTGGAATGCCTAGTTAGAAGTATTTCTAAATAAAAATACATTTGGTGCATGGTAAAATGAAAAACACAGACTTGCTCTTCTTCAAAATGGCAAGGAACTACACTAAGCCTAAAAACTTAGCTGGATATTTTAAGTGCAAACAAGAACATTTGGGACCTTACCAGATGTTGGAAATTGGAAGTATAATCTAATGGCAATCCGAAAGCAATCATGGGGTTTCACGTTATTGCGAATTAAAGTATCTCACACAATTTTGGGCAAAAGGGAAGTCATTCCGAACACAATCATGGGTTTTACGTTATTGCGTATTAAAGCATCTCACACAATTTTGGGCAATGGGGGATCATTTTCGGGTAACGGGAAGTCATTCTGAATGCATTCCGAATGCAATTGGAACTCACGTAAATTCGCTAAACTAGTGAATTCACATGAATTCGAATTGGCTCCAATTGGCTCCATTCACAATAAAGAAAAAAATCCTCCCGTCTGATAAGGTCCTTGGGTGTCTGTTGAAATTTTGTTAATCAGATTTTATAACTATGACGTGTTTGAAGCTATGTGTTTTATGTGGAGCAATGTTCTTAAACCACACTTACCTGAAATGGATATTTATTTTGACATGGAATGACAGCACCATCATTTTTCACAATTTCAACACATTTGATTTTTGAAATGTCAACCGATCCTTTTCTGTATTTTTTCTGCAACATGATAAACAAACAAGTTAAATAAACAACATGATAAACAAACAAGTTAAAGAGACATTTTAGAATGCATGAAATTCACCTACAAATTGGAATAAAAGATATACCGAAATATCCTTTATCAACTTTGCCAGAAGAGGGTCCCCTTGCTCAACTGAAGCTTGCAGAACTCGAGGGCTTTGCACAATGGTTTTGACAGATTCTTGAAGGTGGTGCACAAATGGACTAGTTTCTGACAGCTGCTAAGAACAACAGCCCTATACAATTCTAAAGACAGACTTCAACAAAGCAAAAAAAAAAAAAAAAGTAGGCAAGGTTGAGCACAGGGGAGCAGAGGTTTTATTTCCTTCTTGACAGTATAAAAGTATTTCCCCATACACAATTTTCATTACTAGGCGTGTTCTTAGAAACCATTCCTTTCAATGAAATTATTATGATTCATCTACAGAGAGAGGCACAGGTCTTGCACAGCCACATACATTAATCTTTTCTGTGTCACCACAGAACATAAAAACAAGGTGTTTTACTGAAATCTGAATCTAAACGGTAAAAAGAAATGCTCAAAAGTAACATTCACACAGCTCTTCCTCAGCAGTCATATTACTTAAATCAAGCAGGGAGTCAAGTTTACGAGACAACAAAAAAGAGGACAATAAAAACTGCTGCTGCACGTGTTAACACACATCTCAGGTGAAGCAATGAAAAACAATATGCTACACACAGTCTTTCTGTACAATTCCTGTTCAGTAAATGTGTACTTGTTTCCTATTCACTCTGCACAGTCCACCTTTTCCCTCAAAATACAACCTGTGCTCTGCATCAACTCTGAAACTTCACGTCTGATGATGTAATAATGCTATCCACTGCCATAGTGGTTGATGGGGGGAATTATGTGATTGTGTGGCTCAACAGACCACCCCTTTGGAGCGGCGTCCTAAGGTGTTCTTGCCACCATGGCAGTGGCTTTTTGGTGCTTCTTTGGTGTAGTGTGTCTAAATGCTGAGCCAACGGAGAGCTGTGATTTCCCCCCCCCCCCGCTGTGTGGTTGGGCACATGGCATGATGCCGGCATGGCAATAGTGTGGGGGCAGCCGGCGTGTGTATGCCACGTCCCCACACTGGCATATAATGCTGGTCTATGTCATTTTGTGAAAATTCTAATGTACTGTTTTAGTACCATGAACTCATCTATTTAGAACATCTAGTGTATATAATGAGAATTGAGAGCCAGTTTTTTTCAATTATTTTATCTTTTTTAAATTATTGGAATTTTAATACAATAACTTTTTTTTACTTTTTAATCATGTTTTTTGTCGTTCTTGTATTTTTTAAACTATGTTATGAGCTGCACTGGGTCCCTATATTGTGAGAAAGTTGAGATATAAATTAAATAAATTAATATGCTGTACAGCAATGTCTTCTTTAAATATACCATTTAGATTCTGCCACAGCACTACCTTTCTGTAGTAGGTGGGATCTTATGCTTCTGTGAGGCAAGACACTATACTATATGTATAATCCCATTTTAAAGCCAAGTTTGGAGCAGCTACTTTCATCGTTGTATAATATCTAATAACTATATAATAACTATGTATTTTGTGAAGTATTTTCTTTTGTTTGCTCTGAATTTTCCACCAACTGAAAGATCATGGATTATAGTATTATGGGAAATGGAACGCCCCCCCCTCCCCCAATCCACTTTCTCTACACTCCAAGTTGGAGCTACAAGATGGTGGAAGGAGATAACGAAGACATTACCTCTAAAATAATAAACTCTCCCAAATGATTTTTTAAAAAGAAATAAGTATAGAATAGGAATAAAATGGACTAGTCCCCTGATTGCTGTTAAAAGCCAGCCCTTTCCATTCTCCACTGTATCCTGATGATCTTAGTGTGTGCACAACTCTGGTTTCTGTAGTTTATTTTAAGAATTGCAGACTTTTTCATGCATATTTTTAGCTTTATCTAGATTCTTACATCCTGACATTCTTCCTGATTCTTGGCTGTAAGGCGTGAACATAGAGTAGATATATCTATCTATCTATCTATCTATAGTGTATAGAACTGTACACAATAATCCAGGTGGCCCTGACCAAAGCAGTATAGAGTGGCACTATTACTTCCCTTGATCTATACTGTACTTCTATTGATGCAGCCTAAAATTGCATTGGCCCTTTTAGCTGCTGCATCACACTGTTAACTATAATATGTTTCCAATTTGGCCTTCAGAGTTCTAAACGATGAAGTTTCCTTTTGTGTGCTTACTGCATGCATGATCAGGGCTGTTTGTACAGGTATTTCCCACGGAGTCAGCTGCATCACGGAAATTCTGTAGTGAAAACTCATATAGGGTACCGTAATGAATCCCACCCTAGTGGGCATATGTGTGAAGAGAACTGACTCAGGAGCACTTGCAAAAGTACGTCTGGTTCATACAAACTCTAGGATGCAGCATGCTTGCATTGAAAAGTGCAATATTGGAGAAATAAAGGTCTTCCAGAATACTGAAAAGTTCCTTTTTTGAACGGCACCCCCTATCATCCCTAGGCATTGTAGCCACTGGCTATGGTGGGCAGGGAATGGTAGGAACTGCAGTCCAAAAAGGTACTTTTCCAGATACTTGTAAAAGTGTGAAAATGGCCTATGTCCTCCCTATCACTTCAATAGAACCGGGTAGAAATTCCAGCTTAATTATCACCCTACTCCAACCCCACCCCCTATTTCAACACACATTGATAGAAAAAGAGATTTGTGTGATTTCATGGCTTTCAGAACAAGGAGCTCCACTTCAGTCTGAAAATCATTTGTATAACAAAAAACGGCTATAGAGTATACAACATACACAAATACACCTCATGAAATAACATGCACGTTACAAAATAAGGCTCATATTTTAAATTGAATTTAAATGCTGATGAAGTGGAGTAAGATTGCAGCAGAAACCCTTTCTCACCCAATTGAGGCATGGCAAGGGGGAGAAAGACCCCTGTGGGTACCCTCTGGACCCCTGCCATGCTTGGCTTACCCGATCCAGGCATGGAAGGGGTGGGAAAAGACCAAGCATGATCCAAGCATGGCAGGGGTTCAGAGGGGTCTTTCTCTCCCCCCCCCCACAAGTCATGCCTGGATCAGGTGATCCAAGCATGGCAGTGGTCCAGAGGGGACCCGCGGGGGTCTTTCTCCCCACTGCCACGCCTGGCTCACCCAATCCAAGCATGGCAGGGGTCTGGAGGGGACCCACAGAGTCTTTCTCCCCCTGCCATGTCTGGATCAGGTGATCCAAGCATGGCAGGGGTCCAGAGGGGACCACCCTGCCATTCCTGGATCGGGTAATCCAAGCATGGGAGGGGTCCCGGGGAGATTTGTGCTGTCCCTCTCATTGGGGGAGGGGTTATTTACAATTTTTCCATATTCACGGGGGTCCTTTGCCCCTAACCCCCACGAATAAAGAGGGACGACATATTGTTTTTGTAATTAATCACTATGCTTTAATTATGTTCAATTTGTAACAATAAAATATATACTGCATATCAGATATTTACACTACAATTCATAACAGTAGCAAAATTACAGTTATGAAATAGTAATGAAAATAATTTTATGGTTGGGGGTCACCACAACATGAAGAACTATATTAAAGGGTCGCAGAATTAGGAAGGTTGAGAACTACTGCCTTAAACAGAAGTATGTGAAAGTGAATCACACTGATTGTAATGAATTTGCTTTCCAGATAATGTATTTAGCACTACAATGCCAGAGAGGTTTACAGAGCAACCACAGAATGAAAGGAGGACTATAAAGAAGCTTTTTAAAAAAAATAATGATTGTGAATAGCAAATGCATTTCTGTACATTAGCTTAGAAATCTGAGGAGATTAGATAACAACAGAATGGACATGGAAAGTGTTGGATTATACAGAGATGGACAGATTAACAAATTTGATTAGAAATAAATCATTAGGGACATTTAAAAATAATGGATGGAAGTGATAGAACTATTGAAAGAAATATTAGTGAGTTAAAAGGAAATAGGAGAAGGAAATAGGAAGAAAATGTTCAGAAAGGAAAAGAGAAAGAAGTCTGCAAGTAAATAAATCAGAGTAAAGATAGAGAAATAAGGTAGATGTAAAGAAAGAAGAGGCAAAGATAAATAAAGGTATAGGTAAAGAGTAAGGAAGTCATTTTTACCTGTTAAGAAATAGAATATGAGGTTAATGGATAGATCAATAAGGAATGAATGGGCTGGGTATCTTGTGGTTGTTCTCTTCCCTTTTAAATTGTTGTATGTGATGAAAATCATTCATCATCATCATCATCATCATCATCATCATCGATATCTGAGGAGAAGGACTTGGACTCAAAATCACCTCTCCAACGCAATGCTTCTCTGAGGGCAGACACATATTTGTACATGTACATGTCAGGGTGTGCATGACATTTGTACATATATAAATGTCATGCTGGGTGTGAGAGAGAGATGCCTGACACTTCAGTCACTTTGGACCGTGGTCTCACACACTGCTGGAACGTAGTCTCAATGTTCTTCATAGGATCACAGAGATGGAAGAGACCACAAGGGGTATCCAGTCCAAACTCCAGCCATACAGGAATATACAATCAAAATAATCCCAACAGGTGGCCATACAGCCCCTGTTTAAAGAGCCATGTGCCCTTGAGGAAGATGTCAGTATTATTATGCCCACATTGTAGATGGATGGCATTCTTAGGGCCACTGGATGAGTTCATTTCTGAAGGCAAACTTGCAATGGAGACTTTCTACTTCACATCAGCTCAGTGGAAATTACTTCCAAGTAATTATGCAGAGGATTGTTTGATGTACTCCATTACACCAGCAGCAGCTGGTAGAGAAGAAAGTGTGTTAGCTAATGGTGGGAAAAGACAGGGCAAGTAGAACCTATGGACAAGTGTTTATTCCATAAGTACAATTTAAGCAGAAATTGTGACAGTTTCGTTTTGCTGTCTCAGACACCACGCAGATAAACAGGTATCCGTATACAGCCATATTCCAAACAGAAAGAAGTCAGCAGACCATAGCTACGTAGGGATATACATACACATGTAGTCCAATAAGACAGGGATGCAGACAACCCTCCCGCTACACTCACACAAGCACAGCTCAAAAAAGAGAGTATCTGGAAGTATTTTTTACAATACTATTAAAGGGCTGTAGAATTTAAAAGACGTAGATAAATACAGCTTGCGTACTGATGCATTAAGGAATGCACAGTGTTTTGAAAATACTAGAAGATGACAAGGAGTACATACCACATGCTTTGTTTCAGCACTGGGGATTCAAAACAATTATAAATTAGGCCTGTGTTGCCGTATGTACAATGGATTTGTGTCACTTTTACAGTGAAAACATCAACTTGACCAAGCCATGTAATTCAGCCCTTGACGTCTGGAGGGACAAACTACTGAGCCAAAATATACTGAGCAGTCTTGTACACATGTTCAAATGCCCTAAATTTAACACCCATAGTTTAGGTTACTGAGGGTCAAACATTTGACATAGGAGTTCTATAAAGTGAACCCCCCGTGTTGTTGTTTTTAATTTGAAGTAATCTGTAAGGAAGGAAAGAAGTGCAAAAGCAGGCTTATTGTTGAACATAAAGAAAGCAAAATAATGACCACAGAGAACCGACACAAATTTGAATTAGACAATGTAGAAACAGAAATAGTAATAGAATTCTCATACCTGGGATCAAACATTGATAGAAATGGGGACTGCAACCAGGAAATCAGAAGAAGGTTAAGAATGGGAAGGGCATGCATGCACACACACACACACACACACACACAGAGTAATCCAATAGAAATTGACTCTAGTTGGGACTAACAGTTGCATTTAGGCCATGGACCCCTTTTACAAAATGTATCCTATGTGTCACACACTGCTTCTGTAAGTCAGATCTTTATAGCTTGAGAAAACCCAATTCTAATTTGAGCTACAGTGTGTGAGGAAAAAGACTTAATTTATTAAAACATAATGCTAAAAAGTTCTGTTCTGAGGTGGACAATCTAGATACAGTATTAATAATCACTTCAGCCTTCCAAGAACTCCACTAAAGTTACCAGTTCACAAGCAAAATTACAGGTACTAGCAAGTGCACAGAACCACATGTGGGTTTGAATATTATTTTGCATAATTCACAACCAAATCTTCATAACTCCTGGGAAATTAGGTTTTTAGAAAGAAAGATGGAGGGAGGGATTGGCAATTATATAACAGCATTTCTATTCTCATGTCCCCTCCATCCTGCTAATATTTGCATATGCTTCCATTTACCTTAGTTTCCCTTCTCATATCCTCATTGGCTCATTCATGACTTGTTCAGACTGATCCTGGTTTGCATTTTCTCTATATTACATTCTTTGACTGTACATAATTTGATTCACACCCCATCAGGGCTTAACCCTAGCACCATTTTTTCCATTAGAGCACCATCACAAACTGGAGTACAGTCAGCTCTCCATATTCATGGATTTTATATCCATAGATTCAAGCACCGACAGTTTGAAAATATTTTTTAAAAACAACAATTCCAAAAAGCAAACCTTGATTTTGCCATTTTATACAATAGACACTATTTTACTATGCCACTGTATCTAATGGGACTTGAGCATCCACAGATTTTACTATCCACGAGGGGTCCTAGAACCAAACCCTAGAGAATACCAAGGGCTTACTGTACAGGTATGTATAACTAGGCTAATTACAACTGCCCCCTCCTGATCCACAGATCCTGGATCCACAGATTCCACTAGCCATTGCTTGAAAATATCCCCCCAAAAGAAATTCCAAAAAACAAACTTGATTTTGCCATTTTTAAAATAAGAGTCACCAGTATGTCATATTATTCTATATAATGGGACTTGCACAACCATGGATTTTAGTATTAACAGGAGTCCTGGAACCATACCCCAGTGGATGGTGAGGGCCCAATGTAAACATACAATGAGGTTAGGAAGACAAGACTGAGAACCACAGAACAAAAGCATTAATTGGGTACAAAACTCCAAACAGCAATAGAATGAATCAGTGAGGCAAAACTGTGAGGTCCATAAGAAAGAGATAAAAGCTTCTTCTGCATCCAGAAACCATGGCAACCAAGAAGTTCCAAGTGATCAATCACAGGGCCCAAAACCCAGAACATTTCAGCACTTTGCAGAAATGCAGTTTCTCATACAAGTCTGATTGAAAAGAAATGAACTCTAAAGATTAAGCCTCACTTTGGCCAAACCAAAGGAAGACATTATAAGAGCAAGCAATATGCAACCTGGACCTTTATGCTGCCCGCCAGGGAATTAGAAGCTGGCAGAAACTTACTGCAAACTCTGTGTGTGCATGTGTGTGTGTGTGTGTGTGAGGGAGGGAGGGAGGGAGAGAGAGAGAAGCTAATTCCTAAAATATACATTTGCCTTCTGCATTCATTTTGCTAGAGTGGGAAAAACAGGAATATCTTAACACACACACAAACATAGACACATCCCTTAGCTGTGCAGAAGTGGCTGTAGGACCTTTTCAAGCAGCCTCTTCTTCCTTCTCCTGCAAGCTGGGTGGGCTTAGTTCTGCATAGTTCAAGCTAGTTTGCTAGTTTGCTTTTCAGTGATTCGCTTTTTCGATCCTCCTCCATTGTCACCTTCCCCCACCCACCTTGCTTCATAAGTAGCATGCATACATGCGAACAGTCCAATGCCATTTTAAGACCTCATGTTCTCAGTATCACTTAGTCTTTAGAGGCATGCAGAGAGTCTGGGAACACAAGGCAAGACTGATCAATCCCTGTTAATGAGGGAATAGGGCAGCCATGGAGGTGACAGCAAATAACAAACAAATTTGCGAAGGGAGATACAGAGACTACGTGTATTATAAATACCAATGTCTACATAGAAGGGTGACAAAAATTGTGAAGGGTCTGGAAAATATGCCCTAACAGGGGCGGCGTAGGGAGATGGGTAGGTTTACCCTGGAGAAAGACAAGTTGCTTATCTGTAACTGTAGTCCTTCGAATGGTCATCTGTGAATTCACACAAAATAGTTTTCCTGCACCTGTGCAGAGGCATTCAGAACCTTCTAGAATTGCTAGGGAAGACTTTTTGGTGGTAGCTCTGCCCACACTATATACATCCCTAGCATTCGCGCTCTTTTCCCTCAGCTCCAGTGGATGCCACATAACAGCATAATGAGGGAACATGTGCAGGACATGACCTGAGGGGAGGATGAGTGGGTTTGTGTGAATTCATCACAGATGACCATTTGAAGAACTAGTTACAGGTAAGCAGTCTGTCCTTCTTCATTGTGGTCTCTGAATTATACAAATAGATTAGACTAGCAAGCTGTAGTCACAGGAGGAGGGAGTGTTGTGATACCAAGCACCATGTATAGTAAACCAAAACATGTTTTATTAAACAACAAGTAAGAAGCATGCAATAAACAACCATCAGTGCAAACCAGAAAGCAACACTGCCCTCCCAAAAGCTACATCATTCCTTGCCCTGGTATCCAGCCTGTAGTGAGAGATGAAAATCAATGGCTGGGACCAAATTGCAGCTTTGCAGACATCCTCTGGAGGCATTCCACTGAGAAAAGCAGAGGATGCCGCTACTGTCCTGGTAGAGTGTGTTCGAATCTGAGCAGGTGGAATCTTCCCTGAGAGTTCATAGGCTAAATGAATGGTAGCAGTCACCCATTTCAAGAAATGTTGTGGTGTGACTGGAAGACCAAGTTTCAAATCCAAGCAGCAGACAGCCTCTCAGATCATCTCGAATCTAATGTCCGGTCGACACAGAATGCAAGTGCTCTTCAAACGTCAAGCAAATGCAAAAAGCACTCGGTACCAGTAGTCGGATTTGGAGCCAATGTAAGTAAAGCAATGTCCTGGCTCAGATGGAATGAAGAGACCCCCTTGGGAAGGAAGGTGCTGTCTGGACAGAGAACAACTTTGTCTTTGTGGAAACAAAGGTAAGGCTGGTCCACATGGATCACATAAAGTTTACCAACATGCCTAGCTGAGGTGATGGCAACAAGGAAGGCAGCCTTCCAAGTAAGAAGTCTGGGATCGGCTACAGCCATTGATTTGAATGACTGTTTGGAAAGTTGCATGAGAATTAATTTTGCATCTGTGCCAAAGCAGAAGGAATTTTTGGATTAGAGGGTCTTGCAAAAAGGATGGACGACCATCAAACTGGTAGTGGGCAAAAATGGCTGCCAAATAACATTTCAAAGAAGAAATGGAGACCAGCTTCAGCTAGAGACATCAGAAAGTCCAAAAGCTGTAGAACTCAAACCCAAGAAGAGGACAGATCCTGTAGAACTCAAACCCAAGAAGAGGACTTTTGTGTTGATGGCTTGTGAGCCGCCCGTATAAGAGTTTGTATGGATTTCCGCAAAGGAGTTATGGTCAAATCCATCAACCAACAAGGTGAAGCATCTCCAGGTCTGGATGTCAAACCCCATCCTCCATGTATAGTGAGAAGGTTGAGCTGTAAGGAAAAATGGAGATATTCTTTATGGAGAAGAGAAGCAAACCACAGCTATCTTGGCCACCATGGGGTAAGCAGGATGGCATCTTCTGTTCCATCTCATTTTCCCCATGACTCTAGTGATGGGTGGGAATGGAGAGAAGGCGTACAACAGTTTTCCCGTCCACTCAAACAGGAAGGCATTGCCTCAAGAACCTCAAGCTCTGCTCCTTGAGCAAAAGTGTGAGCACTGACGATTCAGGTGGCTTGCGAAGAGATGGAGCAGCAGTTAGCCCCAATGTCTGAACAGCTTCTGTGCAACGTCGGAATTCATTTGTGACATGAATCTAAGGATCGGCTGAGCTGGTCTGCCAGATTGTTCTCTTCACCCAGTAGGTGGACTGTGTGCAGTACAATGTTCCTTGAGATGCACCATTCCCAGATCCAAAGGGTGAAGGCGAGCAATGCCTGGGACCTCGTACCATCTTGTTTGTTGACGGTGTTGTTGTCTGTGAGCAGCACCACAGTTCAGTGTCAAAGAAGAAGTCAAAGGATCTCAGAACTTCTTCCATTGCTATCATCTCAAAAGTGTTGATGTGGAAAAGTTTTTCTCCTGAAGACCACTTTTCTTTGATTGTAAGATGTTCCAAGTGAGCTCCCCAACTCTCCATCAAGACATTGGTTGTGAGGGTGAGCTGTGGTTGCAGAGGACGGAAGGGCATCCTCACACACACACACACACACTGGAGGGGTCCAACCACCAGTCCAGTGTCCTTGGGATCATGAGTCTTTTGAAGGGAGGGTATCAAAGAGGCTCGAAAACAAAGAGACAAGAGAACTCCACTAGACAAGTGTGGGAAGTGGGTAGGAGGCGGTGAAGGAGACCCCTGAAGCTGTCTTACCAGGGAGTCTACAAGTTCGCCTTCCAAGACTGAACAGCTCTGAGTCTCTACCACCTGTAGATATGGGGTAGGAGAGATAGGTTTGTCAGATGGTTGAGCCTCAGATCTAGTGATCCTCTTCCAACTCTATGATTATATGAAATCCCAAAAGAAACATTAGTTTTCAACATTAGTAGAAACTTCCTGACAGTAAGAGCTGTTTGACAGTGGAACACGCTCCCTCGGAGAGTGGTGGAGTCTCCTTCTTTGGAGGTTTTTAACAGAGGCTGTATGGCCATCTCTCAGAGGTGGCTTAATTGTGTATTCCTATATGGCTAGGGATTAGACTGAATGACCCTTATGATCTCTTCCAACTCTATGATTCTTTGATCTCTGAACATGAACAGACTGCCTTTGGGACTACGTAAGTATGGTCAGCAGATTTATAGACAGGAAGTTACAAACTTATAAAAGAAAAGAAAAATCAGCAACGCTTTAAGATGAGAATTGTGTTCACTCCCCTGCAAAGGTCCCAATAGGCCAGAGAGATTTTTTGTTTGTTTGTTTGCTTCCTTTGTTCTGAGAAAAACATCAATGGTCTTTGTAACTGAATGTGTAGTCTCCTCCTCTGCAACACAATAACCAGTGCCTTATCTGAACCACAGCTTCCTAGCTCTGCATCAGCATTTGTTTTTAGTGACAACACTCACCCCAAGCACTTGAAGCAACAGAAGGCAGCTGAACACTGTGAACATTGCCTTTCCTCACTACTGTGCGGTCATAACCAACTCACACATTCTAAGTCAAGGGAAGGCATTCAGACAAGGGCATTCTAATTTCCTCTTCACTTGCTTCTCCTTATTTTTGTCCATGTGGTAATTATCTTCAATGTTTCTTTCACAGGCCAACCAGTACACATTTAACAGAAGGAGATAAGACCAGATTGTGAGAAGGATAAAACAAATGAAGTTATAACAATTTGCAAAACAGCCAGGAGGCTTCTGGTGGTAAAATACCAAGGAGCTGACTCACCCTGGAAGGAGTAGGAGCAATACTTGTTTTTTACAGCTAGGCATGCTGTGAGGATGCTCTTGTAGCAATTCAAAGCTTCTAGGCCAGTTTCTGTTGGATAATGTTCTTTGTATCATACAGGAGTTATTTCAAACAACTAACCACACTGACTACCATTTTGACTTTCCTTCAGTGCAAAAGCAGGATACAAATATTTTGACAAACAAGCTTTGAAATTGATGTGCTGTTGTAGCAGCAGCTACCAAACACCAATATTTCACTGTTAACACAAAATTCCTAGACAGCTAGTACCCATGACATTCCTCAATAATAAGCATTGTATTTCAAAATCAGGAAAATGTGTTTTTGAACTTCAACTTTTAAGGTGCCTCCACTACAGAAATAAATTCAACTACTAGTCCCAACTCATGTAGGTCCAATGACTTAACAGGAGTTACATACCGGTACATGTTATTTTGTCATTTATGGTTAAAAGATACCACTTATTAATTTTTGGTTCACTTGTTCTATAAGCTCCACATTTCTAAAAATATCAGTCACCTGAAGTTACAACATCTCATATCAACTTCCATGTGATGTTGCAGTACTAGGTAATTATTTTCAGACTTGAAAAAACATTCTGCCTAATATAATGTTATCATTCAAACAAACCAAGAATACTGTGTAGTCTCTGTTGTCCTGTAGCATTTTTGTTGAAAGATTGGCACTTTGGAGTACATCTTCACATATTCAATTAACCACAATTTTAAAATATTCACACACAAAATTCCAATAAAGCTAACCTCTATTTTGTCATGTTATATAAGGCACACCATTTTACTATGCCATTGTATATGGACTTGAGCATGCACAGATTTTGGTATCCATGGGGGGTCCTGGAACCAAAGCCCAGAGCATACTGATGGCCCTCTGTAATAATACAGTACTTTAAATAGCTCAGTAGCCAGTTGTCTTTCTGTTCAGTGCTCCTTTTGAAAAAAAAATACAGGAAAAGGAACTGCCTGTTAGGTAAAACAAACACCATTAGACAGTTAACTAAGAACAATTTCAAATGTTTGGAAAAAAGCAACCAGCATAGTCAAGGTGATACTTCTGACTGAAAGACTGGGATCCCATATCATTTAGATAAGCAGGGTCATCCCTGGTTAGTACATGGAGAACCACCAATGAAACCACACATACATACAACCATATTGTTCTGTTGTAACAAAATCAAAGAACTTGCCCAAACTAGCCAAATGTGCTGGGACGTGGTGTTTTCATCCTGTGTTTATGCTTTTATTTTCAAAGCCTAAATAATTTTTCTCATGTATAAGTGTTGTTGTATTGCTGTGTGCCTTCAAGTAATTTCCAACTTAATGGCAACCCTAAGACAACCCTATCACAGGGTTTTCTGGGGCTGAGAGTGTATGACTCACCTAAGGTCACCCAGTGGATTTCCACGCCCATGTGGGGAACTGAATCCTGGTTTCCAGAGTCATAGTCCAGTACTCAAACCACCATACCATGCTGGCTGTAGGTGTACTTCCTAGTAATTCCCATCAACTACTACAACATTTTTACTCTTTAACTGACTGCAGCACTCTTTCCTGTCTTGGTATATCAAAATGCCAAATTCAAGCATGTACCTATTGATGTGGTTCATTTTGGTTTGGGGTAATGCCTGATGACATGGGACTCTTTCAAACGGGAGGAATTTCTCCCAATTCCGAATGGAGCCAATGCGGATTCATGTAAATTCACTTGTTTAGCGAATTTACCTGAACCCCTGCTCCGTTCGGAAGTCATTCGGAATTACTTCCCATTACCCGAAAATAACCCCCCCTTGCCCGAAATCGCGTGAGAAGCTTAAATTCGCAATAACGTTAAACCCATGATTGCATTCGGAGTGACTTCCCTTTTGCCCGAATTTGCATGAGAAGAATTAATTCGCAATAACGTGAAACCCCAGGATTGTGTTTGGATTGCCCTTGGATTATACTTCCAATTTCCCACGTCTGAAAGAGTCCATGGATTCTGGGTATTAACTTTTAATGCCTGTACAGCTTGCTGCCTACTCATACTTCATTTTGTTTCTCACCCAGTACATTTACAGAGAAAAAGGTCATCTTCCCTTATAGCGAAGTGTTCTTCTAACAAATAAACAAACAAAATCCTTAGAATTCTAGCAGTAATGGTAAAATTTTCTTTGGCATGCCCTGTGGGAATTGAAGCACCGAGGATGCCAAACAAAAACAGAGATGCTACTGTAACAGTTCCTAGCAATGGCAAAATAATGCTAAAATTCTAAAAAGATTTTTAAAAGATAAAATGTTTATAGAAATAGTAATACAAAAATTCTTAAAAAAATATTACTAAAACAAACAAAAAAACCCTACAAAATTAGAATTAGTGGGAAGGAATTTATTAGGACTAATTGTAATGACTGTGGTGATGGGAGAGACCGTGTGAGGATTGCAACACATCAGTCATGCAACATGGAGAGGGGTAAGAGGGGAATGGGCATTCTTGCACCTAACATCACAAACCTTGACACAAGCATGCCATTGATCTGACGAAGTAGACTTAAATCTACAAAAGCTTATGTTACCAATTTCTTTCTTTTTGTCAGTTAGTCTCGAAGGTGCTACATGTCACAAGTAAGACATGCCAAAATTAACCCAAATGTGTTGCCTTTTATTGAGTTTTTAAAGGCTTTATAAAAATTGCCTTTGGATGAAGAACCGATAAGAAGCATCAAGAAGATATATGAAATTGCGCCGCACCAGACAAACACAAATTGCCAGTCTGGATTAACCCTAAGATTCGTATGCCACTTTAAAGACTACATGTTTACTATAGTGCAAGCTTTTGTGGATTGTCGCAAATTTCATTAATCACATCTGATGCACGCAGCTATAATCACAAAAGCTTAAGCTATATTATGTGCTAATAATCATAAAGGTGCTACAGGACCCCATGTCACATATAATTATGGAACTCTTAATAGCTTTAGTGTTAAGAAGAATATTTAAGGCACTATGATCCAAAACAAATTGCAGAAATAATCCAGTTTGAAACTGCTTTAACTGCCCTGGCTGTATGCTAGGGAATTCTAGGAACATTTAGCCTTCTCTGTCAGGGAGTTATGGTGCCACAATAAAATACAGTTCCCAGGATTCTCTAGCATTGAGCTAGGACAGTTAAAGTTATCAAACTGGATTATTTCTGCAGTGTGTTTTAGACCTATGAGTCTTGAAGCAGGTCTCCCATCAGCCATACTTCAGTGCCTTTCTTCTGCAGCAAGATCTGATGGAGGACTTTCAGGCTATGTGGTGTAACTCAAAAGCACAGTAATGCACTATTCAAATCCCCATCACCTGATGTAGCAACTGGTTAGGTGATCCAAGGCAGGAGTGGGCAAAAGGTAGGTCGAGATCTACTAGTAGATCTCTAGGTGTTTTGCAGAAAGTAAATGTTAAACAATTTCTATGTGACTAGTTCTAGTACTGGAAATGAACTCCTGGTCGGAGCATATGTGCTGAGGCACTTTTTAAAAGCTTTTAAAAACATTTATCATCAGTTCTTATGCACTGTGAAACTGCTGGGTATATAACTTGAAAGTTATCTCACATGACTGCACTACAAGATTGTGGCAAAGGGAAGTGGTGTGAGTCAGTTGGTGACCAATTAAAATCCCATCAAAGTTTATAGGGAGTCAGCATCCCAAAGGCAACAAAGTTGAAGTCCTAAGGCCAAAAGGAAACAGAGCCTGGAAATATTTCTTCTTCACAACTTATTCCAGAATCCCCCAGTCAACATGGAGATATACAAAAAGACCCAAAGTAATGTAGTTTTGGGAAGAAACAAGGAGGCCTTCCTCACTTCTGCCTTCATAGCTGCCACAATGGCCTGGGGGGGGGGGAGACAGACTTAAATATCTTCTATAACTTTAAGTCTGTTCTCTGGAGCCACTATTTTACACTCCAGGTTTTTAGGGGAAGCCCTGGTGGCATAATGGTTAAATGTTGCTACTGCAGCTACACGGTTGTAAATTTGATCCCAGGACTCCAAGGTTGATTCAGCCTTCCATCCTTTTGTAGGTCGGTAAAATGAGTACCCAGCTTGTTGGGGGCAATTGGCTTACAGATTGTAAACCACTTAGAGAACGCTGAGCTCATTCATAAGTGGTATAGGAACGTAAATGCTAAGTGCTGCAATTTAGAGAAAGCCTAAAATCTGTCCATCCCTAGACAATGAGAACAATGGGGCTTTCTAGATTGGCAGGAAAGTTTGACATGAAGTTGCCTTTTCCTGAATGCTTAGCAGCTGCACCACAGCCTTTAGATGGAGCTGCGCTGTTCCACAGTTTTTAAAAAAAGAAGCTGGGAAAACCAGCACCTTTTTAAAGGCGCTTCTTCTCCCCTAAAACGTAAAAAAAGCATTTTCATGGCACACTTTCCCTTTTTCTCATCTAAAGGCTAGAGTTTCATGCAGCCATGAACACACTTCTTTTTGCCAATCTAGAAAGCCCCAATGTCCTTTCTGTGAACCTGAATGAGGGAAAAGACGAAGAAGCCCACCTTTTTTCTTCCCAAAGCTAAAAAACATTACTTCTGGTCTTTTTGCATATCTCCATGTTGACTGGGGGATTCTGGAAGACGTCGAAAAGAAAGAAATTTCTTCTTCGTGGTCTCTGCGAATCATACAAATGGGTTTTACTGCGCATGCGCAGTGCAGCTCGGAAACTTCTGGAATCGCTAGGCAGATCTTGAATTGCAACTTTTTGGCGGTAGCTCCGCCCACCCCTCTATAAGCCCCGTTCCCGCTCTTTCCTCTCAGTTCCTTTTTTCCGCCGCGTTAGCAGCACTAGGGAACTTCGCTGGTATTCGCTCTGTGCTTTTTGGGTATTTTTCGACTACGGACTGTTTTTTGACGATTCTTCGGATTAATCCTCGGCTTTAGATTTGATATTCTTCGGTTTTGACCCTCGGACTGTTTGACTATTCTTGTTCCGTGTGTCTTCGCGGCCCGTCGAGCGTTTTCAGGCCTCTGGGCGACATGGCTCCTCCATTCAAGAGCTGTGACACGTGCGGGGGAAAAATCCCGGAAAAGGACACTCATTCCACGTGCCTTTTGTGCCTTGGGGAGGGTCACAACCCCAGGTCTTGCCCGCAGTGCCAGCTCATGACGCCGCAGGCGCGGAAGAATCGCGCGGCAAGATTGCAGGCCGCGCTGTTTTCGCAAGCTCTTCAACCGCAGGAGGTTCTCCCGTCGGGCTCCAAACCGCCTTCTGCGAGTAAGTCTACCTCGGCAGATAAAGTAACTCCGAAAGTTACGACTAAGTCGGCTCCCCCGAAGGGCTCGGGTTCGACCGCCACTCCCTCGACTGTGTCCGTGGTGCGTTCCCCGGTATCCACGGGAGGAAAGGAGGCGTCCGTACCGCGTAAGGAGTCTGCGGACCGGATGGGTTCCGAGAAGGCCTCCAAATCAGAGGGGGAGAGGCGTAAGAAGCATTCGAAAGCCCCGAAACGGAAGCATTCGGAGGCTAAGGACTCTAAGTCCAGACATCATGGATCCAAGAAGCCACGGATGGAGACTCCGGCTTCTGATGAACCCGTGAAAGTGGCTTCAGTGACTTCCCCGGTTTCGAAACGGGCTGCTTCGGTACCGAAGGATGTGGAAACCGGTGTGTCGGTGTCACGGGCCTTGCCCATGGCGGAACAGGCCCTCTCGGTGGAGGAGCTCCAGATTGAGGTTCTCTCGGATCACTCGGAGGAGCTTGAGCCTCCCCTGTTGCCTTCTCCTCGACGGGAGCTGAGAAGGTCTCCGACACCCATGCCCGAGGGGTCCCCGGCTAAACATCCAGTCCGGGGGAAACCCAGGTACGTCTACGACAGCGAGACGGACACGTATTATATCCCGGTCCCAAGAGAGCGTGCGCTGGCCGAACCGCAGGGGACTCTACAGACGACCGTGGCTCAGGTGCACCATGTCGAGGAGCCTAGACAGGCCACGACGTCAACCCAGACGGCCGCCCTGCAACGTCCGTCGCGGTCTCCGTCTCCGGTGGTTTTGGTTCATCGGGTTCCGTCGGATTCAGATTCAGAATCCCTGGATTCGAACCCTCCGATTTCCCCTCGGTCCCGAGACTCCGAAATCGAGGCGGCAGGTTCTCCTCAGGACCTCTATGTCCCGGGTGCGTCCTCCCCCACCGATGATGTCCGCTCCTTTACCGAGCACGTAATCCGGATGGGAAGGGCCCTTGAGATCGAGGTGGCCCACTTGGACGATGATGCTTCCGATCCTATCGAGAAGAGAATCCAGGGTAAGGTGCCTACTCCACCGTCCATCCCGTTTTTGCCATCGTTGGACAAAATAGTTCGTCGGTCCTGGGAGGCTCCTGCCTCCACGGTGATCCAAGCCCGGAAGATAGAGTCCCTCTATCGGATTACGCCATCTGAGGCCGTATGGCTGCGCTCTCACCCTCGGCAGAACTCGGCAATTGTTGAAGGGGCACAACACACATTCACCCCCAAGACTTCGACTTCACCGTCGGACAGAGAGGCTAAGAAGGTCGATGCTTTAGCCAAGAAGGCTTACGCGGCCTCAGTCTTAGGGCTGAAGGTCGCTAATTATAACGCTTGCATGGGGGCGTATATTCAGTACCTGATGGAACGGATGTCCACAGTACTCCCCGATGTTCCGGCAGAGAGCAATAAGTTAGCTACGGAGCTAAGGGATGAGGCGCATTCTATAGGAAGTTGGCTGATCACGGCTTCGAGGAACTCCGCCGATTGTTCTGCTAAAGCCATGGCGGCGTCCATAGCCCTTCGACGCCACGCGTGGCTCCGCGCCTCGGACCTGAACCAAAGCGCTCGTTCAGCCATTGAGGACATGCCCTATGATGACGCAGGTCTGTTTCATAAGGAAACAGACGATAAATTAAATTTCAAGTACCGCATGAAATCGGCGGCGCGTAAGCATGGCATGTCTTCGGCGCCACAGTCGTCCTATCGGCGTCGCTTTGGATTCTACCGTCCGCCCTATTCCTCATACCGCCGCTCTTATCAAGACCGGCAATTCCAATCCGGTGAGCAATCAAGACAGAGGTATCCATCTCATTCATCCTCGTCCTCAGGGCGTCGTCAGCCTTTCTCCCGGTACCGAAAGCAATTTCGGAAGCAGGACCCGGAGCCTCCCAGAAAGAAGTCCTGAAGGGCTCTTGCGTGCTCCGTCGTTCGTCCCCTTCAGTTTTTCCACCTTCTTCTACCCTTTCAGGACACCTGGGCGCAAATTTCATCGGACGCCTGGGTCTTGGACATTTTAAATAGGGGCTATGCCCTCGAATTCAAGGATTGGCCTTCAACGGGCCACTTCACCCCCACCCAACCCTCACCTACCCTCCTCGACGAAGTACGCACTCTGCTTTTTAAGGGGGCGATTTCCCCGGTTAAGGAAGAGAACTTTTCCCACTGTTTCTTTTCACGTTACTTTACGGTTCCGAAACCGGATGGTTCATTGCGGCCCATCCTGGACCTCCGAGCCCTGAACAGACATTTGGTATACCGCAAGTTTCGTATGGTGACCCTAAACTCTATCTTACCTCTCTTGTCCCAGGGCATGTGGTTTGCCACAGTGGACCTGAAGGACGCCTATTTCCACGTCGCAATCCGGAGGGATCACAGAAGATTCCTGGCCTTTGCGATAGGACACCGAGTGTTCCAATACAACGTCCTTCCATTCGGTCTCTCCTCGGCGCCTCGAGTGTTTACGAAGTGCATGGCACCAGTGGTCGCATACCTGCACCAAAAAGGGATACGCTTATTCCCCTACCTAGACGACTGGCTCTTCGTTGCGGTTTCTCGAGACCAACTGAAGAGCGATGTCGAGTTCGCTCTCGAACTGATGCAATCCTTGGGTCTAGTGATAAATTGGGAAAAGTCGTCCCTAACTCCAGTGAAACGAATTCGGTTCATCGGAGCCATGCTCGACTCAGTAACTTGTCGGGCGTATCTCCCTCAGGATCGATTCCAGGCATTGACGCTAGCCGTTCGCGCTTGTATGGCAAGGAGAAGAGTTCGGGCTCAAGAGGTCCAAGTAGCTCTCGGACACATGGCGTCCACAACTTTCGTCACCCCGATGGCGAGGCTTCGACTTCGACCACTGCAGTCATGGTTTCTCTCGGTGTTCAACCCTGCGCGAGACCACGCCAACAAATGGCTATCGATACCAAGGTCGGTTTCAAACACCCTTCCTTGGTGGTTAGACTCAGACAACGTTTGTTCCGGTATGGACTTTTTCCGACCGCAACCACAAATTACCTTAACTACGGATGCTTCCCTGGAAGGATGGGGTGCTCACACCGAGGGCCTAACGGTCAGGAGCAAATGGACAGAGTCCCAGAAGCGTCTTCACATAAACATCCTGGAGATGCTCGCAGTTCAGAAGGCCTTGAGGGCATTCGAACCAGTTCTGACAGGCAAAGTGGTTCTCCTATTGACAGACAACACCACCGTCATGTATTATGTCAACAAGCAGGGAGGTACGAGATCCCCAAGTCTCCTGACGTTGACCCTGGAAGTTTGGGACTGGTGCGTACAGAGGAAGATCACCCTACAAGCCATACATTTACCCGGGGAAGAGAATACGTTAGCAGACCAGCTCAGCAGGTCGGCCACATCGTGCCACGAATGGAGACTCCATCCGGAAGCCGTGGCGACCCTATTCCACAGATGGGGAACGCCAGACGTAGATCTCTTTGCATCCCGGGAGAACACCCACTGTCGACGGTTTTGCTCCCGGTTCAAGGCTCGGACCTCTCTAGGAGATGCCTTCCAGTTCGAGTGGGCAGACGTCTTCCTGTACGCCTTCCCTCCGTTTCCGTTGATCTCGAGGGTAGTGGCGAAGATGATGCGGGACAGGAGCAACGCAATCCTGGTAACCCCTTGGTGGCCGAGACAGCCGTGGCTGCCTTCATTGCTACACCTGTCGAATTGGACGTACCTCCGCCTGGAACACAGACCGGACCTGCTCACACTTCACCGCGGCCGGATTCGGCATCCCGATGTGGACAACCTTCCTCTGGTGGCCTGGAGAGTCGGAGCTTAGATGACGTCCCGTCTCCAATCCGTAGGGTCATATTGGCGGCCCACAAACCAACTACGAAGAAATCGTATCGCACCAAGTGGGGGAAGTTTGCTGAATTCCTTGAATCTAGGGGGGTGCCTCCCTCCCAGGTGTCGACCCCAGTAGTCTTGGAGTTCCTGATGACCCTTGTGGAAAAGGGGTTGGGGCTCAGTTCTATCAAATGCTATTTGTCTGCCATTTGTGCCCACTATTATTTTGAGGGTAAACCTTCCTTTTTCAAGGATCCATTAGTTAAAAGTTTTATTAAGGGGATTAACAACCTTTACCCTCCAGTTTCTGCTCCAGTTCCGGCTTGGAGCCTTGATGTTGTTTTGGGTTCGTTAATGCTGAAACCTTTCGAACCCATGGCAACTTCGGACCTGAGGCTGGTTGCCTGGAAGACTGCCTTTCTGGTCGCAATTACTTCGGCCAGACGGGTGGGCGAACTGTGTGCCTTAAGAAGAGACCAACCTTTTATTAGGTTTCACCCCGATAGGGTGATTCTCCGTACTGACATTTCCTTTTTGCCTAAGGTGGTCTCTTCCTTCCATATGTGTCAGGACATTGTGCTCCCGACCCTGGCCTCGAACCCGACTACCGAAACCGAACGCCGCCTTCATTCTCTGGATGTGCGTAGAGCCCTGGCCTTTTATTTGGACAGGACTAAAGACTGTAGCAGGTCGGACAGACTGTTCCAATGTTATTCGGGACCGAAAAAGGGCTTGCCGGTTTCGACACAGAGATTTTCGAAATGGGTAGTCGGTACCATACAGCTCTGCTATGAGATAGCGGGCAAAGCTCCTCCGGCCAGGGTCAGAGCGCATGCAACAAGGGCGGTAGCTACATCCTCCGCTTTTCTAGCTGGTGTAGCGTTGGAGGATGTATGTAAAGCTGCAGTCTGGTCTCAGCCGTTGACATTTGTAAAACATTATAGGCTGGACACGAGAACCAGACGGGATGCAGCTTTTGGAAGGGCAGTGTTGGTCTCGGGGTTACACTGATGGGGTCCACTGTTCTTCCCGTTGCTCAGGTTATTGATTATTGTGCTGTATTCAAACAAGCATTGTGTTATGTTGTTTACTATCGAGGTGTTACGGGTATGCCATACCTCCTATTATTTGCACTAATGATGTTGCCTAAGCCGTGTTTCTGTATACTTGAAGGGTGTATATGGACAGGTTGCTTACCTGTAACAGTATTTCTTCGAGTGGTCTTCTGCGAATACATACAAATGGGTTTTACTGCGCATGCGCAGTGCAGCTCGGAAACTTCTGGAATCGCTAGGCAGATCTTGAATTGCAACTTTTTGGCGGTAGCTCCGCCCACCCCTATATAAGCCCCGTTCCCGCTCTTTCCTCTCAGTTCCATATTTTTTTTCGCCGCAAATAGCGACCAAGGAGCACCAATCAGCGGGACACTGAGGGGAGGATGGGCAGGATTTGTATGTATTCGCAGAAGACCACTCGAAGAAATACTGTTACAGGTAAGCAACCTGTCCTTCTTCTTCGTGGTCTCTGCGAATCATACAAATGGGTAGTATACCAAGCTAAATAAAGGCGGAGGGAGTGTCCAGAGAGCCATATCAGTAAATCATAACAATTTATTGAACAAGTCAAGCAGCTGGAAGCTTGTAGCCAGATCAACATAAGTAAATAGTTGAGATTCCCTCCACAACACATAGCATGTTCTGAATTTAGTTATTGTATCAAAATTATTGTAAAGACAATAAAAAACCTCATTTAAATAACCTGAGTGGTCATTGAGTACACAGTGAACCTTGAAACAAATTCAATGGATAATGCACATATTATACATGTAGGCATTAAGGCACACCTATGGCATAAAACATATATCTATCATCTCAGATAACAGAACATAGAAATTAAGATGCGGCATCATCAGCATCGTCAGCAGTACAATAACCCGACCATTCACCTGTGTTGGAGGTCATAATATTCATATATACACCCTTCAAGTATACAGAAACACGGCTTAGGCAACATCATTAGTGCAAATAATAGGAGGTATGGCATACCCGTAACACCTCGATAGTAAACAACATAACACAATGCTTGTTTGAATACAGCACAATAATCAATAACCTGAGCAACGGGAAGAACAGTGGACCCCATCAGTGTAACCCCGAGACCAACACTGCCCTTCCAAAAGCTGCATCCCGTCTGGTTCTCGTGTCCAGCCTATAATGTTTTACAAATGTCAACGGCTGAGACCAGACTGCAGCTTTACATACATCCTCCAACGCTACACCAGCTAGAAAAGCGGAGGATGTAGCTACCGCCCTTGTTGCATGCGCTCTGACCCTGGCCGGAGGAGCTTTGCCCGCTATCTCATAGCAGAGCTGTATGGTACCGACTACCCATTTCGAAAATCTCTGTGTCGAAACCGGCAAGCCCTTTTTCGGTCCCGAATAACATTGGAACAGTCTGTCCGACCTGCTACAGTCTTTAGTCCTGTCCAAATAAAAGGCCAGGGCTCTACGCACATCCAGAGAATGAAGGCGGCGTTCGGTTTCGGTAGTCGGGTTCGAGGCCAGGGTCGGGAGCACAATGTCCTGACACATATGGAAGGAAGAGACCACCTTAGGCAAAAAGGAAATGTCAGTACGGAGAATCACCCTATCGGGGTGAAACCTAATAAAAGGTTGGTCTCTTCTTAAGGCACACAGTTCGCCCACCCGTCTGGCCGAAGTAATTGCGACCAGAAAGGCAGTCTTCCAGGCAACCAGCCTCAGGTCCGAAGTTGCCATGGGTTCGAAAGGTTTCAGCATTAACGAACCCAAAACAACATCAAGGCTCCAAGCCGGAACTGGAGCAGAAACTGGAGGGTAAAGGTTGTTAATCCCCTTAATAAAACTTTTAACTAATGGATCCTTGAAAAAGGAAGGTTTACCCTCAAAATAATAGTGGGCACAAATGGCAGACAAATAGCATTTGATAGAACTGAGCCCCAACCCCTTTTCCACAAGGGTCATCAGGAACTCCAAGACTACTGGGGTCGACACCTGGGAGGGAGGCACCCCCCTAGATTCAAGGAATTCAGCAAACTTCCCCCACTTGGTGCGATACGATTTCTTCGTAGTTGGTTTGTGGGCCGCCAATATGACCCTACGGATTGGAGACGGGACGTCATCTAAGCTCCGACTCTCCAGGCCACCAGAGGAAGGTTGTCCACATCGGGATGCCGAATCCGGCCGCGGTGAAGTGTGAGCAGGTCCGGTCTGTGTTCCAGGCGGAGGTACGTCCAATTCGACAGGTGTAGCAATGAAGGCAGCCACGGCTGTCTCGGCCACCAAGGGGTTACCAGGATTGCGTTGCTCCTGTCCCGCATCATCTTCGCCACTACCCTCGAGATCAACGGAAACGGAGGGAAGGCGTACAGGAAGACGTCTGCCCACTCGAACTGGAAGGCATCTCCTAGAGAGGTCCGAGCCTTGAACCGGGAGCAAAACCGTCGACAGTGGGTGTTCTCCCGGGATGCAAAGAGATCTACGTCTGGCGTTCCCCATCTGTGGAATAGGGTCGCCACGGCTTCCGGATGGAGTCTCCATTCGTGGCACGATGTGGCCGACCTGCTGAGCTGGTCTGCTAACGTATTCTCTTCCCCGGGTAAATGTATGGCTTGTAGGGTGATCTTCCTCTGTACGCACCAGTCCCAAACTTCCAGGGTCAACGTCAGGAGACTTGGGGATCTCGTACCTCCCTGCTTGTTGACATAATACATGACGGTGGTGTTGTCTGTCAATAGGAGAACCACTTTGCCTGTCAGAACTGGTTCGAATGCCCTCAAGGCCTTCTGAACTGCGAGCATCTCCAGGATGTTTATGTGAAGACGCTTCTGGGACTCTGTCCATTTGCTCCTGACCGTTAGGCCCTCGGTGTGAGCACCCCATCCTTCCAGGGAAGCATCCGTAGTTAAGGTAATTTGTGGTTGCGGTCGGAAAAAGTCCATACCGGAACAAACGTTGTCTGAGTCTAACCACCAAGGAAGGGTGTTTGAAACCGACCTTGGTATCGATAGCCATTTGTTGGCGTGGTCTCGCGCAGGGTTGAACACCGAGAGAAACCATGACTGCAGTGGTCGAAGTCGAAGCCTCGCCATCGGGGTGACGAAAGTTGTGGACGCCATGTGTCCGAGAGCTACTTGGACCTCTTGAGCCCGAACTCTTCTCCTTGCCATACAAGCGCGAACGGCTAGCGTCAATGCCTGGAATCGATCCTGAGGGAGATACGCCCGACAAGTTACTGAGTCGAGCATGGCTCCGATGAACCGAATTCGTTTCACTGGAGTTAGGGACGACTTTTCCCAATTTATCACTAGACCCAAGGATTGCATCAGTTCGAGAGCGAACTCGACATCGCTCTTCAGTTGGTCTCGAGAAACCGCAACGAAGAGCCAGTCGTCTAGGTAGGGGAATAAGCGTATCCCTTTTTGGTGCAGGTATGCGACCACTGGTGCCATGCACTTCGTAAACACTCGAGGCGCCGAGGAGAGACCGAATGGAAGGACGTTGTATTGGAACACTCGGTGTCCTATCGCAAAGGCCAGGAATCTTCTGTGATCCCTCCGGATTGCGACGTGGAAATAGGCGTCCTTCAGGTCCACTGTGGCAAACCACATGCCCTGGGACAAGAGAGGTAAGATAGAGTTTAGGGTCACCATACGAAACTTGCGGTATACCAAATGTCTGTTCAGGGCTCGGAGGTCCAGGATGGGCCGCAATGAACCATCCGGTTTCGGAACCGTAAAGTAACGTGAAAAGAAACAGTGGGAAAAGTTCTCTTCCTTAACCGGGGAAATCGCCCCCTTAAAAAGCAGAGTGCGTACTTCGTCGAGGAGGGTAGGTGAGGGTTGGGTGGGGGTGAAGTGGCCCGTTGAAGGCCAATCCTTGAATTCGAGGGCATAGCCCCTATTTAAAATGTCCAAGACCCAGGCGTCCGATGAAATTTGCGCCCAGGTGTCCTGAAAGGGTAGAAGAAGGTGGAAAAACTGAAGGGGACGAACGACGGAGCACGCAAGAGCCCTTCAGGACTTCTTTCTGGGAGGCTCCGGGTCCTGCTTCCGAAATTGCTTTCGGTACCGGGAGAAAGGCTGACGACGCCCTGAGGACGAGGATGAATGAGATGGATACCTCTGTCTTGATTGCTCACCGGATTGGAATTGCCGGTCTTGATAAGAGCGGCGGTATGAGGAATAGGGCGGACGGTAGAATCCAAAGCGACGCCGATAGGACGACTGTGGCGCCGAAGACATGCCATGCTTACGCGCCGCCGATTTCATGCGGTACTTGAAATTTAATTTATCGTCTGTTTCCTTATGAAACAGACCTGCGTCATCATAGGGCATGTCCTCAATGGCTGAACGAGCGCTTTGGTTCAGGTCCGAGGCGCGGAGCCACGCGTGGCGTCGAAGGGCTATGGACGCCGCCATGGCTTTAGCAGAACAATCGGCGGAGTTCCTCGAAGCCGTGATCAGCCAACTTCCTATAGAATGCGCCTCATCCCTTAGCTCCGTAGCTAACTTATTGCTCTCTGCCGGAACATCGGGGAGTACCGTGGACATCCGTTCCATCAGGTACTGAATATACGCCCCCATGCAAGCGTTATAATTAGCGACCTTCAGCCCTAAGACTGAGGCCGCGTAAGCCTTCTTGGCTAAAGCATCGACCTTCTTAGCCTCTCTGTCCGACGGTGAAGTCGAAGTCTTGGGGGTGAATGTGTGTTGTGCCCCTTCAACAATTGCCGAGTTCTGCCGAGGGTGAGAGCGCAGCCATACGGCCTCAGATGGCGTAATCCGATAGAGGGACTCTATCTTCCGGGCTTGGATCACCGTGGAGGCAGGAGCCTCCCAGGACCGACGAACTATTTTGTCCAACGATGGCAAAAACGGGATGGACGGTGGAGTAGGCACCTTACCCTGGATTCTCTTCTCGATAGGATCGGAAGCATCATCGTCCAAGTGGGCCACCTCGATCTCAAGGGCCCTTCCCATCCGGATTACGTGCTCGGTAAAGGAGCGGACATCATCGGTGGGGGAGGACGCACCCGGGACATAGAGGTCCTGAGGAGAACCTGCCGCCTCGATTTCGGAGTCTCGGGACCGAGGGGAAATCGGAGGGTTCGAATCCAGGGATTCTGAATCTGAATCCGACGGAACCCGATGAACCAAAACCACCGGAGACGGAGACCGCGACGGACGTTGCAGGGCGGCCGTCTGGGTTGACGTCGTGGCCTGTCTAGGCTCCTCGACATGGTGCACCTGAGCCACGGTCGTCTGTAGAGTCCCCTGCGGTTCGGCCAGCGCACGCTCTCTTGGGACCGGGATATAATACGTGTCCGTCTCGCTGTCGTAGACGTACCTGGGTTTCCCCCGGACTGGATGTTTAGCCGGGGACCCCTCGGGCATGGGTGTCGGAGACCTTCTCAGCTCCCGTCGAGGAGAAGGCAACAGGGGAGGCTCAAGCTCCTCCGAGTGATCCGAGAGAACCTCAATCTGGAGCTCCTCCACCGAGAGGGCCTGTTCCGCCATGGGCAAGGCCCGTGACACCGACACACCGGTTTCCACATCCTTCGGTACCGAAGCAGCCCGTTTCGAAACCGGGGAAGTCACTGAAGCCACTTTCACGGGTTCATCAGAAGCCGGAGTCTCCATCCGTGGCTTCTTGGATCCATGATGTCTGGACTTAGAGTCCTTAGCCTCCGAATGCTTCCGTTTCGGGGCTTTCGAATGCTTCTTACGCCTCTCCCCCTCTGATTTGGAGGCCTTCTCGGAACCCATCCGGTCCGCAGACTCCTTACGCGGTACGGACGCCTCCTTTCCTCCCGTGGATACCGGGGAACGCACCACGGACACAGTCGAGGGAGTGGCGGTCGAACCCGAGCCCTTCGGGGGAGCCGACTTAGTCGTAACTTTCGGAGTTACTTTATCTGCCGAGGTAGACTTACTCGCAGAAGGCGGTTTGGAGCCCGACGGGAGAACCTCCTGCGGTTGAAGAGCTTGCGAAAACAGCGCGGCCTGCAATCTTGCCGCGCGATTCTTCCGCGCCTGCGGCGTCATGAGCTGGCACTGCGGGCAAGACCTGGGGTTGTGACCCTCCCCAAGGCACAAAAGGCACGTGGAATGAGTGTCCTTTTCCGGGATTTTTCCCCCGCACGTGTCACAGCTCTTGAATGGAGGAGCCATGTCGCCCAGAGGCCTGAAAACGCTCGACGGGCCGCGAAGACACACGGAACAAGAATAGTCAAACAGTCCGAGGGTCAAAACCGAAGAATATCAAATCTAAAGCCGAGGATTAATCCGAAGAATCGTCAAAAAACAGTCCGTAGTCGAAAAATACCCAAAAAGCACAGAGCGAATACCAGCGAAGTTCCCTAGTGCTGCTAACGCGGCGGAAAAAAGGAACTGAGAGGAAAGAGCGGGAACGGGGCTTATAGAGGGGTGGGCGGAGCTACCGCCAAAAAGTTGCAATTCAAGATCTGCCTAGCGATTCCAGAAGTTTCCGAGCTGCACTGCGCATGCGCAGTAAAACCCATTTGTATGATTCGCAGAGACCACGAAGAAGAAATGAATATTATGACCTCCAACACAGGTGAATGGTCGGGTTATTGTACTGCTGACGATGCTGATGATGCCGCATCTTAATTTCTATGTTCTGTTATCTGAGATGATAGATATATGTTTTATGCCATAGGTGTGCCTTAATGCCTACATGTATAATATGTGCATTATCCATTGAATATGTTTCAAGGTTCACTGTGTACTCAATGACCACTCAGGTTATTTAAATGAGGTTTTTTATTGTCTTTACAATAATTTTGATACAATAACTAAATTCAGAACATGCTATGTGTTGTGGAGGGAATCTCAACTATTTACTTATGTTGATCTGGCTACAAGCTTCCAGCTGCTTGACTTGTTCAATAAATTGTTATGATTTACTGATATGGCTCTCTGGACACTCCCTCCGCCTTTATTTAGCTTGGTATACTACCCATTTGTATGATTCGCAGAGACCACGAAGAAGAAGGACAGGTTGCTTACCTGTAACAGTATTTCTTCGAGTGGTCTTCTGCGAATACATACAAATCCCGCCCATCCTCCCCTCAGTGTCCCGCTGATTGGTGCTCCTTGGTTGCTATTTGCGGCGAAAAAAAATATGGAACTGAGAGGAAAGAGCGGGAACGGGGCTTATATAGGGGTGGGCGGAGCTACCGCCAAAAAGTTGCAATTCAAGATCTGCCTAGCGATTCCAGAAGTTTCCGAGCTGCACTGCGCATGCGCAGTAAAACCCATTTGTATGTATTCGCAGAAGACCACTCGAAGAAATACTGTTACAGGTAAGCAACCTGTCCATTTATAGTCTCTTTTTCCTTCTGACCTTAGGACTTCAACTCTGTTGCCTTTGGGATGTGACTACCTATGAACTTTGATGAGATTTTAATTGGTCACCAGCTGACCCACATCACCTCACTTTGCCACAATCCTGTAGTGCAGTCATGTGAGATAACTTCCAAGTTATACATCCAGCAGTTTCACAATGCATAAGCACTGCCAACAAATGTTTTTTCCCCCCTAAAGCTTTCTTTCTAGCTATTTTAAGAAAGTGGCCTGTACACCAACTAGTTCTAATTTTTCATATAACAATGTGCTTAAGAAGCCTGTCACACCACCCAGGGCTTCCATCCCAAAATCCAGAACCTGCTTTTTCAGGCTGACTGCTTCTAAGGATTTTGTAGCAAGCATTTCTAGTGACTGGCTCATACCAAAAGTTTCCCTTCATTTGTTGGCTTCTCTCAGCTTTCCAGCTCTTAGACTTGAGATTCAACATGTCCAGATTCTACCTCTCTCAAGCATCAGTTTCCACTGCTAATATTCTCCACTCCCGCTTTCTATATTCCTACCACAGGATTTTCAGGCAAGGTCTCATAGGGTACTCTCTAACAGTACATTTGCAGTATGGGAACATACCAGTATAAAGCCAGGATACTGATCCATCAAGCACAGTATCATCCACTTTGATTGACAATTGTTGTCCCTGATTTTAGACAGAAGACCTAATTCAGAATGCCGGGGACTGAAACCACCTACAGAACCTTGGCTATTGGGCAGTATATGAATATTTGGGGCTTTCTAGATTGGCAGGAAAGTGTGACATGAAGTTGCCTTTTCCTTAATGCTTAGCAGCTGCACCACAGCCTTTAGATGGAGCTGCGCTGTTCCGCAGTTTTTAAAAAAGAAGCTGGGAAAACCAGCACCTTTTTAAAGGCGCTTCTTCTCCCCTAAAACGCAAAAAAAGCGTTTTCATGGCACACTTTCCCTTTTTCTCATCTAAAGGCTAGAGCTTCATGCAGCCATGAACACACTTCTTTTTGCCAATCTAGAAAGCCCCTAAATAAATCAACGAAAGGGGAGGAACACAGGATCATTCTGTATACTACATGTGGCAGAAGACAGGCTGGAATTGCAATTCCCCAAAACAGAAACAACACTAGTGTGAGAAAAAGATGTAGGATGGGCTCCCTACCATTGTTTCCAGGGTTCCTAAAATTACTCGAAACAGTGCAAGATGGAACTGGCCTACAATAAATTTACATTTAGACTACAACTCCCAGATTCCTTCAGGAGGATTATGGGAGTTGTAGTCTCAAGGTCTGCAGATTTCATACAGTAAAATAAAATTAAAAGGGGCCCTTGTTGGTTAAGCTCCAAGGAGTGAGAGAATGGCCATCTAAAAAACTTTAGATGTCATCTATCATGCAAGCCTTAATAGCCAAAGCCATTTCTATGACATTCCAAGTTAAAAACTTAGGACAGGATGTGTGCATTCCCATTTTAAGAAAAAAATAACATTTTTTAAATATTATGATAAAACATAAATAGAAAGTACTCTGTATGATATAGGGAACACTTACTGTAAAAATTCTTTCTTACTATAAAATTTATTATAATTTATTGTAAAGAATATATTATTATAAAGTTTGTGATTTTAGTCGTTCCATTTGGTTTTATCATTGTAACCCTGTGAGCACTGCAAGCTGGGAGTTATATAAACATTTGAAAAAAAACTAAATGCTACCTTATTTTTTACTACATAGAATCATAGAATCGTAGAGTTGGAAGAGACCACTAGGGCCATCCAGTCCAACCCCCTGCTATGCAGGAAATCCAAATCAAAGCACCCCTGCCAGAGAACAACACCAATCATTTATTCAATATACATTACTAAAAAAACAATAAAGGAAGTGGATGGAACTAACCTATGTTTTGCTAACATTTGTAAATGAGTTAGCCTATCCTAAGTAAGATGGAAATTACTAATGTTAAGTACTATAGTGGCCAGCCACGTTACTAAGGCAGTCATAATGAAAAGACCCACCCCCAACAAACCCTCTCACAAATATTATCTCAAGCAAATGGCAAAAAAGCATGATTTAAACCCAGTTTCTTACCTCTGGGCGACCTTCATAATATGTTAACATCGATTTTGTAAGCACAAAAAGCCTCTCTTTGTAATTTAAAGGAGACGTCCTCTTCTTTTGTTGAGATCTTTTAATTAAAGTCTCTTCTAGAATAGCATTCATATTCATTTCAGCCACTTGATCAATCTTTCCCCAGCCATTGAAGATCCAGTTCTGTAAAAAACAAAGTAGTACATTGATACCACATTTTTCTGCAACATAGAATCATGGCAGCAATCAGTGAATTTCTCAAAATGCAGTGGAAGTGCACTCCTTACACAGTAACTCAGAAATTACAAAAGTTAAACATTAAACAGAAAGATTTATACTTTGCTGAGCTGAGGTAACACACTGCCTCTACCTGGAGGCCTGTACTTGATTGGTATGAGGGAAAAAAGCTTCTCAGCATACTTAGGACTCCTCCAGACTGCCTAATAGTACTGGCAAAAGTGGGCATTCTGTTTTGAGATTTCATGCATTGTAATGCCTTTGTTTACACTCCTGCACCCAGTTGTTTCTGCTCCTGCATCCAATTGAACCCTAAAAATATTTTTATCCTTTTTATTACTGATTGCTAGTTGCAGTGGTACCAACAAATCAGAAACTTTTCTCATGCTAATACCACTTTAGTACCACAACTCTAAAATGGGAGAAGGGTGCAGAAGAAACGTCAGTCTTGTAAGCAGACATGTAAGGAGGAATGCAGACCAGTGGGAAAACTCCAAGGGAAAGGTCACACTCCCATTTGAACTGTCCTTATTGGGACTACTCAATAATACAGCAGGAGAAACTGAGATAATGGATACTGATGTGTAACATTTACAACCCTTGCAGTGGGAATAAAAAGCTGAGACTAGTACTGAAATTTTAGGGGGAGGGAATGGGACATGATGAGTGTTGCAACAATAACAACAATAATAACACCTCTCCTTTTTCCCAGTTTAAGATTCAAATATGTCTGTGCATTTTGTCTGCAAAATATTGGGCAAATTGTTCAGAATAAATATTTTGTATATATTTTTTTAAATACCGTATATACTCATGTATAAGTCGACCTCATGTATAAGTCGAGGGAAGGTTTCAGGGTCAAAATCCTGGATTTTGATATGACCCGTGGATAAGTCGAGGGTAAAACTTCTATAAGGAAGGATGGAAAGGGGGGGGGGGGGAAATACCACTTACGTCCTTCCTTCTCTGGACCTCTCCCAACCGATTTAAAACATTGGATTGAGAAAGGAAGCAAATGGATTAGGTCTTGCAATAAACAAGTGGATTTAAATGGAGGGGCTTTTCCTGGGGATGGGAAGTCAGATCTTGCAAAAACAACAACAACCAGTGGATTTAAGTGGAGAGGCTTTTCCTGGGGATGGGAAGTCAGGTCTTGCAAAAAACAACAACAACCAATGGATTTAAATGGAGGGGCTTTTCCTGGGGATGGGAAGTCAGGTCTTGCAAAAAAACAACAAGTTGATCCAAATGGAGGGGCTTTTCCTGGGGATGGGAAGTCAGGTCTTGCAAAAAACAACAACAACCAATGGATTTAAATGGAGGGGCTTTTCCTGGGGATGGGAAGTCAGGTCTTGCAAAAAAAACAAGCTGATCCAAATGGAGAGGCTTTTCCTGGGGATGGGAAGTCAGGTCTTGCAAAAAACAACAACAACAAGGAGATTTAAATGGAGGGGCTTTTCCTGGGGAGGGAAAACCAGCAACAAGAAGTGGATTTAAGTGGAGGGGCTTTTCCTGGGGATGGGAAATAAGGCTTGCAAAAAACAGCAGCAGCAGCAACAATAACAACAAGAAGCAGGGGATTTAAGTGAAGAGGCTTTTCCTGGGATGGGAAGTAAGGCTTGCAAAAAAAACAGCAGCAACAACAACAACAACAACAACAACAACAACAAGAAGTGGATTTAAGTGAAGAGGCTTTTCCTGGGGATGGGAAGTAAGGCTTGCAAAAAAACCAGCAGCAGCAACAACAACAACAACAACAAGAAGTGGATTTAAGTGAAGAGGCTTTTCCTGGGGATGGGAAGTAAGGCTTGCAAAAAAAAACCCAGCAGCAACAACAACAATAAGAAGTGGATTTAAGTGGAGGGGCTTTTCCTGGGGATGGGAAGTAAGGCTTGCAAAAAAACAGCAACAACAACAACAATAAGAAGTGGATTTAAGTGGAGGGGCTTTTCCTGGGGATGGGAAGTAAGGCTTGCAAAAAAACAGCAACAACAAGAAGAAGAAGAAGTGGATTTAAGTGGAGGGGCTTTTCCTGGGATGGGAAGTAAGGCTTGCAAAAAAACAGCAACAACAACAACAAGAAGAAGTGGATTTAAGTGGAGGGGCTTTTCCTGGGGATGGGAAGTAAGGCTTGCAAAAAAACAGCAACAACAACAAGAAGAAGAAGTGGATTTAAGTGAAGAAACTTTTCCTGGGATGGGAAGTAAGGCTTGCAAAAAAAAACAAAAAACAAAAAAACCAGCAGCAGCAACAACAAGAAGAAGAAGAAGTGGATTTAAGTGGAGGGGCTTTTCCTGGGATGGGAAGTAAGGCTTGCAAAAAAACAGCAACAACAACAACAAGAAGAAGTGGATTTAAGTGGAGGGGCTTTTCCTGGGATGGGAAGTAAGGCTTGCAAAAAAACAGCAACAACAACAACAAGAAGAAGTGGATTTAAGTGGAGGGGCTTTTCCTGGGGATGGGAAGTAAGGCTTGCAAAAAAACAGCAACAACAACAACAAGAAGAAGTGGATTTAAGTGGAGGGGCTTTTCCTGGGATGGGAAGTAAGGCTTGCAAAAAACAGCAGCAGCAGCAACAACAACAATAAGAAGTGGATTTAAGTGGAGGGGCTTTTCCTGGGGAAGGCAGGTCTTGCAAAAAAGCAAGTGGATTTGCATGGAGAGTTGTTGTTTTTTTCCTGAAGAAGGCAAAGCTTGCAAAACGGACCAAGAGAGAAGTAAGTGTTTTTACATGGGGAATTTGTCTTCTGTGAGGGAAAGGCTTGCCAAACGGAGCTGTGAGAGGGGGAAGTGCTTTTAAACGGGGAGTTTTTCTGCTAGGAAGCCAAGGCTTGGAAGTTGGAAACGGAGCGGAGGGGGAAGGCACGGGGGCCCAAGGGAGGTTGGGGCGACTCAGGCTGGCTTGCTTTGGGACCCTACTTAGCACTGCTACTCAGTTGACCCTTCTATAAGTCTACCCCAAGATTTTGGGGGCAATTTTGGGGCATAAATTTCTCGACTTATAGTCGAGTATATACGGTACATTAAGTACAACTACATCTCCTGCCAAATCCTGAGGCTTTGGTCTAAGCTGCAGGAGCTCTTAGTGTTGAAGATGCATATATTATAAAGAATAGCATGTGCATAACATATTAAATACTATATATACTCGACTATACAGTCGTCAACCTCATGCATAAGCTGAGGTCAGCTTTTGGAGACGAAATTATGGATTTTGATATGACCCATGGATAAGTCGGGGGTAAAATTCAGGAGTATGTAACAAAGGATGTAGAGGATGAAGCAAAGGAAAATGATACCAAGTATCTTACAGGGATAACTGTTTGTGCTCAACCTAAAGGCCGGACGGATGAGGAGGGAACTACAGTAAATGATGGCTGTGTGATGTGTGCAGGAGGTGACCAGGAGCAGACATGGATAAAAAAATGTGTACATGTCAAAAAGGATGTAAACGCAAAGAAAATGGTGACTATGGGGCTTTTTGTGCCAGATTGGGGCAGCAGCAACTACATGCCTTGGCCCTGAATTCTCCTTTCTGCGGTGCAAAAAAGAGTCGCAAAAAGCAGCTCCTTTCTGTGCTGCAGAAAGGGCGCCATAGCTGTGGTTCCGCAGCTTTTCGGCACTCCTTTGCACCATGATGCTGCACGCTATGTGGTGTGGTGTGTGAAGTCATGCCGGCCTGGGGGTGGAGTCGGGGCGTGCGTGGCCAAAGATGTCGGTCTGTACAGCCCCTATGTTAGCAGGGACTGTAGCCTTTAATGTGGCAACTTTGCCTGAGTTTAACCCAGAAAAGCTGACAAACACACACCAATGTCTTATTCAAATCCCTCAAATCACAATTCCACGACACTTCTTTGAGGGGAAGCACCAAAGAGCTGAGCTAGGATGGTGTAGTTAGTGGTTTGAGCACTGGAGCACTGGACTATGACTCTGGAGACCAGGGTTTGAATCCTGGCTTGGCCATGGGTGATCTTGGGCAAGACACGCCCTCTCAGCCTCAGAGGATGGCAACAGCAAACCCTCTCTGAAGAAACTTGCGAAGAAAACCATATGATAGGTTCATCTTAAAGGTAAAGTAAAGGTTTCCCTTTGAGGTGCTTTCAATATTGATAAGAGTTAAAAGTACAGTGCTTACATTGACCCATGGAGTGGTCAACCCAGGTTTGGGGGGGGGGTAAACATTTTTTAACTAAAATTAATAGACTTATACAGTGAGCCCGCACCATACGCGGGCTTCACTTCCACAGCTTTCAGCATACGCTGAAGCTGAGGACAATGTAGTGAATGGCATTATTTTCAATACGCAATTTTCCCCTTATGCAGGGGGTCCGGAACAGATCCCTCACATAAGGTAAGAGACTTAAGGGAAGGGGCGACTGTACATGAGTATATACAGTATGCATGATATAAAAACAAACTTAGCAAACAAAAGCAAACAAAGGTAATGGAGAATGTTGCGAACACCTGCAGACCTGCTATTGGAAGTCCCTAAAGAGACACGGTCAGGGCAAAACAGGGCTTTGGCAGGCAGTTCTAATAGTTCTTAGATCAAGTGGACAAAATCTGTTGAATGTTCCAGAGGCTAGGCTATCGGCAACTGCCAAAAGAGCGTTTTCCATATCAGCTCCGACCCTCTGGAACTCACTACCTATCGAGCTCCGTCTGACTGACTCTCTTCCTCGATTCAAAAAGGCATTGAAAACACATCTGTTCAACCAGGCTTATCCTTGACTGTTATTTTTTAACATAATCTGTCTTCTGATAAGCCGTTGGAATATCACCACTGTATTAGGATGACTATGTTTTTATTTGTTAATATTTTTTTACTGTAATGTTTTAATTGTACATGCTGTAAACCGCCCTGATCGCAGGAAGGGCAGTATACAAATAAAAGTTTATTATTATTATTATTCTTTTGGCCATTCTGGGTGAAGTTGATGGAGGTAGTAAACCAAAACAATTTATGTGCCTAAGCTTCCCCCAATGGTGAAGTAATTTTTTTCTCCCTGATGCACTGGTTTTTTGTTTTGTTTTTAATTTGTGAAGATCTTATTTTCTGTGGAGGAAGCATATGAAATTGGTATTCTCAATTTGTACACTGTAGAGATCTGGTGCCCTTTGCCTCTTACACAATTATAGCATTACAATTACAATTTAACCACCATGGAGCCATCTCATTGAACCCTGGGATTTGCAGTTTAGGGAGGGGCATTCAGAAAGTTCTAGGCCCTTATCAAATTACAAACTCAAGAATTCCACGGAGTGTTTCCCTGGCAGCTGAAGTGGAATATAGTACCATCATTTGTTTTTTGAAAGTGCCCCTTGTCCATTCTGTCACTTCAGTATTCAAGTACCTCTTTTCTACTTCACTCTGCTGTTCACTCTACCATCTAATCCCAGAGACAGCCCCTGTTAAGTCCTTTTCAAGAAAGAAAGAAAGATCTAGAGGTCTAACTACAGGGCTGTTTCCAATACCAATCTGCAAACAAGATGATGAAGGGCCAACAGAGACAGCCCGAAAAGGGCAGTCTGCAAATGCCTGTTTAAACTCTGGATGGATGTCACAGCCTCCAAACCACACGGCGTCCCTCCGGAGTAAAAAGAACCCAGTTGTTCTGGGTTCTTTTTGCAGCGCCCGGCTGACGTCACAAGTGCACCATTGGCGCACTCGTGACATAACAGACGCACAGTGACGTGCAGATGCTATGCGTCCATTATGTCAAGATGGCGATGCCCGTGTAGACAGGACGCCGCCATCGCAAAACCACTGTTACATACTAGGGTTCTGGACCGTGTGGTTGGTGCACGGTCTGGAACCCTAGTATTGCTGCCAGGGCGTCCTTTTGTGGCCTCCTGCATCAGCCCTACAAAAGAGATTAGCAAATGAGATTCAAAGTTAATAGCTGCAAGGTTTATTTATTTATTTATATCCCACTCGTCTCTCAGTATAGGGACTTACAGGTAATGCAAACTGAAATAAAAATTCTTTTTTAATTTAATTTTTATTAAATAGAATACTCATTAAAACATGTTCACATCACAAAATACATAAACATACCTTCATACAACCATGTAACATAACATCCTCCACATAATTCTCTTACAAACATCTCTCTCCTATACCTCATTCTCTCAACAATAAAGACATTGATTTCCTTTGGGTAAACCTCTCCGTTTCATTAATTACTTTACTGTTGCTTATCAAATTATTATAATTTTATTTTGTTTACTGTCTCCATTTCTGTCCCTAAGTTCTATAGGCTTTGACTAAATTAAACCTCCAAATTTTCCTGCTATTTCCTTTTTCTCTTTACCATTATACCATTATACATGTTTAAATTTTATTTTGTACGTTCGGCCATTTTTCTTTAATGTATACATAAAGCTTATCCTCAGACATATCTTCCTTTGTATTCGGACTATTATTTCTATTATCCATTAATCTTTTTGAAATTATATCAGATTCCATCATGTCCATTAATTTGACTATCCATTCCTCAATTTGAATTGTTCTATTAACCTTCCAATATCTTGCATACACCAGTCTGGCAGCAGATAACAAATAGAAAATAATTTTCCCATTTTCCTTTTCTTCTTTCCCGACAATCATATTTAATAACCAAATTTCTGGCTGGAATTTCAGATTGATTCCTAATATTTCTCTAATTCCATCTTTTATCATTGTCCAATTTTTTTAAATCTAACTAATAAGTATTTAGATTAGTTCTGAGTTAGACTTTGGGAGTGATGGATCACAGCAAGCTCACAGAAATAGTTCACAGAAATTATTTTCTTTCTGTGGTACATTAATAATATTCTTTTGCTAAAAATTATCATCTGCATTATGGCCCCGTCAAATATAGTAATAGTGGAGAATACAGAATAAGAGCACTTTAAAAATTTGAAGGTCTCGATCATCTTCATAAGAAGGAACTAAATATCAGGGTTTTTATTTTAACTCAGTTTTTTTTAAAAAAAAATTAAAATCATATATATTTAAGGCAAACTAAATTAATAATGTGATTATTTCAAAATACATTATTTACTTATGACACTCATTTCTATACAGTAGCATGATGGCCACTACCTATCAAAAACTGTATGTAAAGTATGCCCAGACGTTGGGTATATTGTCATATTGTTATACTTGCTATGACAAACAAAATACAATGTTTTTAAAAATAGTATACTTCAAACCACCAAATTCTGCATATTGTTAATAGGAAAAATTCCTAGAAAATTGGGACTTTTACACTTACCTGTCAAAATCTGAGTTGTGTCTTAATATATTTGTGCTTCTATGTAGGTTCCTATTGAAAAATGCACACAGCAGCAGTACTCATACAAAGCATCCTACAGATTGAAACTGAGAGTCATATGGCTCATGATGTTTGCAATACCTGTGGGAGTTTCAAAATGCAATTCCTCCCAAATTTCCATAATTCCCAGTGCCACCAACCCTTGCTCAGCCAGTCTGACTTGTTGAGATAGTCAAGCTCCACAACTACAAGAAGTCATCAAGAGTTTCAGATGCTTAGCTCATCGGGTTGCTAAGATGTTTATGACTCTCAACTCTAGTTGTCAAAACAACACTTGTATAAGCATATCGCAGATGCAACATCACAATGTCCAATACATGAAAACATAATGGTATAATCTCACAATGATACACATGGGTCTCATTGTGAAAATTAAAATTTTTAGGGTACCACCATAACAGAGAGAACATTGAAAGGTCGTGTGTAGGTTGCCCAAGATGCACTTAGTGCTAGTTAAACAGCAGGACATTTTTACATTTCTCTTTCAAAACAGACAAGATGCTCCCTCATAAAAGCAATCAGCTCCTCAGGAGACAACAAGCCAAGATACAGCTCAGACAGAAGGCAGAGGCATGGTGCTTGATACTTTTCATACTACTTTAAGATTGTTGTTGGGGCTTCGGTATCATATAAAAGCATACCATATCCACAATAAAATGCAATAATTTCTAGAACTCCAAATATGTTTTTAAAACCCTCAAACCTGGAGAAAGGTTATGTGAAGAGGAATATATGTATGCTTACCAAATGCAAGGACACTGGCCTTACCAAGTATAATTTATACAGTTCTCAAAAACAAACAGCTTTATTTATATACCGCCTCATACCGCCTAAGGAGTGTCTAAGCAGTTTACAACTGTAAGCTTGCCCCCAACAATCTGGGTACTCATTTTAGTGACCTTGGAAGGATACAAGCCCGAGTCGAGCTTGAGCCCTTTTGCTGGTCTTGAACTCGCAACCTTATGGTTTTGAGTGAGTGGCTGCAGTACAGGCATTTAACCACTGCACCACCAGGGCTCAAAAGGAAATGAAAGCCAATGTACTCCCTCCTACATTTCCATTAACCTTAGCTGTCTAATACTAAAAGTCTGTTATGAACTTAAACATTTTTATCTGTACATCTTAATGCCTGTTGTTGTTTTTTTAATCTCTAAACTCATTTTCCACACAAGGAACTTGCAGCAGTAGGACACTGAGTAACAATCACTGACTGAGTCAATGGAAAAATAAATCCTAGTCTTCAAAATCTGCTATTTCGTCTTCTACTTCTACATACTGTACTTTGAACTGCAATGGAAAAATGACTGAAATTTCTGACAGACTTGCCTGAGAGCTTAAAAGAAAACCTTTAAAATCATATGCATTATCAAAAAATACAGATACTATGTATCCAAATCTCTCTGGCTCTGTGGCAAGTTTAGTGCCTTTTAAAACAGAAGGCTTTAAACTGACCATGGTTATAGGTATTCACCAACTGGCTTCAGTCAATGCGGTGAATCCCAGATTTTCTTCCACAAAGGGGGGGGGGGGGAACATCTTGTCTGTTGGAAAGAAGAGGCAATTTTCCTCCATTTTCAATATCTACCACAGGACAATGCATCATTCTTACATGGGGAGGGAAAGAAATGATGGGGGGAACCATGTTTGAGGGGGGGGGATATGCATAGAGAAAGCCTGAGAAGAATAATCCTGGACTCATGAGACTCTTCACAGTTCAAGACGTATTCTGCACAAAATGTACGTGTGGTGGTTTTGCACAGAGAAAAGCATTTCCATGTAGGAAACAGCTTTTTCTATGCACAAAATGCAGCACTTGTAGGCATTAAAGATTAAAAGTAAAGGTTTTTACCTTGACAAAACTGTCCAGTCATGTCCGACTGTAGGGGATGGTGCACATCTCCTGAAGAGCCACTGTTGTCAAAGATAACTGTGAATATGTGGCCAGCATGACTGCACAGAATGCTGTTACCCTTCCACCAAAGTGGTACCTATTGCTCTACTTGCACTTTTACAAGCTCTCCAACTGCTAGGTTGGTAGAACATGGGACTAGTGACAGGAGCTCAATCTGTTATGTGGCACTTGGGCCTCGAACTGCTGACCTGCCAATCTTGCAACTGTTAGAATCTGAATCTTAACCATTGAGCCAATGTGTCCCTGACATACTACACAAAAATTTCACATGGTTGACTAGCACTGAAAACAGGATTTTGTATGCATAAAATAACATTTCCAGGTAGAAGTCCTGGAATTTTGAATTGGCTATGAAAACTGTGGGTTTTTTTTTAGTCTTTCCTGCAGCCAGCAGAAAATTGCTAAAACCGCTTGCTGCTTGCTTTGAGAAGAAAATTAGTGACAAATTACATCCCTGCTCACACAGAGGGTGTCCCAAACATCTGGAGAGATTGGATGGCTAAAAGGAGAAGAGAGGGAAAACGACTTTCTTTTTCCCTCCCCCCCCCCCCATTCCATCGACTGGAAAGTCTGATGAGTGGAACTCTTCTGTCTTGTTGCAACAAAATACTAGCTGGATCTAAACCATTATAATCTAAAAATGATTATGATTATTGTATAATTTGGGAGTGAGTTAGCAAGATGTTATGGTTTATACATGTATTTGATTTAGAAAATGTCTTATCTGTTGGAATAAACATAGTCAAATCCAAACACATATTTACACTGTTCCAAGATTAGGCCTATAGAATGCTATGTTATTTTTTTCTCCTTGATAACATATAAAAACAAAAATTCTCTTTGTGTAAACCAAAACACAAATGTCTACATTCAAAACATCTCCCTCCTGTAGTTAGGCATGGGATATGTTTACACTGCAAACATAAACTAGTTGATAGAAGCCATGACAAACAAACTTTTAAAAATGAATTTGCTAGGTCTGCTACTAGTATGGGCTGTATGAGCATTTGGACCAATGTATGCCAAAGTGAGAAAAATACCTGAATTTTGCAGACAGTGTAAATCATGCAACTTGGGCAAATAGGAATGATTTCTTTAACTTTGCATAACACTTTCTGCAATGTTTTTACTCATCTGCATAATGCACATCACTTTCGCTGAACAGAGAGGAGGAAACTCAGGGATACTACTACTACTACTACTAATACTAATAATAATAATAATAATAAATTTTAAAATGTAGTAAATAAATGCCTCACTTTATGATACAATAGGACATAAAAACTGTTACAATGAATGCTAGCCTTGTGAACAATTAAGGCAGTTTTTCATTATACAAATATCCATTAAAAATAGCAGTTGCTTTGTTCTCTGGTATTTCAATGGTTTGTAGTCATACTAAAATACTGATATATTGTGGAAGTGCTACAGAAACTAGCCTTACCTTGTAGTGAAAGTATAAATCACAAATAACTGCTGATTTCCAAAGTACTGGAAAACATATGCGAACAATAGAAATGGTGTGTAACTCCTATTAAAGTTTGTAATACTTTAATATGCAAATTTTCTCATTTCCTAAGTGAAAATACTGTGCTTATTAGCTATTACTCTTCAGTTTACAGAAGAATGGTAACATGACCTTTGGCTCTAAATACATTCTGCACTGCTGACTTGTACAAAAATAAATATTTAAAAGTATTTCTTGCAAGACTTTTCTTAGCAAAGACAGTCATATGAAATGGAAACTGGAAAATATATATTAAAAGGAAAAAGTCTAATGCATTGTGGGATTAAAAAAGCAAAAGAAGAAGAAGTCAGAATTCACATGTCTGCATTTAAACGGAAACATACCCAAAAATTATTTGTTGTCTTGCATTTTGCTGTTTTATTTTAAGAATGAAGAAATGATAAACATTTGCAATCATGCTTCTAAATTCTGAAACTGAAGCTTCATTCTAAAAAGGGTCATTATGTGTGTATAGTCAACAGTCAGCCCTCCCTATCCACGGATTCTTTATCCATGGATTCAAGCATCCATGGCTTGTAAATATTTAAATAAACAATTACATTATTTGTGAACATACAAAAGAAAAATCAAAAGAGGAAAAGAAAAAGAAAGAAAAAAGAGAAGAAAAAGAAAAGAAAAAACTGAAAAACCAACACAAACAAAACCCCTACAATACTACAGCCCCACTCGACCACCACTCACTACCTATACTAAACATATAACTTACTGTATATATTCATGTATTAGTCTAGAAATTGTAGTCTAAAAATTGGCCCCAAAAAACAGAGTCAACTTACACACAGGTCAATATAAGTGCTATACTTTAACTCTTATTTTATTAAAGGAACTATCTCCTGATGGAAGGCAACAATGTAATCTGTCCTGGATGCACTTTTCCACCTCTGCTCTCTCATCCATCCATCCATCCATCCAGCCTTTAGTGTGAACACAAACAATTGTGCCTCCTGGAATTTCCTAAATTCTTTGGTACTGTTTTCCCTTGCTTTATCCTTTAGATCCTTTGTTACATGACCCTGAATTTTACCCTTGACTTATCCATGAAAACCTGTCCTCGACTTATACATGAGGTCAACTTATAGTTGAGTATATAAATCCAATTCACATAAATCACAGTTAAATACAACTTATTTTATTTTCACCCCTCTACCGTTTTCCCGAAAATAAAACATCCCCCAAAAATAAGACCTAGTGGAGGTTTTGCTAAATTGCTAAAGATAAGGCCTCCCCCAAAAGTAAGACCTAGCAAAGTTTTTGTATATAAATATATACACAGTATATAATAAATGTTCATTTTTTTGGTTCAACAATAAATGTGAATTCTTCTTCATGGAAAAATAAGACATCTCCTGAAAATAAGACCTACCGCATCTTTGGGAGCAAAAATTAATATAAGACACTGTCTTATTTTCAGGGAAACACGGTATATATCACTTCCTATGGTATCCATTATCAAGCAGAAACAATGAAATGAACAACTTAAAAAAGTAACTAAACATGTTGAAACCTACCATAACTATACCCCCTCTCAACTTTTTCGTATAATCCATATAAGGTTTCCAGACTTCTAAAAATTATTTTGTATCTTTGTCTTTAACAAAATTGGTCAATTTTGCTAATTCTGCCAAGTCCATCATCTTATCCAACCAATCTGAAGCATTTGGATTTTCTTCTAATGCCAGCCAGCTGTTTGGAACACATGCCACTGTGTCACCTGGGGCCACTCACTCTGAGGTCTGAACGAGGCGTCCAACCGTGTGATCAAGATATGATGCCTTGTCCTGTCCTGGGAGTGAAGCAACGTGCAGCTTCAGGTGGCACAGCAGGATGTACATACGAACAACGTCCTGGCATTGGAACAGAAGAGGGCCTGAGATAACAGGGGGAGGTCATGGCAGCTCCAGAGCCGAGATACTCCAAGCTGCCCCAGGAGTATCCTGCCCAGTGCAGACAGAACCCATGTTAAATGTTTGATGTGTTTAACCATCATACTAAAGTACTGGGATTGGAACTTGGCTAACTTTCTGACTAATGGCATCTCTAAAGTTAACCTATCATGGGCATTTTCTTACAGAATTTGTTCAGAGGGGAGTTGCCATTGCCGTACTCTGAGACTGAGAGAAGGCAACTTGGCCAAGATAACCCAGTGGGTTTCCATGGTTGAGCAGGGGTTCAAACCCTCGTCTCCCAGTTTCTTAATTCAAAACTCAAACCAGTACACTACCCTGGCTCTCATATTTGAATGCTACCTCATGTTAAAAACACAAGTGAAGATATTTCCTGAACACAGAAAGGCAGTACATCAAGGAAGACATTCTAACATTCAACCTAATTGATAAAGTTATCAATTATCCATGCCCTGGTGGTCTCATGACATGATTATTGTAACCTTCTTCTGACAGGGCTTCCTCTCTCTCATCTCCATCCTTTAATCTCTGTCCAGAACTCAGCCACACGCATTATCACATCCACTCGCCACTTTGACCATGTTTCTCCTCTCTTATCCTCCCTTCATTGGCTCCCCTTCCCCTTCCACATCCAGTACAAGCTTTTGTTATTAACTTTCAAAGCCCTCCACGGACTGGCCCCTCCCTACCTGTCTGAACGTCTTTCTCCTCACACTCCTTCTCTTCCCCTCCGCTCTGGTAGTCAAGGTCTCCTGTCCCAGCCGAGGATTTCCGCTGCCCTGTCCTGGATTCGTCCTTTCTCACTTGCTGCCCCTCACTTCTGGAACCTTCTTCCTCTACATGCGCGCCTCATCACTTCTCTAACCAGTTTCAAAACTGAGTTAAAGACTATATTGTTTAGAGAAGCGTTCCCAGATGTGTGACTTTGTCTGGCGCTTTTTAACTGTGCATTATGAAGCCAAGCCCTCCCTCTAGTCCATCTGCCTTGGTCCAGGCCTCAGAGGGAGAGAAGAACCACTGGACCTGATACCCTTCCCCATCACCTTTCCCTTTTCCTTTTGTGTCGTGTCTTTTAGATTGTAAGCCTGAGGGCAGGGAACCGTCTAATTATAAGTTTATATGTATAGCACTGTGTAAACCTACAGTGCTATATAAATAAAAGTTAATAATAATAATAATAATAATAATAATAATGTGACAAAGTATGTTTTTGAAGTAAATGTGATCTTCCATCTTAAGTCTGAAACGGTCTGCAAGCTGTTTCTGAATGCTGGATTCATTTAACAGAACCTCATTTTCTAAGCATACAGCTAACATTAAATTCATAAGAAAAAAGAAGCCCCAAGTTTTTGCAATTCCATATTTACAATCCGAGGAAAGTAGTAAAATTCATTATGTGCTGCAGAGCTATACACATGGTAGGCTGTGTTTACCTTGGTAGATCACAAGCTTTGCAGGTCTGACAAAAAGTCTTCTGTGGACTGAATCCAGCATTAAAGGTAAAAGGTATTCCCCCTTTGACAAGGTTGTCAAGTCGTGTCCGACCATAGGGGACAGTGCTCATCTTCATTACTAAGCCAAAGAGCCAGCAGAGATGAGGGAGTGAACAGCTAGGCCCAGCTCCATCAGGGCTAGCCTGAAGAAAGAGAGCCCTCCCTCCATGCTGTCATCCTCCAGCCTGCGAGGGAGTGAAGAAGACTAGAGGCAGGCCCAGCTCCATCAGGGCTGAAGAAAGAGAGCCCTCCCTCCATGCTAACTACCATCTTTAGGCCTGGGAGGGAAAAAGCAGGCCCAGCTCCATCAGGGCTAGCCTGAAGAAAGTGAGCCCTCCCTCCAGTCCATCTGGCTTTCCAGGCCTCAGAGGGAGAGAAGGACCACTGGACTTCATCCCCTTTCCCACCACCATTCCCTTCTCCTTTTGTGTTGTGTCTTTTTAGATTGTAAGCCTGAGTGCAGGGAACCATCTAATTATAAATAATAATTGTAAGCTGCTCTGATAGCCTTTAGGGCTGAAGAGCGGGGTATAAATACCATAAATAAATAAATGATTGTACAGAACGCTGTTTACCTTCCCACCAGAGTGGTACCTATTTATCTACTTGCATTTGCATGCTTTCCAACTGCTAGGTTCACAGAAGCTGAGACTAGTGATGGGAGCTCACCCCATCATGCAGCACTTAGGCCTCAAACTGCCAACCTGTCGATCTTGCAATCAACAGATCCACCAAACTTCACTGAAATCAGTGAGATTTAAATTAAAGATTTAAAAGGCCCATTCATGACAAAGGCTCTACTCTAGAGTCGAAAGCAATACAGAAATAATCCAGATCAAGACCATTTTAACTGCCCTGGCTCAGTGCTCGGAAATCCTGGAAATTGTAGTTTTGTGAGAGATTTAGACTTCTGTGTCTGAGAGCTCTGGTTCCACAATAAACTACAATTCCCATGATTCCCTAGCACTGAACCAAAGCAGGTAAAACAGTCTCAAAATGGATTATTTCTGCAATATGTTTCTGGACCTAAGTATCACTAATTTAGCCCTCTGTTTTAAGATATGGGAGTGACAGTCATAATCATAGAATCATAGAGTTGGAAGACACCACAAGGGCCATCCAGTCCAACCCCCTGCCATGCAGGAACTCCCAATCAAAGCATCCCTGACAGATGGCCATCCAGCCTCTGCTTAAAGACCCCCAAGGAAGGAGACTCCACTACACTCCGAGGGAGTGTGTTCCACTGTCGAACAGCCCTTACTGTCAGGAAGTTCCTCCTAATGTTGAAGTGGAATCTCTTTTCCTGCAATTTGTATCCATTGTTCCGCGTCCTAGTCTCTGGAGCAGCAGAAAACAAGCTTGCTCCCTCCTCAATATGACATCTCTTCAAATATTTAAACAAAGCAATCATATCACCTCTTAACCTTCTCTTCTCCAGGCTAAACATCCCCAGTTCCCTAAGGCGTTCCTCATAGGGCATGCTTTCCAGACCCTTCACCATCTTAGTTGCCCTCCTTTGGACCCCCCTCCAGTTTCTCCACATCTTTTTTGAATTGTGGTGCCCAGAACTGGACACAGTATTCCAGGTGAGGTGTGACCAAAGCAGAATAGAGTGGCACTATTACTTCCCTTGATCTAGACACTATACTTCTATTGATGCAGCCTAAAATTGCATTGGCCTTTTTAGCAGCTGCATCGCACTGTTGACTCATGTTCAGCTTATGGTCTACTTGGACTCCTAGATCCCTTTCACATGTGGTCTCTTTCAGCCAGGTGTCCCCCATCCTATATCTGTGCATTTCATTTTCACCCTAAGTGCAGTACCTTACATTTCTCCACATTGAATTTCATTTTGTTAGCATTGGCCCAGCTTTCTAGTCTATTCAGGTCATTTTGAATGTTGACCTTGTCTTCTGGAGTATTGGCTACTCCTCCTAGTTTAGTGTCATCTGCAAATTTGATAAGTATGCCCCCAATTCTGTCATCCAAGTCACTAATAAACATGTTGAATAGCACTGGGCCCGGGACAGAGCCCTGTGGGACCCCACTGGTCACTTCTTTCCAATGACATAAACCTATGACATAATAGCTTTAGCCTGTAGTATTTGTATAAGTGAAGTTGTACAGCACAGCTATAATTACAAAAACTGTTAGTAAATAAATTAATATGAGACACTTTTTGTCACTGATTGATGTGGATGCACAATCCAGTTTCCTGAGAATATCAAATTCCCTTGGTGAAACCAGCATGTTTCTTAAAGCTGTAAGTACAGTAGAGTCTCGATTATCCAACATAAACTGGACCGGCTGATAGTTGGATAACTGAAAATGTTGGATAATCTGGAAGGTCCAAGAAAAGCCTTGAAATCACTATGAATTGCAAATGTACTGATGTTTTATTGCAGTAACAATAAAAGTTAATGTGAAGAAATCACTGATCAACATTGTGATGTACAGTATAAACAGTTCGGTCCTCTGAAAATTCAAAGAAGTCAAAGAAAAGTTAAAGAAATCACAGAGAATTTAAAGAAATCACAGCATCCACGACGTTGGATAAACCGGAAGGTTGGATAACCGAAGGTTGGATAATCGAGACTCTACTGTATATGCAGCTATAAGCTATTGCAAATGAAAATTTGTGGTCAACATTCAGTAATAAATGTGGTAAAAGTTGGGGGTTTAGTTCTTTGCCCTTCACTATGACTAGAAAAAAAACACAGAATTCAGATTTTCTAACATTACAGAATGCTACAATGCAAAAAAATGGCAGAACAGTGTCTCTTCTATTACTTGGTTTGCCATGATGAAAGATTTTATATTTAGCACACATGGCCATATCTCTTCTCCATTATGTCTTAGCACACAAAGTTTGTAAGAGTTAGCCTTAGACCCTGAAGTTCAGGGTTCAAGCCCTGGCTCCTATGGTAGATGCAATGATAGAAAATGGGAGAGACGTTTTCAAACCTGTAAAAACATATATTTTGTTTTGTGCCACATTTTGCTCCACAAAATCATGAAACAACTGAGTGGCGCAATTCCTAGCTTTATACTTGCAATGAATGTACATTGATTGCTTAGAATCTGGAAAGCCCTGAGCAGGAAATTTTGCCTTCTCTCTAGTCAGAAAGGAACAGGCATAAACAGAGAGAGAAAGATTGAGGCTGAATCTACATGGCCTAATAATGTGTCCTTACCTTGATCGCAGTCTGTTGGAACACACAATGTTACCCTTTTTCCAGTGTGAAAACATTTCTTTCCAATGCTTGAAGGCTTTAAGGCAATTTTAAAAAACAACCATTTACTCTATGTTTTGGGGACATTCTCTATGATGTTGCTAAGTGGAAAAGGCGATCTTTAGCACTTTTTCCTTCTGATTAACACTATTAATCCCTTTAACTGAAGAATACATGTCTCTACCAGTCCATTTCAGGAATGGAAGGTCAGTTGCCACACCCACTGCTAAGGCATGTCTGCATTCTTCTTAAGAATAAGGTTTGGCATTTCTATTGGCATTTATGTGGAGTTTTGAAAATGATAACAAATAGTTATTTATTTGGTTTTTCCCAAAGTAGATAAACATAATACTTATTGTTAATAGTTAAAAACTACAATAGCTAACTACCAGAACTAATCCTGTTGACTATCCACAAAAGTTCTTTAATAACCAAATTTGAATCATTTTTCATAAAGTAAATATAATTAATAAATAGCTAAAGTACTCTACATAACAAGTAGCTGAATTTCTTTTTCAGTGTTCATCACCAGCTGTTAAAGGCCCATGGTATGTACAAATGTACAAATAAATAACTCCTCTTACTTCAGGTGTACCCTTTTGCAACATCTCCCCTGAACAATGAAGAAAACTGTGGCTTCTAATCTTTCCACTATTGCAGTGAACAAAATTTGGGGAGTGAAGAAAATCTTGCAGCTAAGTTCCTCATTTTAGCTTCTTCAGAAGAAAGCTTTAGGGGAAACAGTTTAGACATTAACTAAAATGGTGACATATTTGCTTTCTTGGAAAGTAACTAACATGAAATTCACCAATATTATGATAGAACTAAAGAGTTGTTTCACAGAAACTTGTTGAGTAAAACACAACAGATTTGTATTTTCTCACTTTAATTCACCTTAAATATAATGTTTTTCAATTGAGTTAGCCCACACATTCAGTTGCAACTAATTAAAAAATAATAATTAAATAAGCATGTGTAATAAATTAAAATAATATCTGTCTGTATAGTTATTGTGCCTCTTCAAGTTGTTTCTAATTTAGGGCGACCCTAAAGGGAAGCTGGGATTTTCTTGGCAAGATTTGTTTAGAGGAGGTTTGCCATTGTCGTCCCCAGAGGTTGAAAGCATGTAACTTGCCCAAGGTCACCCAGTGGGTTTCATGGCTGAGCTGGGAATTGAACCCTGGTCTCCAGAATCATAGTTCCAACACTAAAACCACTACACCACGATCTCTATTGTATGCATGAGTGTAAACCTGCATTAAGGACATCAATTGATTCAGAATGCAGCAGCCAGATTATTCACAGGGGCATCAAGATCATAGCACATTACCCCTGTACTAAAATCTCTACACTGGCTACCGATCAGCTTCCGGGCGCAATACAAAGTGTTGGTCGTTACCTTTAAAGCTCTATATGGCTCGGGCCCGAGTTACTTGAAGGAGCGCCTCTCCCTGCATAATCTGCCCCGCACTCTCAGAACATCTGGGAAGAATTTGTTAGATTCCATCAATACAAGACTGATATCAACTTCCCACAAGGCATTCTCTGCTGTAGCCTCGAAACTTTGGAATGACTTGCCGGAGGAGATCCATCCTTGGATGCTTTTAAGAAAGCTCTAAAGATGGATCTCTTCCGGTGGGCCTACCCACCCGATCTACTTTAATGGATCGGGAATGGATATGCAAAACCAGATTACCATAGATATGGCAGCAACTGATGGACAAAAGGACAGAATTGTAGTTGGTTAATTGATTATGTAATTGTTTTTAAATGTTTTTAGATTGTATTGAATTGTATATGTATTTTTTAACACTGTTGGAATCCTGCCTCGATCCGGGGGGAGAGGTAGGAAATACAAATTATTATTATTATTATTATTATTATTACTACTACTACTACTACAGTTGGTCTTCGGTATCTGCAGGGGATCTGTGCAGCCCCCCCCCCCCCAGGGATACCAAAATCTGCAGTTTTTGAGTCCTCGTTGTCCCCATTGGCAGCATAGCAACAAAATTTAAATGGCAGCTCATGCACATGGCTGCCCTACTATTATGGACAGTCCCCATTGTCCCCAGTGGTGGTATGTGCACACAGCCACACCACCATTAGAGACAATGAGTCTCGTTGTCCCTCATGACAGTGCAGCACCATGCACATGCCACCATGGGGACTGTCCCTAATGGCAGCATGGCCACTTAGGCTTGCCATCTACAGATGGTTGAATTCATGGACGGCAAGTCTGCAGATACTGAGGGCTGATTGTATTTCTTTTATCTTGGCTCACTATTTTAACAAGTAGTGCAACAGAAAATGCAAAGTATGTCCGAACACGCTGACAAACCGGCACTTCAAAACTAACTGGGTGACACCACCTCTGCGGTGTCAACTGATGTAGTCCACACAACTGCATCACCAACCCCATGACACCACTGCTCCAAGTATCTCCTACGAAGGTATTTAAATGGGGAGCTACAAAAGCGGGATCCTTTTCAGTTGTGGCACTTCTTTTATAAAATACCCACCCCAACACTGTTATCTTTTTTATTTATTTATTTGCATCTAGTGAAGATCTTGTTTTCTTTCCAGGCATTTTAATTTTTTCAATGTTCCCTGCACTTTTTTATTGTATTACATTTAAAAAAATATTTTTGTTTGTCCAGATAATTTTTGCTGTTGGATGAATTAAGTAAACAATTCACATGTTTTGCAGGGGTTATTTTGTTTTTGGTAAAAGAGTATCTAGAAAATCATTATCTTGAACGAGACTTTTCACATCTCCTATTTCTCTTCAATCTTAATGGTTCCCTTTTCTCACTTAAAAAGTTAATTAGTAGAAAAGGAACAGGAAACAGAAACAAATAAAGGGAAGGAAGTAAAAGGAAATCTAAAGTTAACTAGCTCATAAAATTGCCTTGTAATTTTATTTCTACACCTAGGCCAGCCCTAAGGTTCAGCAGAGAGAAACAGCTGAGGTGACAAGAGAAGGGGCAAATTGTGCCATTCCTTCCACTGGGATATCCCTTGTACATAAACTACCTCCGTTTCTAGCTCACCCATGCCCCACCTTGCCCTCTTCCTTCTCTTTCTCGATCTCCTATGTGTGCTCACATGATTCCACAGTTCCTCCCCTGCCTCTTGCCGCCATCAACTCTCCACCCTCTGTGTAAGGAAACACTACCTACTCCAAAAGACTGGTGTGCATTTATTCATAGCTGGCCTACCATTTTTGTCAACAAAATAGAAGCAGCCAGGAAGAAGCGACAGTGGATAGGATGAAAAGATAGCAAGACAATGAAAGTATTTCTCTTGCCTCAGGTGGCAGGAAAGCTTGGGCTTCTACCATTATTTATAAGCATGAAGTCCATAGTTATCTAAGAACATGAAGCGAAATCTTGCAGATGTCCATCTAGAAATAAGTCCCATTTCAATACAGTATACACCTAGCTATCTGGGAATAGGAATGCCTTATATACTCTAATCAAAGAATTGCATGGCATCACACAGCTTCACATTTGAAAGTGGAATAAGAGAGTCCAGCTTTGATAAAACATCTTCCTTGCTTACTTGCTCTGAGGTTTCTGTTGTTATATATATATTTTTTTACTTCTGCTAGAAAATTAATGAGGCTGCTTAAAACTCTGGATTTCTTTAAAGAGTGAAACAAATAGCCATCCTTTAGCCAGGTACAGTTGGCCCTCCATATCCATGGATTCTTTATCCACGGATTCAAGCATCCACAGCTTGAAAATATTTTTTAAAATATGTAAATCCTTAAAAACATTCCATCATTTTACCATGTTATATAAGGGATGCCATTTTACTACCCCTTGTATTTAATGGGACTTGAAAATCCATAGGTTTTGATATCCATGAGAGGTCCTAAAACCAAACTCCAGTGGATACCAAAGGCTCACTGTATTTCTGTAGTTCAATCATGTGTATGTTTACATGGAAATAAGTTCAACTCTTTTCTGGGAAGCTAGTCCTAGCTAAAATGTGCACAGATGTGCTGGCTCTATCAGTTTCAATGGATACATTCATTGCCTGCTTATTTCCCACCTAATGAAACCAACACGGCTTAAATGTGTTTAAGGGGTGAAGTAGTCAGGCCCAATCGCCACGGGACCACCGCAGGACTGCAGCAAACAGACACCACGGTCCTGAGGGCAGCCACTGCTACATTCCTGAACGGGGCATGAAAAGGAGTGGTAAGAAGCTGCTCCATTTGTGGCCCCAGCACTGCCTCTGTGCAATCTGGGGGCCTGTATCATGTGCACACCCTGCCCCCTCCCCAAAATAACTGCAAACACCAATTTCTTAAAACACTAAGTGTTAATTTCTAGTTTTCTTACTCGCACTGTACGATATTTCTCTTTAGCTAATGCTATTGCAGGATGAAGTGGTGGTACATGATAAAATCTGCTTTATTTTTTAAACTTTTTTTTGCCAGATAGTCTTTGTAAGCACAAAGTTCCTCCATCCCATCTACTAGTAGCTAAAGTCTTAATATACAAGATACTATCTTTGACAACATGTCACTCTAGCAGTTGCCTACCACTAAACATGATTCTTTATGTCATGCTTCATGATCTGCTAAACCTAGCAGAAGTGGAAACAACAGGATGGTTCACACAGAGTTTAGCACTGCGTTGGCAACCTATGGCCCTCTAAATATTATTGAACTGCAGCTCCCACCATCTCTTAACACATTTGCTAGATCTACAGAGATTACGGTTAATAATAAACCCAGCCTTATTCCAAGCAGCTATACCTCCCAGCTTGGTGCAGCAGCAAAGAAAGTGCCTTCTCAGTTGTGACACCCTTTCCTCTGCCAGAAGGAAGAATTTGTATGTTTTTCCCTTCTTTTTTTTAAACATCTAACACTAGATTATTGTACTGTCTAAACCCAGAGAAAGTGCAATTAATCCCAATGATTAATGGAATCAATCTGATTTCAAACCATGCCTTATTTAGTGGGCTTGTTGTCATTAACCATAATTAATATTATTTTGCATTTAAGATTCAGACATGCCAAACCTAAGAAGAAGCGTCTTGTTCAAGGCCACAATAAAAGAGGGGAAGAAAGAATAAGCAAGTAAGGGAACGGTAGCTACATTCAAATGGAACTGCTCTGTCTCTCTCTCTCTCTCCTGTAAAAAAGAGTACCGGTACTCATTTTTATAAAAAGATTGTCATTTAATTCCTTTCTATTCAACTAGTGAGACATTAGTCTCAGTTCTTCTCCTATATGGTATCCACAATTGTGTTTGTTGCAAATATCACTCAAGACAGCAATTTTACAAGTCTTTCTGATTTGTTTCATAATTCTTCTAGTACATACACTTCTGCAAAATGATGCATTATTATGAAATGAGTGAAATCTACTGTTTTCACCCCTTGGATATAGCTATGCAAAGCATGTGCACCTTCATATTACCCTAAAATATGCTTACCAAAGCAATCACCCATGCCAAAAGCCTTCTCACACTTAGTCTGCAGTAGAGGAAATGTCCAGAGCAAAGAATAAAACATTGAAGGAAATGAGTGAAAATAACACTGGATGTTTTCATACATAACAGTAAACTAGGGTTTTGGGGAATCCTAGCTTAAATTTAACAAGATGTGTAACAGCCCAGGTAGTCTGGTCATACTCACTTGGTTCCCTTTGCAAGCACACGTGGTTAAACATAAACAGAAACATAATACTTACCATGATATCCAAACCATCCTGGTTTCTTGTTCATAAGCAGGACAAAACATCTATCTACTAAAACACATCCTGGTTTACAATCTTGGCTTGTAAAAGGTGCAACTCCCATCCCCAGAATTCTGATTTCAGAAATTAAAATAAGGTTTTCAATTCTGATAAGTTTAGTTGTTCACATTAGCAGGAGACCCTATGTATGAGTGAACAGGCACACAAGCTCACTCATTGTAAATTAGGATTAAACAGAATCTTGGTTTATCATTCTGTGCAAGCAAAGCCATTAGGTATTTCCAGACTCAAGAAAAAATTAATTCAGACAGCTCAAAATAGGCCATATTCATAAAAATATAATAGTCCAGATCCAAAGCAAATGACTCACCCCATAGATTTACTAAAATCAGTGGAACTTAAATTATTTGTGATAAAACTTTTCACAGTGATTTTAATGGGACCTAACTCCAACTATTCTACCAAACAATAATTTTTCTCCACTAGCAAAGTTTACTAACATTACAGGGGACCAGATGTCATTTCCATCACGCAGATATTGGACAAAGCACCAGAAAGCATATGAATGGGCTTAAGGGCTACTACCATCAAGAAGACCATAGCCAAGTGAATTCCTAACTTCAGTGACATCAGCTATACTAGTATAAAACAATTCTTCATGGCCTCTGTGACTCATACAAATAGGTCATCTGCACTTGTGCAGTGCATCTCTCAGAACCTTCTAGAGCTATTAATATGTATTCTGGTGGTTGCCCCTCCTATTCTCTGTACACCGTTCCTGCTTAATTCCCTCAGCTCCTTTTCATCTGCTGCATCATCGTTTTCATTAGGAACTGTTCTTGAGTGTTCATTCGAGGGGGGGGGGTTCAGCTTAGATATACAGTTTTTGGTCTTAACTCTTCCCCCTTATTCTGTGCATTTTAGCTTTGGCATTTCAGATCATAGTGTCTTATTTTTTGGATTTTGGTTTTACCTAACTCTTCTTGCAGATTACATCTTGGATTTGGAGTTTTGGTTTGACCTTGTCTGTCCATTTCTGCCCTCAGGGGCTTATGGCCTCCTCCAGTACTTTCAAGAAGTGTACTTCTTGTGGTGGTAAGACATCAGAGAAAGATGGGCATTCTATGGAGTTTATCATATGACGGAATTTGGGGGTATAATGTAATGGCAATCTGAACGCAATCATGGGGTTTCACGTTATTGCGAATGAGTGTATCTCACGCAATTTCGGGCAATGGGAAGTCATTCCGAATGCAATCATGGGGTTTCACATAATTGCGTATTAGACTATCTCACGCAATTTCGGGCAACGGGGGGGTCATTTTCGGGAAATGGGAAGTCATTTTGAACACATTCCGAATGCAATCAGATTTCACGTAAATTCGCTAAACTAGTGAATTCACATAATTGCGAATTGGCTCCATTCACAATTGAGAGAAATTCCTCCCATGTGATAAACTCCTATGTGCCTTTTGCACCTAGGAGAGGGGCACAATGTGGGAGCGCAAACACACTGTAAAGCATTTACACCTCAGGCACACTGCAATTGGTCCTCGAGACTTAAGTCTTTTCTTGGGAAAATGCCATAAAGGCAGCAGATCTAACCACTAAGAACAAGCCATTACATTCAGCCTCCATTGGGGTCTTGATTCATTGTCCATTTTGACTGCTGCACTCCACATTGAGTCCTGCAGCCTTTGGCTCATCTCTTCGGGTGGCTCTTAACAGCTCTTTGTTGGAGATTAATTTTAGGTCCATGAGACCTCAAGATGCCATGAAATGCCCAGTAGTGGGGACAGTGCTTCTTGTCTTCTTGTCAATAGTGTCATGATCCATACAGGCACCAAGAGCTGAAAGCTTTCTATGCCAAGTTTTATATACAATGCCCTGGATCTCCCTATTATTACAGTACTTTGACCAGTCCCTGTCTCTGGTATATTATTACTATTAAGATTACAACAACCATCACTTTCATGGTAAGTTTGATGAACTGCGCCATTCTCATCATTATTACTGAGATGTCACACAGGCATCGATACCAGCAACCTCAGTACCTGGTCAAACGCAATCACCTTCACCTACTCCATCCCAATCCAGGGATCCTGGTGGGGCATATGAGCTTTTCTCCTAAGACTTCTCAGGCCCATCTCTCTTCCTGCATCATGACTCCCGCCTCCTTTGGTGAATAGCTTGCTAGATTCTCCTTTGTGTGAGTCACAGAAACCATGAAGAAGAACAGTTGCTTACTGTGAACTCAGACAACCTCATCTGTGCTCCCCTCATTATGTCCTGCTCTCCTTAGCTCCCTAACTGCTGCTTTGGCATTCAAGGAACTGAGGAAATTGAGTGGGAACTGCACTGAGGATAGGAGGTGCTACCACCAAAATCTGTATTAGATAGTTTTAGAAGGTTCCTAGAGATGCACTGCACAGGTGCAGATGACCCATTTGTGTGAATTCACAGAAGACCTCTCAAAGAACCACAGTTATAAGTAGGCAGGATATTCTTCATCTTATTGAAGTCAGATAGACTCATATGTCTCAGGGCCGAGGCAGACCCATCTCTATACTGCATATTCACATATAAAGTAGAGGGTTGAGTGTGTATTTATTTTAATGACAACACCAGCATACAGGAAAGGATCACTAAACCCCTCCCTTACACACTCACCTTACTTTCAGTCTGTTGCTCTACCACTATTCTCAGTCCTTAGATCAAAGCCAAGGAAAGGAGGAATACAGCAAAAGAATGCAATGAGGGGAGGTAAAGTATGTGTGGTTGGATATGGGGAATCATAATTTCTATCCTACATTATCATTTTACTTTTCATGTAACTCCCCCTAACCCAATGTGAATGTAGTTGACAGCTAAGTAATGGGCCCATCATATCTAGTTTAGTCTTAATCATTCAGCTCAACCTTTCTTATTGAAAGAGTAAAAAAGAACAGCCAAAAATGTAAAGGGGAATGCATTAAGTCTTATTATGCATAAGAATGTATAAATGTTAAAAGGAATCTTAATAATAATTGCACTGTGCAAATGAAACAGCAACAACAACCAAAACACTATTGCAATACTCACTGCCCTCTCATACACCTTTTTGTCTGTTCTTTTTCTCCTGCATTGGTTGGTCTCTGCTCCAGCACGTCATGACAGTGTCACAAACGGAGGGGCTACACAAATCTATATGGAACAGGCTCACTCTCTAGAAAGAGCCTCCAATAATTATACTTTTTCTGTTCCCTAAAGCCATCAAAAGATGTAATACTTGGAGAAGAAGATCAAGTCTCAAGAGAACTGTAAAGAAGATGAGAGGCAATCAGGAAAGAGCAGTGAGGGGGAGAAGAAACCACAGAGGAACAGGGGGAAAACCACTAGTATACCCTGTGACTATGAGAAGGAGGAAGTAGCATGTGGTGGGTGGAAGAAGCAGTATTAAGGACAGACAGGAGTGGTTTAGCTATCCGAAAGCCCACATAAAAATATGTCATAGTTCAACATCTAAATAGTCTATTTTCCCTTGCAAATGACTATTTTAATTATATTAACTGTACCAAACAGCAGCATTTTGTCTTCAATATACAGTAATAAAATCTAGAAAATATAAAAACATAATATGCAAAATGTGTCAACTGGGGGGGGGGGAGTCAGACCACAATAATTACCATATAACTACTATGTTTTTATTAACTTCATCAACTATACACATCTCTCCCCTGGAGAAAAAAATGGTCATGAAAGATGTCATCTCTACAATGTGCTAAAAAAAATTTGGAGGTGGTGACAAGAAGGGATGAGCTGGCACAGAGGTTGTGCTAGCAGACTGGTTACTATTGGTTGCTCTGATCATGTTGACAGGTAAAAGAAACCAAAGAGCCTAGGATAAGAAACTTAAAAGAACTGGGTGTCTAGGAAATAAGGTGAAGAAAAGCAGATTATTTTCTGGAACCATCCTTGGTCCTGCGAGCCTAGATACTAAATATGATTCCCCCCGCCCCCCCAAAAAAACCTCGCAGCAGCAGCAGCTAGTATGCCAAATATGCTCATTCTAGAGACTAGAGGTTTGGTCAGATGACATACACCTTATTTATATTACATATGGGCTACCATAATGTACCCTCCAAGCGTCTGACTCTGGAGAATACAGTATACAAAAATGATGATTAGTTCCAAAGGAAGTAACCAAGTTTAAGCATGAAAGCTTCAAGGGATCATGTGGCTCCATTCCTGAAACAACCACACTGGCTTTCAATCTGCTTCTGGGTCCCATTCAAAATGCTGGTGATAATCTTCAAAGCCCATGATAATTTGGGATGTTAGGATATTTGAAGAAGCACCTTTTTCCATACTGTCTGGATACTCAAATGCACCCTTGTGTTCCAGTGTTTCCACAGAATGCCAGCTGCAAACACAGACAAGGCCTATTCCATGGCCAATCAATCCAATGCTCTGGAAGAGGCTCATCGCTCACCTTTTAAAACTGGCTCCAGACTCCTGGGTGGGAGCTGGGACGCGGGATGGAGGCTAGGATTATCGTTCACTAAATTGCCACCGAACCACTGGCAGCCATCAGCCCAGGTCCAAGCCAGGTCCCAGCCGCGCTCCACCAGCACTTTTTAAAAGTTGGAGGAAGAGTGGTAGCAGCGGAGATGGAGGGGTAATAGGAGGAAGAGAAAGGAGGAAGAGGAGGATAAAAGAAGGGGAAGAGTGGTGGCAGTGGTTGCGACAAGGGGAAGAGGAGAAGGAGGAAGAGGAGGAGGAGGAAAGAAGAAGAAAAAAAAGCAGTGGTGGAGGCAGGGAGGAGGAAGATGAGCCGAGGAGGAGGAGGAGGAGGAGGAGGAGGGGGGGGAAGCACAGCGGCAATAGGGCAAGTGAGAGGAGGAGGTGGAGGAGTGAAGAAAGGAGGAAGAGGAGGAAGCATGGACACAGTGGCAGTGGGGTAGGAGAGGAGGAGGAGCAGGAGGAGGAGGTGGCGAGGAAGAGGCAGCCCCCTGTTGTGGTGAAAGTGGCAAGGCGGGCTTCAGGGGGGGTGGGACTGTGAAGTCTCATCAGCCGCACCACCATTAAAGACAATGGGACTTGAGCATCTGCGGATTTTGATATCTGAGGAGATCCGCAATGGATCCTCTGCAGATACTGAGGGCCCACTGTAAAATCTTTGCTTTCTGATGGTTCCATGTACTAAAATGCAACATTTTTTTTAAATTGTGTATAAAATTACCTTTAGGCTATGTGCATAAGATATATATATGAAACAAATGAATTTTGTGTTCAGATTTGGGTTTGACTGCCAAGATAGATCATTATGCATACATATGCAATACAAGTATTCCAAAATAAAAAAACAACAACCCAAAACACAACTAGTCCCAAGCAATTTGGGATTCTATGATTCAATTTGAAAAAGTGGATACTTGACCTGTAATAAACAAATACAGTGGAGCCTCATTATGTGCGGACTTGTCACCTGCAGATTTAAGCATCCTCGGATGGCAAGCATCCGTTTCAGACCCCACCCCCACCCCGATACCAAAATCTGCAGGACCTCCAGTTCCATTGTCCCCAATGGCGGCACGTGCACACAGCTGCACTGCCATTAGGGACAGCCCCCATTGTGCCCAACGATGGTGTGTGCACATGGCCACGCCATCATTAGGGACAATGGGAGTTCAGGTAAGCCTCCATCCTGTTGTCCCTAACGGTGGCATGGCCATATGCATGTGCCATTAGGAACAACGGGACTTGATGTCCCACGGATTTTGGGGGGGGGGGGGGTTCAGAAAAGATCTCCCATGGATACTGAGGTCCCACTTTATATGCTTTAGGGCAGGGAGACGAATGCAAGAAAGGAATGGGCTAGGTGACAGAAGCCAGAAGAAAAAGAATAGAAAAGAGAATGAGCAGGCAGGAATGGCATGCAGAGGCTATGGTGTAACCAGGAAACAGAATATACCCAGTTATAGCCATGTTGGCCATATAGCAAAGTATCATAACATCCAAAATCCACAAAACAGGGATACCTTTATTGGACTAACCAGAATACATAAAAAGTATGTTGCAAGCTTTCAAAGCTCCACTTGCTTCTTCATCAGGCAAAGGTGTCAAAAATAATACAGGAGGAAAAAAACTGACAATGTTAGTCACAGGCTTGTGTTTTGTCAAGATGTTGGTGGCAGGATGTTATCAGGTGGGAGGAATTTCTCTCAATTTCGAATGGCACCAATTTGCAATTATGTGAATTCACTAGTTTAGCGAATTTATGCGTTCAGAATGACTTCCCATTGCTCAAGAATGACTTCCCTTTGCCCAAAATTGCATGAGATACTCTAATATGGAATAACGTAAAACCTATGATTGCGTTCGGAATGACTTCCCGTTGCCTGAAATTGTGTGAGATACACTCATATTCAATAACGTGAAACCCCATGATTGCATTCGGATTGCCATTGCATTATACTGTACTTCCAATTTCTGTCATCTGATAACGTCCATTGGAGGGATATCTATGTAGGCGGGCTACATCTCCTTTTGGCCACGTGGTACTGGGAGACAAAGCATTTTGAAGTTCAGGAAATTTAAATTCTATTAGCAAAACAAAAAGGTACTTCCTAGGAGATTCAGGATGTCTGTGAGGCCACGAACCCTTTTATTAGGCAGAGAACACTGACTCATTCAAAAGGCTTCTTTTAAGAAAAATTTAGGTGCGTTAGATAAAACAGGCCAAATACAGTCCCAATTAAAAATATAAAATAAAAGTTTTATCTTTGTTGGAGACAGAAACCTCAAATAGTAAAGTCCCAGTCCATTAGCTCCCTCTTGTGTGTGCGTGTGTGGCTAAATGCAGTATCTTCACATTCAGGAAACATATCCAGGCATAGCTGTGTTGGCCATACAGCAAAGTACAATCAAGGAAACAGCAATACTTTTATTTGACCAACCAAAATATATAAAATATTTCACAAACTTAAAATAGAAATGTACTCTTAGATGTAAATACTGTGTTCTGCTGTTCATTTTACTTCATCTAAATGTATAGTGCCTCCCTTTGCATCCAAAGCCTACTCTCAAAAGGCAAGGTTATTGATACATTTGGTAAAGCTAATGAAATCTGAGCTAAATATTGTGGGACCCTACTTGTAAACACCCCGTTCCATAAAAGTTCATAATCCCAGTTCTTTCAATTTTGAAACACTGGCAGTTGTCTGCCACTGAATTGTACTAGTTCATAACATTAAAGATTGGGGTATATCTCTGGATATTACTTGAGATAGAAGTTCAGATGGAAGCAGGGATCAGGAATGTGCCCATATTTTAGAATATGCTTGGGAAAGGGAAGATTTCCAGTGTTTTTAGAGGGTACAACCTTAGCTCCATCCTTAGCTCTAGTTATAAATCAGTGATTTTTGTTGTTGTTCTCTTTAGGGAATTAAGAGTGTACCTCTTGGGTTGATTGGGGCTGGAGGTTAAGGTACAATATGGGTTCATCTGTGTATTTATTTATTTCCCACCTTTCTCCCATGACAGAAGCAAGGTATTGAGTTAGAATGGGAGAGTGGATTTGTGGTCTGGATTTCCATGCTTTGGAAGGTATAGCTCTAATCATATATTTATTTATTTTTACTTTAAACAAAATGGTTTTTTATTTTCATTTTTATTATTATATTACATTATAATTTTATTTAATTTTATGTGCTGTTTGGGGAATTTCCCCACTTTCTGAATTGTAGGAAGATGCAGGGGGAAAAATACAACCTCTATGGTGGCTAGAACCATAACAATGACCAAAGCAAATATTCAACAGAATAACCTAATAGTTTAGACTCATTGTACAAATCAGACAAGTTGTCAGCAACTAACAGCAGTAAATAACACAGTGACCAGAAATGGGAAACAGCTGAGAGGCAGCATCCAGCATTCTATTCTATAACATGGCTGGAGATATCATATAATAAATTGTTGTTGTTGTTGTTGTTGTTGTTGTTGTTGTATGCCTTCAAGCCACTTCCAACTTACAGCATCCCTTAGGCATTCAGCATTTTCATAACAAGGTTTTCTCTCAGAAGGTTTGCCCTTGCTTTCTTGAGACTGAGAGAGTGTGACTTGCCCAAGATCACACAGTAGTTTTCCACAGCTAAACAGGGATTTGAACCTGTGTCTCTCAGAGTCCTAGTAATCATTTAAGTCACTACACCATACCAGCTCTCATAATACTGTATATAATACATAGATATAAAAACTGCAGTCCACATAGTCCACATAGCATCTCATCATAGTGAATATGCCTAGGATGAAAAGACTCATACAGCTTGAACCTTTTGTTATATCAGAAGAGTATCACGTATTAAGATAACATTTCCTGCATCCTTTGGAAGAAGTCTTTAAATACTGAGCAGCATTTGTATGAGAAATATATGTGGACAAGCACATTATTGTTGAAGGCTGATACACATATTATATCACAACCTAGAGACCATTTTATGTCATCCTACAGGGAACTTTTCACCACATTATTTATTTTATGAAAATCATAAAGCAGACTTTTTTTGTCAATACTACTGCAGAGGTATGGAGGAAAACTGATATGCATAATAAGTCACTTCATGAAAATAGTTTATCATGTGGCAAAAGCTATTTAAAGCTACAGGCTGTGGAACTTCAACTTCAACCCTTTAACAAAAACACACAAGACTCTGGTTAGAAGGATGGCAGAATTCACACTTAGGGGAAGTGTGGAAACTAGAGATACTGGATGCACTCTCTCATAGGAAGCCACTGGGGTGAATATATAAAGCAACATCCCCCCAAGGGCCTTAATGCAGCAAGAGGCTTTTCTTCTGTCCTTTCCACTGGCAGCTCTCTGCAAAGTCTGGAAAGAAAACTGGCAAACTACAGTGTATTACAAAAGTACTCTGTCTGTAGTCACAAGCCTTTGTGGATCTGTACCACATACAAAATGTGTTTGCTTTGTCATCCTAGTACAATGCATTTGAAATGAACTTGGAAATAGAAACACTCTTTAAAATTAGTAGATCTGGCTCCAGAAATGTTAGGGCCTAAGACAGAGGACATAATATTCTCTCAGTTTTTATTCCCCATGCAAAGCCCACAAGGGACAGCCTTCTCTTATACCACATCTGGAACAACCATGCCAAACACACAACTCCGCTTGTGGATTGCAGTGGGTGTGAATTCAACAAGTTTTTCTCCTATTCCTCCTACTGCACATCCACTGCTTAAGTCACACACCTCACTTTGCCTAACAGTAAAGCCAGCCCTGTAGAAGCATTTAGTAATAAAGTGTAACATGCTTATCTTTATGGTGCTGATATCACCATTTGCTTATCTGGGTGTAGTATGTGAATGTATGCATTAGCCTGAGCTCTGTAAGTGGAAGCATACAGTATACTCTACAATTTCTTAGTGCCACTCTCCTCATTATGTTGCAATTGTATGTTTTTATTGGCTAGTATATACTATCCACTTGCAAACTTAGCAGGATTTTGTATGGCTTACATTTGACAAATATGGTGCTAAACATTGTTTCCTGGATTCTGGAAAATGGAGTATTTGATCTGTGATCTGTATGACTCTGCAATATAAAGGGTGCAAAGGGCCTTTTTCACATGATGCAAGGCTTAAACCAGCATTTCCATAAATCAATATGTGGTCAAGTAATTACCAAAACTATATTACAGTCAGCAACGAGAAGTTTCTAGGCCAAAGTTGGTCCTGCAAGGATGATATCTGGCTCTGCAACTGGCAGTCTAGAGAATAAAGATACATGAACTGCTTAACTGCCTATGATATTAAAAGTTACTGTTCAGAAAAGAAAGGTCTCGGTCCCCTGAATGAAAAGCGGCACTAGAGTTTCTCTTCATTCATCCAATAATGATGGGATTATGGCAATATCACGAGACGTCATCTGATAATCGTAGCACACTAGCATGATAGTGACAGGAGTATCCACTATGCTCCCGTCACTTTTCCCCATGTGATAAAGTCCAGAATGACAATAAAGATGGAATTACAGATACCCAGAGAATTAATTCTACAGTTTCAAGGACATGCATGCAAAAAGCTTACTCTTGAACACAGTACATCTCACTTTGTGTAAAGCTAGTAATATACAAAGAGGCTCCATCTGAGATGTGTGGAACCCAAACCACATGCAGACACAAGCTGCAAGACCTTGAACTAAACCCCAAAGCATGCTGGCACCTAGTGTAGCTAATGAGACAAGATTGTTATATGGTACAAGATGCAGGACTGATATTCACACAGCGCATAGTGATATCACAGCACTCACTGTCACAAGATGTGGCTTACCAACTGGGAAGGCTTTAAAAGGGGATTCAATAAAAAGAGGATTGGATAAATTCATCCAGGACAGGCACATAAACGATGAAAGCACTTTGCACTAACTTAAATTCAGATTGTTTCCAAGGTTAATCTCACACAAAGTACATTGCAGCAGTCAAGCCTGGAAGGAACAAGGGGATGGGCTAACCCTACAAGGTCTTCTCCAGGGTGTATGTACACTGTAGAAACATTGCAGTTTTACACCAGTTTAACTGCCATGGCTCCATCCTACAGAATCCTGGGATTTGTAGCATTGTGAGGCACCTGCACTCTTTGGCAGAGAAGGCTAAAAATCCTGTAAACGTACAATTTCCAAGATTCCATAAGATGGAGCCACAGCACATAAAATAGTGTCAAACTACATTATTTCTACAGTGTCAATGCACCCTAAGAGAAAAAAAATAATCACAAAATTAATAGAAAGTACTTCTAGGTGTTACATCAACCTACTCATAAAAGCAAGGGTATGTTAAAAACAAAAGTAACTCTCAGGATTGGTGAGGGGGCACACACCCCACCAATAAAAGGAAAGTTTTCTCCCTCACTAGTAGTATTAACTGTAGATTAATAAAAGCTTACTGGTGGTTGTGGAGTAGGGAGTGTTGACAAAAATATGTGTGAGATGGAATGCCCAAAAATACCTGAGCCAGTGAACCAAGTGAAATTGGTCAAAGAATTCTGGAAGGATTTACACTTTTTAAGTCTCAAAGACGAGCGTGCCTATTTTAAGTACAATGGGTCCTTGGTATCTGCTAGAGTTTTGGTTCTAGACCCCCCTCCCCCCGCCATAGATACCAAAATACATGGATGCTCAAGTCCCATTAAATACAATGGTACAGTAAAATGGTACCCCTTATTTAAAAAATGGCAAAAATCAAGGTTTGCTTTTTCAATTGTATATTTAAAAAAAATCAAGCCATGGATAATTGAATCTGTGGATTAAAAATCCATGGATGTGGAGGGCTGACTATATACACAGGGTCTAAAGCACCAGAGTGTTTTTACAGTAACACAAGGAAATAATACAAAAATGACAGGGAACAACTGTGCAAATAACTGAAGCTGCATTTGAGAATGTCAGCTCATCAGTTCCTTCCTAAAACCAAACTGTTTTTTAAAATTAGCCGTAGCTTGTCTCATCAGCAGTGAAAACTGCTATAGTGAGAAACTTCTGGCTGTACTTACGTTTCCTGTGGTTCTATATTTCTTCTTTAAAATTTAGTCTTCGATGGTTCTGCTGAATACTGCTTAACTCTCACTACTTTGCTGGGGGGGGGGGACAGATGTGAAGTTCTGTATATCTACTCTATCAGTTGGAGCTTGAGAGGGACCCCTGGGGGTCTCCCTCCCCACTGCCACTCTTGGATCGGGTGATCCAAAGGGTGGCAGGAGTCCGGGAGGGACCTGCTTACATCACTGATGATGCACATGACTGACATGCATTTTGAAGTGGTGCAAACAAGTGGGGACAACAATCGCATTAAAAAAGAATCAATTACAGAGAGTAATGAAAAGATCTGTTGTCATACTGGGAACCAGGGACCTTTTTCCATAACGGAGTGAGGGTGAATCAGAAATAGATTCAAACTGTAAGCGTGAATGACCTCTATGGCAGTCTCTCAAAGGAAAGTACAGAAACAGGAGCAGCTGTGTCAATCTACATAACAAAAAATATGAATAGCTGTCTCTACCAGGAGCAGATCTTTTGTACAGCTAATAAGTCTTGCTCATTCAAGCCCAAACCACTCCACAATATTTTAAATTACAACAGGGTAGCTTGAAAAATTGTATTGCTGCTAGGGAAATTAAATTTCCTTCCAATTACTATAGGGATTTCAGTTGAATCCAGAGGGATCAGAAAAGTCCAAGGTAAGTAGTACATGATGCCACAATCCCTACTAATTAAAAAGTCCAAAGACTCTGATATTGGGAGTCCTGGATCCATTATACTACTGACTAGAATGCTGCAACCTAGTCTTTTCAAGGTTCTGTTTATAAGACAGATTTGTATTGGAATTAAAGATGGGAAAGCTTTGAAAGGAAAGGACTAAAATGTGTTAGTGAGCAGCACCCATCATCTAATTATAAGGTAATGGGATAGGCTCACCACTTCATCAGGAAGAGAGGAATTGACTGGAACAATGTCACCCAGTAAGCTGAATTATGTCAGAGTGGTAAACTGATACTGGGACTCCCCACTCCAAGGGTCTATCTACATTTTAGAATTAATGCAGCTTGACACTCCTTTAACTAGTATGGCTCAATGCTACAAAATTCTGAAATGTGTAGTTTTGTGAGCTATTTAGCTTTCTCTGCAAGACAGCTCTGGCGCCACAATAAACCCAAGATTCCATAGCATTGAGCCATGGCAGTTAAAGCAGAGTCAGTGTCAAAGTACATTATTTCTGCAGTGCAGATGCAGTCAGACACTCTAAACCAGCCTTCTCCAACAGAGTATCCCCCAGACATTTTGCACTTCAGCTCCCTTCACCTAATCTCTAAATCTCTAAATCAAGCTTGCTGAGGATGATGGGAGTTACAGTCTAAAGCTTCTGGGGGCCTCAGTTTGAGTAATGCTGCTCTAACCACTTACATCACATTGGCTTTTACACAATACTAGTTCTCATGGTCACTTTTTTTAAAACATCCCATTAAAAACCCCGTATCAGATCAATAAAAGTTATTGTATTGTGAGTTGTAGCCATGCTAACTTTCTATAAATATTCCCCAAGGCTTTTGAAGTTGTTTTAAAAGGAAAGTACTGTACTACAATCAAAGCAGTAACACATGCCACTTCAGATAGCACATGGGACAGGCATGTCATTTGTAAATTCTATATACACAGAGATGAAGAACAGCCTTGAGTGATGTATCATAGATGGGACACTGGCAAGCAACCAGATGTACAGTCGGACCTCCATATCCACAGATTTCTCATTAATGGATTCAACCATCCAGGACTTGAAAATATTCAAGAAATATATAAATTCCAAAAAGCAAACCTTGAGTTTGTCATTATATCTAAGGGACACAATTTTACCTGTTGCTGTTGTTAACTGTCCTTGTATTGACCTCAGTTCATGGCAACCTTGTGGATGAGGCATCCCCAAGACCACCTGTCCTCAACCTCTCTGCTCAGGCCCTGCAGGCTCAGGCCCATGTCCTCCATTACTGTCTGTCCATCTAGCATGGGGTCTTCTGTCTTTCTGTTGCCTTCCACCTTCCATCATTGTCTTTTCTAATGATTTGTTTTTCCTCATGGTGTGGCCAAAGTATGGCTGCCTCAATGTAGTCATCTTGGCTTCCAGAGAGAATTCAGGCCTGATCTGTTCTAGAACTCATTTGTTTGTCTTTTTGGCCATCCATGGTATTCTCAGTACTCTTCTCCAGCACCACATCTCAAATGAGTTTATTTTCTTCCTACTGGCTTTTAACTGTCTAGCAGCTCTCACATCTGTACAAGGTGATGAGAAATGCAATGGCTTGGATGATCTTCACTTTATTGCTTACAGTTATGTCTTTACATTTTATGACCTTGTCCAGTTCTTTCATATCAGTTTTTCCCCTGATTTCTGGACTGCAGTCTCCATCCTGATCAATATTTGGACAAAGGTATGGAAACTCTGACTATTTCAATTTTCTCATTGCCTAGGATGAATTCTTGTAGATCTTCTGTTGTCATTATTTTAAAACATTTACAACATTTTACCACTCCACTGTATTTAATGGGACTTGAGCATTCATGGATTTTGATCTTCACAGAGGATCCTGGAATCCCAGTGGATACTGAGGGGCCCACTGTACAAACAAATAAATCTTCCTGATTTCATCTGCATTTTCCTCCTCTAGGGAGCAGAGTTTCCCATAAGGTTAAGAACTATCCAGCCACTATCTCAGTCTCGTACCTTTCTCTCTAAAAAGGGTGCACACACGCACACACACTCACACACAGAGCCAGCTGTCAGGCCACATGTTTTGCATACACGAGGCTCCACACAAGATCTTCATTTCGAAAGATATGCAGTAGCAGGTGCTGCAACAAAGATCTGAGCTGCCTTAAAACAGAGATGGGCAGGTTCCATGTCCATAGGTTCTCTTCTGTTACAAACCTGAAAGCCATCATTTTCTTTACCGTTTGCAAAATAATTGCTCCAGTGTATGGTCCCAAGGAAAAGGATGCTTCTGAATACATCCTCAGCCCTAAAAAATCTGTGGTCAAGACCAGCACCAAACTCATGAGTCCCTTTGCACAAAATCCAATTCCTGATTCTTCCCAACTATGTACTTTTTCAGCACCAAATTGGAAAGGAAGGCTTTATACTAATGTCAGACATACAGAAACATGAGTGACATAGAGCTCCTTGACAGAAAATGACCTTGGAAATCCCAGTCAAACCTCTTTCCAGAGCCTGGAAAAGCTATTTTGAGGACTACAACACCCAGAATTGGGCTAGGAAAACCACAAATGAGATTCTGCAATGGCAGGACAGGGGAGAGGGGAGGAGCAGTTACAGAACTCAATTTTCATATACATATTTTAATAAATAAAAATTTAAGTAGCAGAATGTGCAGGGAAGCCCCAGAAGGCAAAGGACTAACTGGTGTACCTCATTTTGAAGTGAAATGATGGTAAACTGCCTTCTAAAAGGGTGACCAGGGCTGCATCTGGACTGCAGAAATAATCTGGTTCGACACTACTTTAACTACCATGGTCACAAGAAACTACATTTCCCAGAATACTATAGCATTGTGCCATGGCAGTTAAAGTGGTGTCAAACCGGTTTATTTCTGCAGTCCAGATGCAGCCCAGATGTCCGAATCATAAGGCACTGCATAGGTTATTCAAGAAAAATGTAGAAGATTACAAAGTAAAAAAATACTCATATACATGTTTCTTAGTCATGCTCAAAATCGAGGTTTTGAAATTCTTCCTGGACAGAGGGTTGAAATGTAGGACATGTCCTGGAAAAGTAGGACATCTGGTCACCCTGCTAAAGTGGCATGAAGCAGGTGCCACCCCATTTAGTGCAAACTTTAAAATGCACAGTGAACCGCACTGGTGAGACTCAGTATACACTTGTGTGAGAGAGAGAAAAACAACAACATCTTTGAGTTTTTGAAATGCAGCAACAGTGGGAAGTTGCAAAAGAGGAAAAGCCACTGCAACACTCCCCAAATTTTGTCTTACCTTAAGAACTCTCTGAAGAGGCGAAGTTGCTCCTTCTCCTGAGACAATAAGCGCCTTTGTGTGGCTTGAAGGAGGTCTGTGTTGGGACTACAAGAGGCGGCAGAGGAGGGTCTGTCCACACTGCAAACAGGGTGACCCGATAGATGTCCTAACTGCAAAGGAGGAGAAGGCACCACAGAATGTACAACAGTCAAGAAAAAATGTAGGACGTTGCCAAATAAAATACACTCATATAACACAACATGAACCAACCCACCCAAGCGTCCTTTCTCCACCCTTATCCTGGTGCTCTCTCTTTCATCGTCTTCTTCCTGCTTCTTTTTTGGCTGCATCTGCACTGTAGATATAATCCAGTTTGACAGCACTTTAACCGCCATGGCTCTATCCTACAGAAAATCTCAGGATTTGTAGTTTTGTGAGGCACCAGCCTAAAGTCCTTGTAGAGCTACAAATCCCAGGATTCCATAGGATGGAGCCGCAGCACTTAAAAGTAGTGCCAAACTGCGTTATTATATCTCTGTAATGGAGACACACCCCTTGTGTGCCACAACAAACTATATTCTATAGGCATTGAGCCATGGCAGTTAAAAGTGGTGTCAAACCGGATTATGTTTCTGTAATGCGGACACAGCATAACGTAGGGACGTTTTGGCATTCCTTTCTTGGACTGAAATGGAGGGCAAGGTCCTGAAAAGGAGGACCTCCATTGCTCACCCTGAAATAAAGCAATTTGACAATGATTTGACACAGGTCCAAAACACAATGCAGAAATGAAAATGGATACAATTGGTGTGGCTACCACTCGATGTACACAAGATACTTAACACTGCCAAGTAGACATAGTTATAGATATAATTATCCATACAAAGAGAATAAAGTAGCACAAATTAGAAAATACTATATGATGTTAGAAATCTGAACCTTTCAATATCTCTTTTAGTAGGAAATATTCAACTTACATTAAAAATAACAACAGAAATTAAGAGCACATATTACGACAAAGTGGAACTGCTTGAAAGATTTAGCACAAGACTTGGAAGCAATTGAATGTTGTTACGATATTGTTGTGTGTTGTGCAAGTGTGCGTTATATAGTTTATTCTTTTTTTTTAATTTTAAATTTATAAATAAAGGATTAAAAAAAAAACACCACCAAGGTGCAAAAAGGATGCAAAAAGTGGAAAACAAAGGGGCGAATACTTTTTTCCAAGGCATGTAGGATGCTAAAATTAATATATATATTATATACATATATATTTATATTACAAGGTATATAATATATATAGGAAACTAAAATTTATATATATATATATATATATATATATATATTAATATTACAAGGCATGTAATATATATAGGATGTTAAAATTAATATATATTAATATATATATATAATTAATATTTATTACAAGGCATGTAATATATATAGGATGTTAATATATATATTATTAATATATATTACAAGGCATATAATATATATAGGATGCTAAAATTAATATATATATTAATATATATTACAAGGCATGTAATATATATAGGATGTTAAAATTTATATATATATATATATATATTAATATATATTACAAGGCTTGTAATATATATAGGATGTTAAAATTAATATATATATATTATATTAATATATATTACAAGGCATGTAATATATATAGGATGCTAATATATATATATATATATATATTATATTAATATATATTACAAGGCATGTAATATATATAGGATGCTAAAACTAAAATATATGCAAGTGTCAAAATAGAAACCTGCTTCAGGAATTAGAATATATATATATATATATATATGTATAATGTGGACCAAAACACTCTGCAGAAATAATCCAGTTTGAGGCTGCGTTAACTCTTTCCTGGCTCAAGGCTATGGAATTCTGGGAGTTGGAGTTTGTTGTGGGGCCCAGAGGGCCCCACAACAAACTCCAACTCCCAGAATTCCATAGCCTTGAGCCAGAAAAGAGTTAAAGCAGCCTCAAACTGGATTATTTCTCCAGTGTGGATGCAGCCAGAGCTATAAAAATTACCTCAAGAGCCAAGGCCTCCTCTAGTCTTCATCCTCCTTTCTTTCTCTAGAGTTTCTTTCTTTTTTACCTCAGGAGGGCCCAAGCTGTTGTTGTTTTCACTCAGTCTGAGAGAAAGAGGAGGAGGAGGCCTAGCTCTCTCTGAGGGGAAGAAAGCGGAAACCTCCGCCTCAGAAACTGCCTTCTCTCTCCTCCTTCCCACCCCTGACACGTGAAACTTTGCACGTGTGAACGCGAATGGGGGGGGGGGGGGACAAAGAGAGAAAGCCTTCAAATTACTTTATATTAGTGCATCAGCTGTTCAGGGATGACATAATGAGGCTCTGGGTGACACTCTCTCAGCCTCACCCAAATAATAAAAGTTATGACTCCCCTCAGTTTGGGGCCAGAAACACACTAATGTATGGATAATCCAGTTTGAGACCCCTTTAACTGCCCTGGCTCAGTGCTGGGGGATCCTGGGAATTAATTAATTAATTAATTATTAAATTATTATTAAATTATTAAAAATTAATTAATTAATTAATTAATAATAAACTTTGGTTTACAGTTTTAAAAAAAGGTCCACACAAAAACCAATAATTCTCACCCTCCCCTAAAACATCAGTTAAAACAGTTAACAGTTTAAAAATCATTAAATTTTTAAACTCCCAGAATTCCATAGCCTTAAAGCAGCCTCAAACTGGATTATTTCTGCAGCGTGTTTTGGTCCACATTTATATATATATATATATATATATATATACTGTATATACATATATATGTATATATGTATATATATGTATATATATATATATTCTATTTTCTATTTTGATACTTATGTATATTTTTAATTTTAGCATCTCCTATATATTACAATGCCTTGTAATTATAAAAGCGTTATTCATAAAATAAAAATTAATTGTATATTGTGGCAACAGAGCTCTCTCTCTCTCTTTCTGGCAATAGAGAAGGCTAAATGGCTCACAAAACTACAGTAAATGTCTCACAAAAGTAAAATAAATAACAAAACAATAACATAAAATGTTAGAAAGCTCTTAGTTTATATAACAGATTTTTTTAAAAAAAAAGTACAGTAGAAACTTAGGGGTGTATGCCATATTGCAACATTATTTAGAAACCTGAAAATAGTGCAAATTTATAGAAATCCTGACCTTGTTTCTTATAATAAAGATAATGCATTTAGAGAAATACCTTTGAAAATATCTTTTAACTAGGGGCCCTAGAGTGCCAAAAGTTGCTAGTATCCAAGCAACGTAAAACTTTTTTTTTCTTCCTTTGTAACAAAATGGAACATACATTGGATATCAATACTTCTTTTTCTTTTAAAAAAAATCTGCAGTAAGAATGCATGAAGCTTGTTCCATTTATGTGATCTTGTAACTCTTGTTTTGTCAGTCAAGCATACTTTATAATGAGCAAATAAGACTTATTATTCTAACAGCAAACTCAGGTCACGAGTGCTAACGTGAGGCCAAATGAAGCCACTCGAGAAACAAGATGGAGAAAACTTGAAAATGCTGTGATCTGGGGAAAATAAGAAAACAAAACAGGCTAATGAGGGCTGAATGTGCTTTTTTGGGAGGTGGGGCGAGTAGAAACAGGTTAAAGTAGAAACTGGATAGAATGGAGCATCATGTGGCAAGACATGTCCATCTGGTTTGAACCCTTAACATTTCTGTTGCAGGCTTACTGAAATCCAATGCTGGTATTAAATTGAATGACATGGGGAGGGGGTGTTAAAATGACATTTATATTCTCTATAAAATCATTTAAAACTATTTTTAAAAAATTACATTTATATTCATGCTTCATTGAAGGAGTGGCATTACTCTTGCCCACTTGCACCAATATATCTTCAAAACAATATGGAAAGATAGCATCTGGCCCAAATGCACCAGGAGGTGTCATGTCTAAGTGCAGCTTTGATATAGCCAATGTGAATATAAAATTGCTGCCTAAGTGGCCAGGTTAACAATGAAGTGGTCACGTTAACAAAATGTCTTTGGCCTAAATATCCTAAAAAGATCAGATCCTGTCTGATCTTGGAAACTTTGCAGAGTCAGACCTGGTTAGTACTTGGAAGGGAGATCACCAACAAATGTCAGATGCTGTAGGCTTTATTTCCAAGTAAGAAACTGGCAAAGCCACCTTTGAGAATTCATCGCCTAAGGAAACCCTATAAAATTCATGGGATTGTCATAAGCCAACAGATGACATGAAGGCACATATACACACAACATCATTAAGTCACCAGCGTGATGCCAGGGCCAAAAAAAGCTAATGCAGTTCTAGGCTGGATCAATAGAGGTATAGTGTCCAAACAGAGGGAGGTGATACTATCATTTTGTTCAACTTTTGTGAGACTTTACCTGTAATACTGTGTCCCCTGCTGAGCACCACAATTCAAAGAGGAGATGGACACGCTGGAATGTGTTCAGAGGAGGATGACCAAGATTGTAAAAGGTCTGGAGACCAAGCCCAGTGAAGAGGAAATTGTTCTCTACTTCCCCAAAACTAGAGAGATTGCATCCAAACATTAGGAAGAGTATCTTGACTTCAAGACCTGTTTGACATTGAAAAAGACTGCTTCTGAAAGTGGTGGGGGTCTCCTTTGGTGGTCCTTAAAAGAAGTTGGATGGCCATCTCCCAGGAGTGCTATGTAGTTCTGCATAGTAGTTGTTTGGGCTAAATAGCCTTTGATAGCCCTTCTAATGCCATGATTCTATGTAACACAATATCATTATTTTTTATTTAATTCTATAATAATGATTTGCTGTTAATTTTTTTTTTTTTGCATTTTAGTAGACTTAGTAGAAAATATTTTCTACCTTAGTGTTATAATCAGCATGAAACAGAAGATGTTTTCACTATATACAGATGTACACCTAGAAGACATAAATTAAATAGTCTTAAAAGCTTTATAACAAAAGACGGTAATGTGAACTTAGAAAGGGATTCATTGTTCTTGCACCCTCTTGATAAAGTAAATAGGGGGAAATAAAGAAGCATGTTAAAAATCCTTATGTTTTGATACACAGGCATGTGGTTGCTAGCAGACATCTGTAGCATGACAAGAAATGGATAATTCAATTAACAGTTAACAATACTAGGAACCTAACCGAGAGGAAATACCTCATTCCTGCCAGCCAGCCCACATTGTTTCTTCTGGGAAATCTTGTAAGGGAAAAATGGCACTAAAAATAAGGACAAGCACAGCCTTTGATTCTTTCACAAAGGCTTTAGCTTTTTGGTGCTTTTGGCATAACATTTTAAGACATGTACAATGACAGGAATATAAATCTTTTGTCTCCATCTTGTTGTTGTACAACAACAGAATGAGTTCTTAAATTAATCAATTTTAAAATTCTCTTTCCCACATTTGTTGCCTCCATTGTCTCTGACCCAAAGAAAGCCATTATGTTGTGCAGATGCCAGTGTTGAGATACATTATCTGTTTCTGAAAATGGCATTTGGAGATACATATTTCATTGCTGCATCCCATCTTCTTTATCCTGCATTTCTGGGATGTAACAATTGTGTGTCAAATCTTAATTTTCTTTAAAGAGTTACAAACCTTTGTAATTTAAACGAGAGCATTACATATTCTTCTCTGTACCCATTTTTCCACAACTCCATTATCAGAGCCTTTATTCATTTCATAATTTATTTAAAATATACTCTGCCATTCAACATGGTTCTCAAGTTGTCTTTAAGCATAATGGACACCACCAATTACAAACAGAAGTATCAAGCAAAAGCAAAGCATCAAATGCAATAGTAATAAATTCAGTAGATGAAACCACTCTGCAATTAAAGCATTTGACAAATCAAGTTAAACACTCATTACATAAATACATATGTATTTACTTGGAGGTAAAGTGCCATAATACAAAGTGACGACCAGCTTCTGCCGTGAAGATCTGGACAAATGACTAGGTATGACATGAAGTGGTCCTTCTATTTGAGCTGTGGTGGCAAGCAGTTTGCATGTCAGTGGAGTGTTGAATCCAGATTTTCACTCAAACTCCAAAGGTGTCAAACCCTGTCTCCGAACTAAATTCAGCACCTTAGGTAGCTCCTTTTAAATTGAGACTGAAACTGGAAGCAGATTCAATATGGAAGTTGCCAGCTGCAGCTACTGCGCCTTAGCCAAAGGAAAACCGTGACTGATGCCACTGTACCCTTGGGAAACATGTCTAGTCAACTTGGGAACTTAGATTCATTAATACATATAAGGGATTTTCTCATGGCACTCTCAAGATGAAAAATGCTGTTCAGTATTACCATTTATCTTTCTATGTAATCATCCAAATATGTTTAACTGTTCATACTCTGACCTCTAGTGATAGCAATGTAGTACTTCTCATACCTATTTAACTCACATTGGTGGCCTTTTACTATATCACACTTAAGAGCTCCAATTGACAAAAATATAAAAGGAAGTAGATTGTTAAAGTGAAGACACTATATGAATAACAAGAACATTTCTTTCTGGAAGCTAAAATGTTGTCACTTTGAATTTTGGTAGCCATTTGTGATCATAAATAAATATACACTGGATTATATTTACAATAAACACCTTCTGAATTAAACAGATGAATTCAAAACATAGTTTTGAAAAGGTTTTTTTTAAATGTTACTGAATTTTAAAATAATGATTACAAGGAAAAGAAAATAAAAGAAAAGAAAGGGGGGAGGAGGACAGCATATAAGATGTGGTTCCTACAAATGACAGCTTCCTACAAATGTAATTAGCTGTAACAGGGCAATTTATTTATTTGAAATGTACAAATGAAGAGAAATACAGAACTTATGTAATAAACAAGAGAAAGTCAATACATTTAAAATTGGTACCAGACTACATAGGGGTATCTAACAATTAAATATAATTTGAACAGTAAATAAACAGAACAGTAATAGTTGTACCACAGTTGGGTTCTGTTACAGTCTTTTTCCTTTTCATCCACCCACATTTCTGGAGGTAAACCCACAAGTTGTTTTCCAGGTTTTTGTCAGCACTGGTAATTGGTTTTCCCAGGCAAATGTTTCTTCTGATCTCTACTATATTTAGATCTCTTGCTTTCGATCTACTGTTGTCTTTGGGGTATTTATTTTCGTCTTCCTCTACCATTTCCACTTTGTTCTCATGCAGGATTTCTTTAATTTTTCTCTCTGTCAAACATGTTTCTCCCACTCTGTCTCTTTTCCTCCTCTAAGACCAGCTTCATTTGTCCTTTGCCTTTTTACAGTGGTGGGCAAAGTGCAGCCCATGAACTAGATGTGGCTGTTGTGACCCCAAAGTGTGGCCCCTGAAGCCTCCTAAAGTGCTCCAAAGCTGCTAGATTCATCATTTTTTTAAAAAAGTTCCATACCACTTTTCATGTGACTTTCACCTCAAAGCTGGACAACTTGACCCAAAATTGGCTGAAAATACAATGGTTTACTTCGCTCATCCTCCATAGTCTCCCATCTCAAACTCCTCAGCAAACAATTGGCCAAAAATTGACTGAAATGGTACTGAAATGTGAAAATGTGACCTATGTGGGGCATATGGGAGAAAGTGACAGCCATCTCCTCTGCAATTTCCTGCCCAATTCTAAGAGCTCGTTCACTCACCCACACTTCCCTGTCATATCTTTGTAGGCACAGGGTGAACATCTTATGTTCCTTCAGGTACTTTATTGTTAAACTGAAACTCCAGCCATCTCTTACCATTGTCAGACCAGGCTGATGTCAGTTGCAGTTATCCTAGTTCAACACTCGAACCAAAGCTAAGGTTCAAACGAACTAGAAGAAGTAAAAGTCTTAACTTGGCATCCCAAAATCTATTGCTTATCTCATTAGAATATCCCTAGGGACAGCATTTCATAAACAAGAATCCATCATAGCCAAGGACATCTCTAGCGGTCACTGGCTGAATTTCAAAGAGTACACACAAAAAGGGGGCCTCTGTAAGTGACCTTATGGTAGAAGGGAAGCATATAAGGGAGAAGGCCTTCCATCAAGTATTGGAGGTACCAAACCATGAACATCATAGATCAAAACCATCCTTCTAACTGGGCTTGGAAAAGAGCCAGAAACAAGTGCAAGTGAAAGAAAACTGGTACAATGTATTCACACCTCCTGGTTCTGTTTAAAACTCTCACTATTACATGTAGTGTACCATTACCACAAGCCACTGTTTTCCCTATCGCCATGTACGGATGCAAGAGCTGGACAGTGAAGAAAGCAGATAAGAATAAAATCAAATCGTTTGAGATGTGATGCTAGATAAGACTGTGTGTAAGAATACTGTGGACAGCCAAAAAGACAAACAAATGGGTACTTAAACCTGAAATCTCCCCCAAAGCCAAGATGATAAAACTGAGGTTGTTGTACTTTTGCCACATCATGAGAAGGCACAGCTCATTAGAAAAGACAATAATGCTAGGAAAGGTGGAGGGACGTAGAAAGAGAGGCAGACTGCATGCTAGATGGATAGAGTCAATTAAGGAGGTCATGAACATGAAATTACAGGACCTAAGCAGAGCAGTAGAGGACAGGAGGTCTTAGAGATGTCTCATCCACAGGGTCGATGTGAGTCAGGGACAACTTGAAGGCAGTTAACAACAAACCACATCTTGCATCACTTGTAATTTCTTCAACAACAGCTCCATGCCCAAAGCTTTATAGTACTGTAGTCTGAATGGAGGTTACCAGAGCACGGACCATTATAGCCAAGTTGTCTGTCAAAACACAACCCATTTGTAGATGCAAGCCCCTAAGCTGAGAAAAGATGCTCTGCATTAGAAGGACCTCCTGGCCTACTAACAACATTGATAGACCGAAGAATACCTCAAGATTTAAACATGGTCTTTCATCTGGAGATCAAACTCAACACAAACTGTACAGGCTGAATTCCACTCATAGGAACCAACCAGCAAATATGCCTCTGGACTAGCCTTCATCCAGTCCCCTATCATAGTCAAATGCTGGTCTATGACAGTCCTACATCATCTTTGAAGGAGAAATACCATTGCATGTCAGCTGCATAGTGACAAAACTTTCTAACACTTGTCCTTATGCCCTCAACAATTTCATATGGATCAGGTGTGGACAACTTATACTCTAGACGTTTGATGCACTGTAAGTCCTTTCACACAGAGACACAATAGCAAGGGGTCATAGGATTTGCAGTCCATTGTGAGGCCCATACGTTGCTGACCCCAATGTGGATGTTAAACAGTATGGAAAAGAGCTCTTGCATTTAACATCCTCTATTACTGTGGGGTGGTGTTTTCCCCTCCAATATAATGCCACATTTCAATGACAGTATTCAGGTAAGTATACTTTATATTTTTACACTATGCTCAAGATTCACATATTATTATGCCACAAAAAGTAATTCCTCAAAATATGCATTACTGATACTGAAATGGAATTTTGTGTATTTTGTTAAGAATGAAATGTCAGTGTCAGTGTCTTGATTCGGATACATTAACTAGGACGTACCAATGACAGAGGTCACCATTTTCCTGTACAGTTTGAATTTGAATTTACCTTGATATTCCGGGGGGAAAGGGGGTCGCTGTATTGATCTGTCCAAGTATTAAAATAATCTGAGTAAGCCCTTCTCAGTAAACCACCAGTAGGAGCAGTACATTATGTGGAGACATTGCAGAGAATCGTCTCTATTGTGGCGCCCTTACTGTGAAATCCCTTTGGGGGCCGAATTGCTGCCAACAGTGATTTCCTTTCAGCATCAAGTTAAAACTTGGTTTTTCACCAAGTGTCCTAGTGACCATGGCTTGGTTGTGACTTATTGGCTTCTGAATTTTCCATCTATTGCTTTAGCCTGCTGAATTCTTTTAAATTTTGATTCTTTTAGGTTGTTTTGCTGTCTATGCCATGCTTTAGATCTCTACATCCACGAATAGGATGTAAATGTTTTTAATAAATAAATAAATAAAAACTATCCTCACAGTATAGAACATAGGATGTAAACAAAAATAAAGTTTATAGCAAAAGAGTACATCAACTCTTTAAATGTCTTCTACAGTAAGAATGTGTTCCAGGTCCATAATAAATGTCCTGCCCTTTCACTTTAAAAAGCGCATGGTGCTGTTATAGTGATAAATTTGCCAGTGACAAAAGAGATGCCCCAGTGTGGCATCTAAATCTTTAACAACTATTTAATCTGTTGCCAAAGACAGTACAGCTAACTTTAATAATTTATTGCTATCAAATAATGTAATTTTACAATAGAATCAGGAAATGCTTTGTGGTCTAGCAAAACACTTTATTAGCAGTTCAAAGCAAAATGTGATATGAACACTTGCCACTAGATGGTGACTGATTGCTATGATTGCTATATGTCAGAAAAATGTGTGTCCAAAACACTCTGCAGAAATAATCCAGTTTGTGACAGCTTTAACTGCGCTGGCTCAGTGCTAGGGAATCCTGGGAACTGTAGTTTTATGAGACATTTATCCTTCTCTGTCAGATTGCTCTGGTGCCACAATAAATTACAATTCCCAGGATTCCCCAGCACTGAGCCAGGACAGTTAAAGCTGTCTCAAACTAGATTATTTCTGCAGGGTTCTTTGGACCATGGATATAAACAGAACAAGTTAAGTATCTTGGGCTGCAGTCCTAAACTGATTTCCTGGGAGCAAGTACTATAGAACAGTGCTACCCAAAGAGATCCAGGGACTCAATGGGTCCAGGGACCTGTGTGGGTTGCCAGTTCATGGTGAGTTTGCAGGAAATTAGACTTATCATTTTTCACAAATGAAAATTGGAGCACATGTGGCTAAGTAACATCAGCATGTGAGGAAGAACACACAAGACAGGAGAAGCTGAAACAATTTGCTTTTGCACAAATCTACTGGAAAGGACAAAAGTTTGCCCCTTCCTTTCATCTCCCTCTCCTGAACTGAGTGCAGTTTGTAGCAAGTAAGCAAGCTGAGGACAAAGCAGGAGGAAAAAGAAACTGGGACATTTGAAAAGCAGTTGAGAATTAATCAGAATTGTCCCTACCAAATTGGCATATAGATATGTGTATAGAATCAGTGAATAGGCCACAAATGTGTGACATTTGAAGCATGGGGATGGTCGGTTGGCCTGCTTGCCTGCTCCTTCTTTCTCACCAGTGGTGAGCCAGATAGAAGATTGCAAAATCTGGTATTAGAAGAGCAGACTACTATAAGCTTTTGTATGCAACACTGTCTGCACAGATATGTTTTAGTGATTATAAGGGCATTTTTAAACTGACTTCTCTGGATTCCTGTTGCATTTGGATCAAAAGAATCTAGTACACTGTAAAGCAATGTATTTTTCACACAACGAATCTGGATTACTTTTAGAAACAAGAGAGTGAGTTCATAATAAATATTTTTAATTTTAAAAATGTTTTTTTAAAAAAATTGGAATTTGCATAAATGTTCAAGTGATACTGCAGTGTTTGTGTTTCTCTCTCTCTCTCTGTTTAGGATGTTATAATTACAGAAAAATGCAGAGAAACTGGTATTTTCCTAATGAAGTTGGCAACACTAGCAGAGGTGGAGCAATATATTCTTGGAACACTGGAGCCCTGTGAAGGGTGGAATCCTTGATCAGAAAGTTGCCTCATAAGGGTGGAGAACTGTACAAGTTCCAGTGTTTTGTAAAGCAGCAAATTATGTTACTAACCTATATAAACACAGCTATTATTTCCAATATTTTGTTACTTTTAAATTGATCATAAGATCACATTAATATTGCTTTGATATGAATATATTTTCCAGGCCACTCAGTTTCTATACAAATTGGTACAGTTTACAGAGCAACTATACAATATTTATATGTAAAAACCTAGTGAGTGTTCACAAATGATAATTGGTAATTGATAATTGGTAAATATCATGGTAGAGAGCCAGCATGGCATAGTGGTTTGAATGTTGGACTATGACACTGGAGACCCGGGTTCGATTCCCCCTTGGCCATGAAACCCAGTGGGTGATCTTGGACCTTTCAGCCTCAGGAGAAGGCAATGGCAAACCTCCTGTGAACAAATCTTGACAAGAAAGCCCCGTGACGGGGTCACCATAAGCCAGGCATGACTTGAAGGCACACAGTAACAAAAGTGATGTTAATTTATACAGTTCAACCTACTTATCAGTGATACAGGTGAGGAGTAGATGGGACCAAGTTCCTGCTGACATAACACTAGAGGACTAACAGTCTTCAAACTTGGTCCTAAGTGCAACACTCTGCAATGTAAGCCTGAGGAACCGTCTAATTAACAAGATTTTATATACAGCGCTGTGTAAATTTACAGCGCTATATAAATAAAGATTAATAATAATAATAATAATAATAATTCCTGAACCCAGAAGTTAGTAGGGCATGGATGACTGTTGTTGGTTCTTTTGTCTGGAAGAGGCCTTAGGACCTTTTCACACAGGAAATTTGGCAAAATCGGGGGTTTAAACAGCTATTATCCCATGCAAAATGCAATAAGATTTTCACACGACGTCACTTTTAATAGATTTCCCCATGAATTATATGTTGCTGTTTATTGCCTGTTTAATAGCGATGTGTGTGAAAACCTTAATTGCGAAATTGTTGTTTAAACTCCCTATTTTCCCTGTGTGAAAGGGTCCATAGTTGGTATGCCTGCTTTAACCTCTGGAAAGCATTACAAATCTGTATCTTCCAACGTTTCACAGATGAAAACTGGGACATGTGTGGCCAAGCAACATCAGATCGTGGGCAGTGGCATCACTAGGGGGTGCAGACTGCACTGAGTGACACCCCAGAAAACATCCAATGGGGCCCTCCTCCCACTGCCCAAGTATAGTGCTGCTACTGGCGCCTGCAATTTCTTCTTCACTGCCATAGTTCTCTCCCTGAGAAGGAAGACAAGGCAGCAGAAGTAGAGGAGGGCCCACTGGGTGGCTTCACCTTCCCCCAGCAACCTCCTCACGAGGAAACTGCATGGCAGTGGAGGGGTGAGCCCAGTCTTCCTGGCTTCACCTCCACCTAGCTCCCTCCTTGTAGGGAAGCCATGCAGTCTCTAAGAGGTTTACATTAGAATTTGGGCCTTCGGTAACAAACCAGGACCAGATTGCATCCTCTGAGTGCATTCCTGTCTGGAACACTTTGAACCCAGTTGCCTGGTTAAACCACCTACATAACTGTAGTTACTCTTATCTTGTTTGGGCTGAGCTTCAGTTTATTGGCCTTGATCAAATCCATTACAAATTCTCACACTGCTCCACCTGATTCAGGTGTAAAAGAGAAACAGAGCTGGAGATCATCAGAGTACGCTCAAATCTTGAGGACATTTTTTTAACCACAAAAAGCTGTCAAGGGGATATAGGGAATAGTAGCCCCCCCCAATTGACTTTCCCGAACTATGATGCATCTCACTCCAAGTGACACAATATCCTCCTCCAAGGCAAGGTTTTGTGTTGATAATGAAAAACAGCGGAGACAAGAGGGAACGTTGCAGGACTCATTAACATAAGTGGCACAAACCTAACCCCAAATCCCTCCAGGCAGAAACAGAATAATTGGAACACAGTGACTTGAATCCTACTGGGTAATCCCAAATGGATAAACACACTGAATAATTGCTGAATGATGAAACAGGACATAGCTAGATTCAATGGCTTTACTGTAGTTAAGAGTTAAAAAAAGATTTAGGATCAAATACCACCAACTCATAACCCAAGTTAGTATCCAAGAGTATATCACAGCCAAGAGTCACAGCAATGGGAATTCTAGGAAAATAAACTTTGGATGTAAATCTGTGCTTATTCCATTCCCACATGCAAGAATGATTTCGCCATTTCCCATACAGCAAGAATTTAAGTGTTTCTGTTTTGTAGCACTATTCTTACTTTTGGACTTCTGCAAAAAAAAAAAAGGTGGTTTTCCTTTACAGAATTTGGGGGGGGGGGGGGAAGTAGGACACATTTAGTTCAAGATTTATTTATTCACATGTTAAAAATGTTTTGGCATAGGAAACAATGCAAAAGATAGGGTTTTTTTAATGTAGGAATCCTTGTACCTATGCTAATTCTGTACAATTGTACAAAATGCATAAAATTTAAACGATGCACACAAATACATGGATTCCTATGCAGAAAAAAGTATAGTTTCCTACATGTGCTTTCTGCAAATGAATAAATGACTTTACATATGGGGAGGAATCAGGCATTTTGCTGCAGATAGAAATATGTATAGTCTTCTTGGAAGGAAGGCTACAATTGCAGAGATCTTCAGCCCCCAAGGAGATCTTCCCTGTAGGCAAGCTCTCCTGAAAGCTTCAAGCTGATCATTGTCTTACATGATCTTGCTCCTCCAGGATTACCCTACTAACCTGACTCTGGGGGTCATGTTGCCTCTCTCCAGGGGTTGACCCGCCTGTGCACTTGAGGATTCTGGATCTGCAGGGGCACACTATTTCTCCTAAGATTAAAAGGGGTGTCATATCCATCCTTACTGGAGTACTCCTCTTGTATGGATATGATAGGCCATCAGATTCATACAAGAGTGCCTTGGGCAGTACAACAATAATAAAAAGGTCTTGTGTTTTCATTACTTGTGCTCTACTTATTTCTTTACTTGCTTCATAGCCCTAAATTCACTGAGAAACAAAGAAACCAACTGATTTCTGTGCAGTGGAAGAGAGTACTTAGGAACTATTGTGCCAGTCTCTAATAATCTGATATTGTGACCTTATGAACTAGAACATAAATGTTTTTAATGGAACACATATCAGTCTTGATCATTAATGTATATATTTTTGTTTTTTATTATTTTTATTTAATAAAAGCAGTAAAAAAATAAAGAGAATAAAATCAGATATGACAATATCTAAAAGAACAATAAACATCAATACAGATTAAACATATACAAACATTGACTCCCTACTTCCCAGTTGCTGGTTGTTTTTCTACTATAAATGAAATGCTATTAATCCTTGAAACCTAATACTAATAATTTCCCCCATGATTTTTCAAATATATTGTCAAAAAATTCCATTCCTTCTTGAAATTTGACAGTGTCCCTTCTTTAATCAATGTTGTTAAAGTGTCTGTTTCTACCAAGTCATATAGTGTCATCAACCAGTTCTATTGCACTGGAACTGTATTCTCTTTCCAGTTCTGTGCATACAACGGTATAGCGGCAGTCATCATGTATTGTAGAAAGATTTTTTTTAAAAAGCAAACAGCATAGAAAAGGTTAAGTATTTAAGTGGTGCTGAATATTTACCAAAAGACAGGATACCCCGGTCAAATCTACAATTGCAGCACAATGCTGAAATATTTAACAGAATTTAAAACAAAAACAAAAACAGTTTTAGATATAGATATTTATAGACATCTTTTGATTTCAATAAACTTAGGGAAATACTGGGTATGATCCTGTGGTTAGGAATATAAAAAAGAAGGGAGTTCAGGATAGATGGGAGTTTCTCAAAAGGGAGATATTGAAGGCACAATTTCAAACAGATCTAATGAGGAGGAAAAATGGAAGGTGTCTCAAGAAACGAGGATGGGTGACTATAAAACTTTGAACTGAGCTAGGTTTTAAAAGGAAAATGTATAAGAAATGGAAAGGGGGGAAACCCACTGAAGAGAAATTCAAACATATAGCTAGCATGTGTAGGGGGAAAGTTAGAAAAGCTAAAATGTGCAATGAGTTCAAGCTTGCTGTACAGGTTAGGAACAATAAAAAGGGGGTTTGAGGGACATGTCCATAGCAAAAGGAAGGAGGAGGAAATGGTAAGGAAGATGGAGAAGATGGCAAAATGCTAACGGGACAGAGAAACGGCAAAACTACTCTAAACCTACTATACCTCAGTCTTCCCACAAAAAAGGGTGTTCAACCTGTGAAAATGGAGTAAATTATGCAGTAGGGAAAATGTAGCACAGAATAAGTAAAGAGGCAGTGAAGGAATTCCTGCTTAATCTAAATTAATTCAAATCTCCAGGGCCAGATCAACTTACATCCAAGGGGATTAAAAGAACTGGCAAATGTAATATTGGAGCCATTGGCAATAATCTTTGAGAACTACTGGAGAACAGGAGAAGTCCCAGCAGACTGGAGGAGGGCAAATGTTGTCCCCATCTTCACAAAAGGGGGAAAAAGGGGGACCCATTACCACTTGGTTAGCCTGACATCAATACCAGAAATGATTCTAGAGCAGCTCGTTAAACAGAAAGTCTGTAAGCATTTAGAAAGGAATGAATTACATAACTGCAAAAAGTCAACATGGGTTTCTCCAAAAAAAAAAGGGGGGGGAGTCATGCCAAACTAATCTTAACTCATTTTTTTTATAAAATTACCAGCTTGGTAGATGAAGGGAATGCTGTGGATATAGCATATCTTGATTTCAGTAAGACCTTTGACAAGGTCCTCCACGATATTTTGGCAAACAAGCTACTCAAATGTGGGCTAGACAATGCAATTGTTAGATGAATTTGTCATTGGTTGACAGGCCGAACCCAAAGCATGCTAAGCAATGGCTCATTTTCATCTTGGAAAGAAGTGACTAGCGGAGTGCCACAAGGTTCTATCCTGGGCCCAGTGCTATTCAACATCTATATCAATGATTTGGATGAAGGAACAGAGGTCATGCTATCAAATTTATAGATGACATCAAATTTGGAGGAGTAGCTAATACCCTGGAAGAAAGGATTAAAATTCAAAATGATCTTAGTAGACTAGATAGCTGGGCCAAACCTAATTCAACAGGGAGAAATGTAAGGTACTATATTTGGGGAGAAAAATTTAAATGCACAGATATAGGATGGGGAACACCTGGCTTAACAACGGCCAATTTTAGATGGGCAATTTAAGGCGTGAATAGGGCTAGAAAGCCCGTCTTTAGGGTTAGGGAGGGCGTAGCTTTTACACCCTCCTTAACCCTAAAGCGTATGGACGCCGCCATTTAAAGATGGCGGTGTCCATACGGAGGCGCCGCAAAGGCATCATCACGTGCGCAGCGTTTTGACATGCTGCACACGTTGTGACGCTTTTGCGGCACGAGAGGGCGCCAATCGCGCCCTTCCCGCACCACAAAAAAAGAGCTCCAACGCGGAGCTCTTTTTTTTGCAGCGGGTCTTTGCCGCGGCCTTTAAATGGCTGCAGCAAAGACCCAGGGAGAAAGGGGCTGCGGCGGCGGCCCCTTTCCCCCTTCAGCCCCACCAAGGGAAGCGGGGTGCAGCGGGCACCCAGAGCGCCCGCTGCACCCCGCTTGGAGGCCGCGGGGAACCGGAAGTTTGCCGGTTCCCCGCAGCCTCCAAAAGCAGCGGGATGAGGCCTCTGGGGCTGCCCGTGCGGCAGCCTCGGCCTCATCTCGCCGCTTGAAGGGGCGACTATGGACCGCCCCTTTTGGGCGGTCTAAAAAGCCCCATTATGAAAAGGGATGTAGGAGTCCTAGTAGACCATCAACAGTGTGATACAGCAGCTAAAAAAGCCAAGGCAATTCTTGGCTGCATCAATAATAGTGTCTAGTTCAAGGGAAGTAATAGTACCACTCTATTCTGCTTTGGTTAGGCCTTGCCTGGAATACTGCATCCAGTTTTGGGCACCACAATTCAAAAAGGATGTTGAGAATCCAGAAGTGGGCGACCCAAAAGGTGAAAAGTTGCCCTATGAGGAGCAACTTAAGGAGCTGGGGATGTTTAGCCTGGAGAAGAGATAGTTAAGAGGTGATATGATAGCCCTGTTTAAATATTTGAAGGGATGTCATATTGAGGATGGAGCAAGCTTGTATTCTGCTGCTCCAGAAACTAGAACACGGAACAATGGATGCAAACGGCAGGAAAAGGGATTCCACTTAAACATTAGGAGGAACTTCCTGACAGTAAGTGCTGTTTGACAGTGGAACACACTCAGAGTGGGGTGGAATCTCCTTCTTTAAAGATTTTTTAAGAGAGGCTGAATGGCCATCTGTCGGGGGTGCTTTGATTGTGTATCCCTGCATGGCAGAGGATTGGACTTGAGGTCTCTTCCAACTCTATCGACTCTTTCAAACGGGAGGAATTTCTCCCAATTCCGAATGGAGCCAATGCGGAATCATGTAAATTCGCTTGTTTAGCGAATTTACCTGAACCCCTGCTCCGTTCGGAAGGCGTTCGGAATTACTTCCCATTACCCGAAAATAACCCCCCCTTGCCCGAAATCTTGTGAGAAGCTTAAATTCGCAATAACATTAAACCCAAAAGTGACTTCCCTTTTGACCAAATTTGCGTGAGAAGAATTAATTCGCAATAACGTGAAATCCCAGGATTGCGTTTGGATTGCCCTTGGATTATACTTCCAATTTCCCACGTCTGAAAGAGTCCTATGATTCTATGAAATTACAAAGGAAACATTTGTTTCCTTTTCCTCAGCTCAGTCATCTGAGTGAATGCAATATCAGGGTATAAAAAGAAAACCCAAATAGGTCTGATTTTTAAAAACCCAATTTGGATGCTGGTTAATTCTCCAGTGAATATATATACCTATTTTCTTCTGAAACTCATAACAGATCTAAAGGAGCACGTATGAGCATGTTAGAAACCTGAGTCTGGATAGCTGGGAGGCAACAGTGTCTTAACAAGTAATCTAAAACATCTTGAAAAGCAAAAACCTGGCATGTAATTGCAAAATGCAGTGACCTTAGAAGGCACATTGGTTTTGCTTATTTGAGAATATCCCCATGTGAAAACTGCATCATATATGAGAACACTTTGTAGCTTAATCCATATCCTGATAATGTAACTTTCTCATGAAAGGAAGGATTTTGATGTGTCTTTCCCAAAAGAAACTCCCCCACATCTGAAATGGTCCAGTAAGGTAAGAAAACAGTGAAACATCAGCAGAATCATTCCTGAACTTTCTAAACATTTGTTTCCATATCAATGAAACTGGGCCTATACTACAATTGTTAAAACTATAAATTAAAAGGGAAATGTTATCTGGGCAACTTGGAAACTATGCTGGCTTCAGAGACATTACTGAAGTCAGAATGATCGCTTTATCCAAATAGGTTTGATAATGTACTGTACATTGTCAACCAAAATCTTAAGCTACAGTCCAGTGTATCCATTCCTATGTCACTGTTTTGAAATATAGAAATATTATCCAAGACAAATTGTCTATTTTAGCTGGAGAAAGCAACAATGAATGATAGCTTATTGTTGCATAAGGTGTCTGTGTATCTCACAAATTATTTGCCTAATGTGCACATTTTCCACACCCTGTGCTTTGAAATGATGTATACAACTGAAGAACTCTAATTCTGTCACATTTCATCCCCTCCCTTCCATCCAGGGAGCTACATCAGCCAGCAGAAGAGAGCTGATGATAACATTTCCAGAGTCACTCCTGTAAGATAATAATCTATTATCATTTACAACAGTTTCAAATCCTTCACACAACTCAGTGTAGTAGGCTATATGATTCATGTTCTAAAAGCTGAGTTGATAAATATCTGCCCAAGCTGTCCAATGAGTTCAACTATCCTAAAGAGGGTAGAATTTTCAAGTTACATATCAGCCTAATTTGTGAAATACCTCCTTCTGCTCTGGACTTTCTGAACCCAATTCCTCAGATAGGGCACTTTCAGTTTTATATGTATTTATTTTATATCTTGCCTTTCTCCTAGCACGGGATTCAAGGAAGCTTTAAAGCAAATAGTGCATGGAAGAGTTACTTTTGGGGACTACACCACTCAGAATCGACAGCCTTATAGACTTCTGGAAGGGGGGAGGTCAAACAGGAGCTTGAGCCAAAGCCCCTAAACTTCTGGCTAAGCCTAAATGTAAGCTAAAGGGTGTGAGCAACCCCGCCCCCAATTATGTGACAAAACTTCACCACCAATATTCATATGTAGTTTTGACTCTTCAGGCATTATCAGACAGAAGCAAACTAAATGAGCAAGCACTAAGGAGTTTATCAGACAACGGAAATTGGAAATCCGAAAGCAATCATGGGGTTTTACGTTATTTCGTATTAAAGTATCTCACGCAATTTCGGGCAAAAGGGAAATCATTCCGAACGCAATCATGGGTTTTACGTTATTGCGTATTAAAGCATCTCACGCAATTTCGGGCAATTGGCAGTCATTTTTGGGTAATGGGAAGTCATTCTGAACGCATTCCAAATGCAATTGGAATTCACGTAAATTCGCTAAAGTAGTGAATTCACATGAATTCGAATTGGCTCCAATTGGCTCCATTCGAAATAAAGAGAAATTCCTCTCGTCTGATAAACTTCTAAGAAATATTAAGACAGCAATTGTTGCTAAGACTTCTCCAGAATAATAAAAGTTTCCTGCAATCTACTTTCAGCAAATTAGTGGTGTTGCCCCACAAGGTGTCATCCAGTGTCGGGTGTGGTGTTTCCAGGGCAGGGCCAAAATGGCAGCACTTACCTCAATGCCATGCGCCACTCTGCATGTGGCTGCATGTGGCTGCATCTGCAATGGTGCATGGCAAGGAGAGGTAACTGGGTATGCTCCCTCCCTGCCCAGCCACCATCCCTACTATGCACTCTTCTACCTATGTGCAGAGCGGTGCATGGCAGAGACCGAACATGCCTGCCCCCTCAAGAACTCTGCTGCACACCATTCTATTTGGAGAGCAGTGTGTGGCAGGGAAGGAGTGTGCTCAGCCCCCTCTCCCTGCCGCACACCATTCTACTCATGTGTAGAGTGGCACACAGCATGGGGAGCTGGACACACTTCCTTGCTGTCACATGCTATACCACATGCTATACCCTTGATGCCACTGCGTCATTCTCCTCATGATACTGTTCTCATGAAGAGAACAAAGCAACGGCACAGAGGTGGGAGGCAGCCATGTGTCACCCCTCTTCTGGAATGTCACCCAGTGTGGTCCGCACCCCCCCCCCCATGACACCACTGGGCAAAATGACTTGGGAATAAGCTGCCTAAACACATGAAAGGCATTTCTAAGTTCATGCTGTGCTTGTAAAACTCTTCTTATATGTGGATATTTGAATGATAATGGATGGGCAAAATAATTTGCCCTCCCCTTGCAACTAGGCAAAGTTAATAACAACCTGCCTGCCAATGCTGAGCCCTTTGCAACTCGGGACTCTTTCAAACGGGAGGAATTTCTCCCAACTTCGAATGGAGCCAATGCAGATTAATGTAAATTCGCTTGTTTAGCGAATTTACATGAACCCCTGCTCCGTTCGGAAGAACCCCTGCTCCATTCGGAATTACCCGAAAATAACCCCCTCCTGCCCGAATTTGCATGCGAAGCTTTAATTCGCAATAACGTAAAACCCATGATTGCATTCGAATTGGCTTCCCTCTTGCCCGAATTTGCGTGCGAAGAGTTAATTCGCAATAACGTAAAACCCATGATTGCATTCGAATTGACCTTAAATTATACTTCCAATTTAGCCTCGTATGAAAGTCCTCAGAAATAGTTTCAGAATCCATGTGCAACCCAGAATGTTGGATTTGTGGAAAGCTCAAGATCTAAAAAACAGGGCTTATGGGAGCTGCAACAAGCATTCTAGGGTATTCTCAGTTTGTAGGGGAAGTACTTCTTTTCCGTGGAATGCATTGTTTTCCCTTGGCAGAGAATCTCAGGAGGAGAAGGAAAAGAATATTCCCCGCTCTCCCACTTCTCTACTCTGCAATATCCAACTAGAGGACAGTTGTTTGGGCCTGGTTGTTAAGCTTAATCATTAACATTGTAGACATTTTTTCTTATCTGCCTCCCTACAATCTTATACAATACAGCACATTTAACCAAGAGAAACAGGAAAGAAAAAACGACGAAGGATCACGTGGAAATCTGAATAAATTGTAATAATTATACTGTATCATAAGTTCTTAATTGACTGTTAAATATCACAGCTAAAAATATTACAGTGTCAAGGAACCATATCTCCTGAAGCTCTGGATGCTCAGTTTAGAATTCATAAATGGGGTGGGGTGGGGGGAATATAATTATGGTCCTTGGAGAGGGAGGCAGCTGAAAACACACATATGCTCCTTCTGTCGAGGAATATACTTTAAAAATGAAAACAATATGAAGATCAAAAGGAAGTGAGGATGTCAGTCACTGGGTTCAATGCAAGAACACTGGGCATCATACTGGGGAAAATGTAGGATATAAATAAACTGAAACAAACAAACATTGTTGGCCATTTTAAAGGTAGGATTTAATTCCAAATAAATGATTATTGGTCTGCAATCAGGATCAGCGCATACTTATCCAGAAATAATAATTCTATATTCAGACTGACTTGCTTCCTGCTTATATCTAAGTTTTTACACAAGTCCCTACTTCATATCTTTACGCTGCAATATGCGAATTATAAAGGAAAGAGTCTGAAGGCAGCTTGTTTCTAGAATGTCAAGATTGTATAATCTTTTCAGCATTAGGTCAAGACTTCTCTATTTTTACTTTTATGCCTTATTTTATGCACTTGTTAAGTCACCTTTCAGGAGTGCAATCTTCTCAAGGAACCTTATACAGTAGTATAAAATATATAACTGTACATAAACGTTAAAGTTCGTGAAACCACAAATTGTTTGTAAAACCAATTTTAGAATGAATCAGTAATAAATCCACATGCAGTATGACTCTTTCAATGAGAAGCCCCAAAAGATCTCATACAAAACAAGAAATGAAGCTAGGTTTACGTGGCTCAGGTCATAATTCCAACAAGGTGGGTGGCATCACTAGAATTAGATCTTCATAATATGCTACTTAGTATGACATTTAACAATGGTCTTAAGACTTGGGCAATTTGTAAGGTTGTCAACAGTGTTTCAAAAAGATGGGATCCAAATGATTAAAAACCAATTTTGAACTGGGCCTGGAAATATATCTGCGACCAGAACTGATGTAATGCTAAAGGGCTGCTAAGACTCAACAAGGAATTTGAGTAACTGTATTCTTTATCTGTCTTCAACGAAAGCTTCAAATACAGTGCATTACTGCAGTCCTGTCTGAATTTAACTAATACATGCATAAATGTTAGATCTGTTTCACTATATGGGCACAGATGACATAACAAATAAAATTGGTGAAAGTGTCCCTTGACTCCTTCCAACTAGAGAATATTGAATTCAGAAACACTCCCAAGCTACAAACATAGTCCTTCAAAGGAAGCGCATCCCCACCTCAAAGCAACAACTTAATCCTTCTACCCAGATCAGCAAATTTCTCCACCTACAGTCGTTCTGTCTTGTTTGGATTAAGCTTCTGCTTGTTTGCCTTCACTCATCCGCAAACCAGCTTCAGACATTTCAGACAGGAGCTCTACAGTAACCTTGTAATCTGCAAGTGGAAAATAGAACTAGAATTCAGGAATGAATGAAGTGCAGTCACTACTGATACAGTTTGAGAAGGGGAGGAGGGAAGGGCCAGCAACACACAAATCTGTGTGTGTGTGTGTATACACACATATACACCTTTGCTCACACATATACTGTTTTCAAGGTACTGTAGTGCTTTCACTTTGAGATTCTTCCCCCCACCCCTGGGAACTGGATAAAAGGGTATGGGCCCTGATAATTAGGAACCATATATCTGACTATTGAGCAACCAATTTACTGTCCAACATGGGAACAGTCCTTTGACATTCCTAGGGGCTCTATAAAACTATGCAAAGGCCCAGCGTTGGGCCCAGAAATTTCGACTCTGAAATTAGCCTCTAGAAAACAATGTATAAATCTAGTATTTTAGCATAGTCAAAACTTGGCAGAGGCCTTTCTTTCTAATTCAAATAACAACTAGCAGCAAACATAATGTGTGACGAAAATTTTACCTGCAGACAAAGGTGTGCACACCTCATCATTTCTTATTCTTACTGGGTCAGCTGTCATCAACATTCATTAAGTTCTGAAAGTTCACAGTGTTTTGTTTGCCTTTTTTTAAATAAAACAAACTAGAAATGTGTATATTGCTGCACATGTAAAAGGTCCCCTACATTTATTAAGACTTAGGAGCTTATCACATGGGAGGCATCCCAGGCAGAAATGGGATTTAAAACAGGATTTAAAACCTGAAAAAAACCCTAAGAAGACATTCAAAAGTGCAATTAATTTTCAGACACATTGCGGCTTCACAGACCGCCCTTTTGGGCAGTCTGCAGCTGCCCCTCTAAGCAGTGGGATCCAGGCTGCTTCACCGGCAGCCTCAGAGGCCCCATCCTGCTGCTTCTGAAGGCCGCGGAGAAGCGGCGAACTGCTACTTCCCCACGGCCTGAAAGTGGGGTGCAGCTGGCATCCTGGGCGCCCGCTGCACCCCGCAACCGACAACACTGGCGAAGTGAGAAAGGGGCTGCCGCCATGGCCCCTTTCTCCTTGGGGATCTTTGGCGTGGCCTTTAGACGGCCGCGCCAAGGACCCGTGCTAAAAAAAGAGCTCAGTTTTGGAGCTCTTTTTAGTGCTTTGGAAAGGGCATCATTGGTGCCCTTCTGCAGTGCAATGTTGTCAGGCGTGCAGTGTTATGTAAATGTTGCGTGCCAAGATGACATCATGGCGTGCCCATATGGATTCCATCATTTTAAAATGGCGGCGTCCATACTCAGTAGGGTTAGGGAGGGTGCAAATGCTGTGCCCCCCCCCCAACTCTAATTGCACCAGAAAGGCGCCCTTTAGTGCCCGTTTGTATTGGTCCATTGTGGTTAACGTGACATTAAACTGGATAGACAGTCGACAAAACACTATTCTTTTTTACTTTTGGGATTTCCCCAAAGTAAAAAGAATCACGTTTTGTCTATTTTCTAGCCAGGATAATATTGTGTTAATGCACTTAAACAGCAACGTCATCTGTAAATCAATTGCTCTTTTGCGTGTCTTTTCTACTTTCTGTCCAGGTTAATGTTGGGTTAATCCGGACATCGTCTAGTAATAAATCCACTTTTGCGGGTTTTTTAAATGTTAAATCCCATTTTTGCTTGGGATCTCTCTTGTGTGATAAACTCCTTACTTTTGGCAGCTTGGGTTTTGCTCCCAAAGGGACTTGGCCTGCAATCCTCTATTCAGTAGTTTGGGAGTAAGATCTAGTGATGAGGCTCCCTCAGTGACTCTGCCTTCTGACCAGTGCCATTGTCACCAGTTGCTCTTTTTCCTATTCTTTCTCATCATTGCTTGCAAGACTGATAATTAATGAGAAAGCTGGCAGTGGCTTCTTCTTCTTTCCACCACTATTATCTGGGCCAGCAAAAGAAGCAGGTGAATAAGCAGCTTGCATCGGTGAAGAACAGAAACACGTTAAAGTTGTCTTTTAAAGGAGTCCCTGCTGGCAAGTGGTGCCAAAATGGAAATTGTCAGGAGGCTCCTGTAGAAGTCTATTGTTGTTAGTCCTTATAAACCTGAGTGAAATGAAACTGACTTCTAAGCAGAAGACAGCCAATCTTGCTGGCAGATGGCATGATATAATGTAATGTAATGTTCAGGACACAATTCATCAGAGACTTCATTTGTTTTCAGCCTCTTCATGGATATAATCCAGTCCTTAATGGTTGCAATTCTACATGAAGTAGGAATGCATTGATTTAACCAGAAGTCCTGCATTCCTCTTTCCCGGTCCTACCCTCTACATAGGTTTCTACTTTTAGCACTTACCAAAAAAAAGTGTCTCTCTGAACATCAGACACTGGACAAGGCGGCTATTGTCCTCCTAATCTTCCTATAAACATCTCAGGCACATGACCAGCAGAAGAGTCAATTAGCTTCAGTATGTGTAATGCCTAAATGCCTAAATGCCCTAAAGGCATCAGATCTCATCTGATCTAGGAAGCTAAGCAGTGGTCAGCTCTCATTAGTATTTGGATGGGACACCGCCAACAAATACCAGGTGGGAGTTGGAGTTTGTTGTGTGTCCTTAGAGGCTTTGACGGCTGTAAGAAAGGAGTCGGAACAAGTCATATTTTCCACATCTGTGTAGTAGACCACAAGTCCAGTGAGCTAGGACACATTTCTTCATTTATTTATTTTGATCTATTTATTAGTTTTATGGTCCGTTGTACCATACAACAAAAAATAAATCCTTACTAAATATTACCATATTACAGCACATACTTTTCAGTCCCCCTCTCTCCTCCCCCTCTGATGGCTATAATCAAATAAATTAGTACCCTGCACTTATTATGTGGAATATCTTATTAATAGTTTTCCTAACTTCATTGTACCCCCTTTCAGTTTTAATTTTCTCGATCCAACAACCCCATGTGTCCCACCAGATCATTTCCTTTGACTATTTTCCTGTTCTTTCCTTTAAATAATCAAAGATATTCTGAAATGTAATGCAACCAATCCCCCCAACATTGGGGCTTTCTAGATTGGCAGGAAAGTGTGACATGAAGTTGCCTTTTCCTTAATGCTTAGCAGCTGCACCACAACCTTTAGATGGAGCTGCGCTGTTCCGCAGTTTTTAAAAAAGAAGCTGGGAAAACCAGCACCTTTTTAAAGGCGCTTCTTCTCCCCTAAGAGGCAAAAAAAGCATTTTCATGGCACACTTTCCCTTTTTCTCATCTAAAGGCTAGAGTTTCATGCAGCCATGAACACACTTCTTTTTGCCAATCTAGAAAGGCCCATTGTTTGTTTTTCCATCCCAATGCTATTACAGCGTGTACCACTCTTAAAAGATTTTTATTACATAATCTTCTGTTTCATTCAATCCAAATTTTCTCAAATCCAGAGTTAAACAATTGTCCTTATCACATTGGATGTTTCTCCCTATCATTCTGTTATCTCTTGTATAATTCCTAACCAAAATTTTTGTACATAGGGGCACTCCCACCACATATGAATATATGTTCCTTTTTGCCCTTATTCATGCCAGCAATTTGGAGTTTTTTATTATTGCAATCTGATGGTGTTTTATACCATTTTCTCATAAATGTTGTTATTCCCTAACATTTATATTTTTAATTTTAATTATCTGAGAGATTCAAAATGTTAGGTCTTCAGTATTTATCTTGAGATCTTTCTTCCATATACCCATCAATTTTTAATAACAAATTTTCTCCAAAAGAAACTTGTAAACCCTTTTCTCCCTAACCCTTCTTTTCAGTATATTTCTCGAACTGTGATGTACTATCGCTTGTTCCTTTTATTTCTTGTAAAATTCTACCTATTGCCATTAATTGAAGCCAATTTTTCTTGCCGAGTAATTCAGTTAATTTTCAATCCTAATTGGTTTCTCTCTTTCTTCCAAGAAGTCCCCTATAATTCTAGATCCTTTACCTTTTATTTCTTTAATAATTCTTCCTAACTCTTGATTTCCACTTTTGTTTAGGCATTGTAATGGGCGCCATTTTTAATTTTAATACTTTTAGACTATCTGTACCATACACATTGCATTGATAGAAAGGGGCCATCCTTCACATCAGCAATCTTCTTAATTGGGTTAATTGGAAATATAAATGTGTGATCCATGTTATTCACATAATTTTCAATTCTAACCCACCCACCGCATATTCAAAGTCTAACATTTTAACTATTTGGAATGCCTCATAATTCCAAAGGAGGAACTCCCAGCCTCCTTTTTCTTGGTGTGAGTAAATAAATTTTTTTGATATTCTAGATTATTTTTCTGTCCCATAATCCATTCTTTAATACTCTTATCCCATTTTCTAATCACCCTTAAAGGAACTGTTTCCGGAATTATTTGGAAAAGGTATAATTTTGGGAGCAGCGTTATTTTAAATACAGAGGCCCTTCCCATTCCGGACCCCTCCGCATAAGGCAAAAAACACATATGCTCGAAAAACACATATGCCCCATTGTTTTCAATGGGGCATGTGCATGCGGTACAGCGCAGCATGCATGCTACGGGTGCTAACGCCATTATTTTTCATGTGGCGCAGCTTAATCTTAAGATGAAAGCTGCGTATGGCGTGTCCACATATGGCATGGGTGCACTGTACTTTTATTCTAGTGAGGATATTCAATTTTTTATGGAACCATTTCGATATCTATCTTTTCCTAAACTGAGTACAATTACTTTGTACTATATTATCCACATTAATCACATTAGCTAGGGCTCATCTTTTCAGCTGTTAACATTGCTTTTCTAATGAGCTCTCAATGCCAAATGAACCACACCTATAACAATTTTCTAGCTGCTGACACTATTGTACTAGTAGACAGACTTTTTGCTGATGTTGCCACAAAACTCTTGAAAGAGAAGTCTCATGAGGAAACTGTGACAATAACTGCAGACTTTTTCTTACGTAACTCTTATTAATGTATATTAAGGCAATGCATCTGAAGACCTTGATTTCTTTTTTCCCTTATGTTTTCTTACCTGAATTTAAGTCTCACTGAATACAGAAAAATTAACTTCTCAGCGAACATGTACAGGAGTGGTTGACAGGGTGGGGCAGCAAGAGGATAATTAAGAGAACTAAAAGCTTATACAGAAACCTGCTTTTTTCTTTTTCTTTTCTTTATTATTCTCAAAAGCATATCAGGAGGAACAAACACTAAATGGAAGAAAACATGATGAAGAGGGAATTAGACGTTCTAAACAATAAAGAGTGCCTTTTTGTATAAGCTTGGATCAACTGCCTGAAGGAATCTGACAAAAATTAAAGAAACTATTCAGGCTCTTATGCTGTCAGGAGTTGATTATGACCTAAATAAAGTAAGGAATATATTAAACAGAAAGCAAACCAAGCATTATGGAATTAGGTATAATTTAGAAAGGCCTCTAGAAATGTTGCCTCAGCTTTTGTGAATGCGTTTTTAAAAGGATGAAGTCAATGTTTCCTGACTGGTCTGATGTTGCCTAGTTCATCCAATGGCTACATTATGATAGATAAATATGATGATCTAGGCATGGCTTCTCTGCAGCTCCAATTTCTATGTTATTCTGATTGTAGATTTGTGCAGGACTTCTCATCTTGTGTGTGAATTTTTTTGCTGTATTCTCAGGGGACTTGCTTCTAAGGAACTGCGCATCAGGTTGCAGCCTCAGGGATATCCTCAGGGATCTGTACCAAGAGAAGGAAATAACAACCAACTAGTTACTTGCACTTATTTTTTCAACTCTTTTAAAAAAGAAGAAAACCATAACTAGAAGTGCAGGGACTTCAGTCTGCCTGTGTTTGACCTAGTAGTCCCCTGGGTCTGCCATTCCAGACACTGCAGGATGAAGCACTTTATACATGCTCAGACACCCTACAGGTTCTGATCTGCTGTTGAATATGATGATGAGGAGATGTTTGTTTAATGTAAAGTGTAGCTGTTTGCAAGCCTGGTTTATACTTCTGTTCTTGTTAACATACTTTTATGTTCCATAAGCAACAATTTCATCACTGAACACAGACCAAAAAGGTCAGCCTAAGAAGAAGATGTTCCTTAAATTTAATTCCTTCACAAGCAACAACCTCCAAAAATGTTAAAATCAAGAATGGGTGGGATTGAAGTACCCATGGTACATATGCACCGTTTAATGTCTTGTTGTTGTTGTTGTTGCCTGCCTTTAAGTAATTTCCAATTTATGGCAACCCTAAGGCTTTCAGAAATCACATCAAAGTCTTCTTACAAATATAAAATTCTTAATTTACTAATTAATTTTTAACATTCTGTTGTATTGAATAAAATTTCAAAATTTTATTAGGAAAATTAATAATAATGCCACAGCCCCTTTCTGCGCTTTCAGAAATCACATCAAAGTCTTCTTAGAAATATAAAAATTCTTAATTCACTAATTAATTTTAACATTGTTACACTGAATAAAATTTCAAAATTATCTATCTATCTATTTAAAATAATGTAATGTGTGTGTAGCAGGTGAATGCCAGACCCTTTCTGCTAAAAGATGTATCTTGCTGTGTGTACATATATATATATGTATATATGTATATATAATATGTGTGTGTGTATTATTTTACATATGTACAAGCTTTCAGAAATCACACCAAAGTTTTCTTACAGATATAAAATTCTTAGTTCACTAATTCATTTTAACATTATGTTACACTGAATAAAATATCAGTATACTGGAGAGAGAGAGAGAAGCAGGTTAATGCGACAGCCCCTTTCTGCCAAAAGGTGTATGTGTGTGTCTGTGTGTGTATGTATGGGAGTTGTATGTATTACAAATTTACAAGCTTGCAGAAATCACATCAAAGTTTTCTTACAGATATAAAATTCTTCATTCATTCATTAATTTTAATGTTATGTTACACTGAATAAGAAATATATATGGAAGCAGGTAAATGTCACAGTCCCTTTCTGCCAAAATGTGTG